>CALZFC010000276.1:717500-807500 GCA_945643635.1 Allodiplogaster sudhausi | reverse complement strand
GACTGATCTCCACCAATCTCCAGTGAATATTCCGCTCACAGAACATGCAAGGCAGTCTCTGTGGATCAATCAGGTAGCTGGCTGCTAAATGTTTCCGGAGGCATACAGAAACTTGAGAAGATCCACGACACGACATAATCGCGAGGGATTCTGACGTCATCGGTGAGAATATGCAGGATCTTGTTGTGCATATTCTCTCTCTCTACTTCCTCTCTCTCTCTCTCTCTCTCTCTCTCTCTCTTTCCGATATGCAACCTTCTGTAATTCATTCTGCTCCCTGGGACTCGGCCACTCTCATCTTTCGCTGCTCCAGCTAATCTCATTCATAGTCACGTGGTCTGTTCCACTCGCCAGGCTGGAATGTACGGGCGTGGGAAGGGTTAGAGATAGGAAGGGGGATGGATATAAGGGGAGAGGGGGGGGGGGTAGGATGTGGAAGGGGCAGAAGCGAGTCCGGAGCTGCTGTTTGTGTACTGCAGATATATATCTATCTTCTTTCTTTCTCTATTCCCAAATCTTGATGCATCGGAGCAGAACTGGAAAGTAAGATCACCAGAAGAAAGGTCAGAGAATGACAAGTCGAAAGCAAAAAGTAGTGGTACCAGAGAGAGAGAGAGAGAGAGAGAGAGAGAGAGAGAGAGGAGAGAGAGAGATGAGATAGAAAGAGAGAAACGAATAAGGAGAGAGATAGAACACGAGAAGGCATAAGGGAGAAGAATAGACAGAGACAGAGAGGGTGAGAGCGAAAGAGTGGGAGGGAGAGAGAGAGAGAGAGAGAGAGAAAGAGAGAGTCAGAGGGACAGGCGTTGCTAAAGGTTTAGCGTAGGCAGGGGCTTTGGCGAAAGATCGAAATAAAAGCTGGCCAGTTTCTGGCACAAAGAAAGGAAAAGAAGAAAAACAAAATGGAAGCGCCTAACTGCACGTGATAAACTAGCAGTGGAAGGCGAGACCTAGAGAAGAGAGAGAGAGAGAGAGAGAGAGAGAGAGAGAGAGAGAGAGCGGAGAAAGGGAGCGGAAGGATGTGACGAACTGCGGGAGAACAGCCTAATGAGCATCGGTCACCTCCCACCCATGCCGATCCCATGGAAGACTTTTCTCTGCACGGGATGCAAATCACATCATGGACTTCTCTAAAGAAACCAGGAGAAAATTACTAGAATAAAATCAGGATTGGCAGGATTTGCGGGAGAAAGAAAATTCGTGAACAAAACAGAGAAGATCTGCAAGAAATAAGGGAGCAGAATGATGGAAAATTGCAAGAGGTAGGGCTATAGCAAGGGTGAACGTATCTTCGAAACTTCCCTTACTCCATTCTTACGCTCTTACGTTTTCCAATCTACGACGACCTCAAGGCAGCCCAGTCAGAATGAGCTTAAATTACGTGAGAGCGTGCTCTCCAAAACAGGATGGCAAGCAGAAAGAGAAAAGATCACAACAAGGAACTTCAAATTAGAAGAAGGCCTCTAGGCCACAACATTGCAAAATAGGGAAAAGGAAAGGCAGATGAAAAAAAGAACTCGACGGAATTCTGAGAATACTTTGGGAATTCTTTGCCATTAAATTCCACGAATCAAAGAAGTCTATCAATCGGTGCGCACAATACTTCAGTAGCTAATTCTATCTCCTAAATTTTATAAATAAAAATAAAAACAAGGTGGAGGCAGGTTGCACATGAATAGAGAGACTAGAGGAAGACAGCCCCTCACCGTCAACAAACAGGATCAGAATGAGAAAGGAGTTCAATTCCGAGTGGCTTTTTCCCAACTCTGATTACTTTCTCCGGCTGCCAGCAAGACTGCCGTCCCTTATCGGGCATCACAAAATGAGAATATTTGCAATCACATATTTGCCTATCCTATCTCTCCTTTTCATTTCTCTGGCCTCTCTACCACGGGCGGACTTGCTCTCTTCTTGCTAACTTAAGAGAGAGAGAGAGAGAGAGAGAGAGTGAGAGAGGAGGAGAAAAGTGAAAGAGGACCGCTGACGCCTAATACTCTCAACAAGATGATAAGGCGTAAAAGGGAAACGAGAAGAAGTGATAATGGTGATAAGAAGATGAAAGTGGTACAAGGGGAAGGGAGAGAGGTAGAGAGAGAGAGACAGAGAGAGAGAGAGATAGAGAGAGAGTGAACGGCGATTAGGAGTAATGAATCGAATGAAATGTAGATAGGCTGATCATCAGAGGGAGTCAGCAATCACTTGTCACGCACCATTTTGGACAGTAACGGAGACGATCTTCAATGAAAATAAGATTCACACTCTTTCTCACTCTCCCTCTCTCTCACTCACTCTCTCTCTCTCTATCTTTCTCTTTTCATCCCACTACTTTCCCTTTTTTGATATAAAACATGAAAGTGACACGTAGAAACTCAACAGCTGAGTCGATTGATTTCCTGAGCAACTGCGCGGTTCCGAGGAAAAAGTAGTTGAGGAAAACGGTCGGTTTCCAGTTGGAAGGAAGGCAACAAAGCTGCTGATGTGTCATTTGCAGGTGCACGCAAGAGGACAGAGAATTCAGGGATGACAGAATGGAAGATAGAGGGGAGAGAGAGAGGGGAGAGAGAGAGAAGAGAGAGAAGAGAGAGAAGAGAAAGAGAGAGAGAATGTGAGAGAAGAGAAGAGAGAGAGAGAGAGAGCAGGAGAAAAAGGGCGAATGAGGAAGAGGACCAACACAACAACTATGCATTGCGCGGCCGTAGCTTTTCTCCATCTCTCACTTTACCATCTCACAACCCTTTTTTCTCTAATACCTCTAATTTCTCTCTATTCTCTCAATCTTTCCTTCTACTAAACAATTTCTCTACGCTCTTTCACATTGACGTGCACAAACAAAGCAGTCAAATTTCCGGCTGCGACATTCTCTCTCTCTCTCTCTCTCTCTCTCTCTCTTTCTCTCACCCTTCCCCTCTTTCTCGCTCTACCTTTTCTCCTCTAGCAAGACTCTCACATGGAAATACGCTAAATGAAACCATATATTTCTTTTGCAAAAAAAACATAATTACAGATAGAGAAGCAAAACAATTTCCAAGCGCGAAAATGAGGATGGTTCAAGAGAAACTGAGAAATCTGCCATTGCAACTACCAGTCAGTGCCCATTTCTTCCTCCGCCTTCTTATTCGGCAAATAAATGAGGGAAAGCAGTCAAGGCGAGAGCGTCAGGAATGGGAAATAAGAGAAATACAAAGCAAGCGATAGAGACAGAGAGAAAGAGACGAGAGAGAGAGAAAGCGAGAGAGAGCGAGAAAGAGAGAGATTGCAAAAGCGGCCGAAACCTTCGCTTCGCACGTGCGGTTGCCCAAGGCCTATGCGAGAAGCTTCTCTCTCTCTCTCGTCGTATTTGTGATTTCCTTATGCACAGCACAGAGAACGAGCAGACTAGGCTTAGACAGAAAGTCATTTCAGCCATGCGGACTCTGCGCTAAGAGCGCACTACAAAATGGGATGTTAACGACACTAAATGAAAGCAGTAATGCAAGCATCTTTAGCATACTAGCATTTAGATCGCTATTTCTCTAGTTCTCCTCCCTCTATCTTTCGTTCTCTCTCTCTCTCATCAGCTTTGGCATTTTTTGAAAGACTATTTTTCAATGAAAGGCACTTGCTAATCACATCTAGATGTCTCACTAGATAAGTGAAAGCTCGAGAATATTAGTCTTTTCTCTCACAAAAACCTTCTCCTAGATTACGGAGGATGTGGAAAAAGTGTGAATATCCAATCAAACATCTTCAAGAGTACAGGAAATCCGCAACCATTTGCAAGGAAGAACAATCTCGCTTCAGATCTGGACGAAGATAACTGTTCTACTCCTCAGAAATTTCCACTCAACGCACGAAAGAATGCTTCGGGATTGCAAGAACCAGTATGAGAGATGAACTATATTTAACGATGCATTTAACTAATTTATTCAATCAATAGATGGGAGCATTAAAGTGACTGTGCCTTGCACAACAACGCCAGCAGCCACTACAAACGAGCTCGCCGGGCCATTTCCTCACCAGCACAAACATCGTGAGACCAGCCTTTCCAATCTATTCATGCTCTACTTCTCTAACACCTCTCTCATGCTCTCTCTCTCTCCCTTTTAGTCTTCAATACTCATGCTTCTTCTTGATCTTCCCACATTTATCTGCGAGATTTCGCTCTCATCCCAACTCTCCTCATTGTCAGTATCTCTCTCTCTCTCTCTCTCTTATTCCCTATTTGCAACCTTGACGACTCTTGCAACCCTGGCTTCTCTTTCTCTCTCTCTCACTCCCTCCCTCTCTCTCGCCACAACCCAACCAGTGTGTGGGATGGGCACTGGATTGGTTGTTTGCTTCGAATGCAAGCACTTGGAAGATAGCGAGACAGCATGAAAACAAGAGAGATGCTGAGGGAGAGGGAGCGTGCGAGAGAAGAGAGAAATGAGAGAGGGTGAATGAGAGCGGAAAGAAAGGAGAGATGCAAAAATAAAATGCTCGAGAGATCGCAGAGGAAAGGGTCCGAATCAGCAACCACTCTGAGAATTTAAAGTATCACGATCACGTCCAATAAATGCGCGTGAACTGTATTAACTAGCTTGCCTAACTTCTCAATCTCTCTCTCTCTCTGTCCCTCTCTCTCTTTCTCTCGCTCTCTCTCTCTCTCTCTTTCCTCTTCTCTCTCACCCTCTCTTCTCTCTCGCTCTATCTTTCTCTCTCTCTCTCATGACCTTTATATGTTCTCCTGACGTAGCTGCTCAGCGAGGAAATTTAAGAAGAGGCAGCGACACAGTGAAAGAAAGACCAAGAAGTGAGAGCAATCTAGTGACATGAATAGATAAAAATAATAACTGAAAAAGTAAGATAATCAATCAGGCTAAACAATAACAAAAAATCAGAAGCGATATAATGAGATTATTTAATCCCAACTTGTTGTGAAATAAAAGACAAACAATTGTGATATTTTTATGCCCTGAGGTGGGATTAAATCTCCTAAAGCGCCTGCGCTAACGATATTATTTTGCAAATCTATTTCCAGGAAACCGCGTACGCATATAGGATAAGGAGGGGGAACGACCTTCGGATAAAATCATTCAAAAAACATCTTTTGGCTCGCAGTGAAGTTGAAATTGAGAGAGAGAGGAGAGAAGAGAAAGAAAAGAGAGGAGAGAAATAAAAGGTACCAAGCAGAGTATTTCAAGCTTACAACAAAATTCCCCTGTTCCCCTGCCTTTTCACTACGGAGGGCGCTTTGGTAGAGTTAATCTAACATTGATTCGCATTTATGATGCAGAACATCAAATACGCTAGGCTGATTAGTAAAAGGCTGCACAGATATGGAAGTGTGATGAGAGAGAGAGAGAGAGTGAGAGAGAGAGAGAGAGAGAGAGAGAGAGGATTAGTGAGAATGCAAGATATAATTCATTCTGGAAATAAAATCAGCGTAATCCTACTTAACATGGCGAATACCTGGTTGTTCAAAAAGACAAAGAACTGTTAGCAGCACGATGATGAAAGTCAAAAATGGGATTCCACAAAAACAATGGAATTAACAAGCGTATAAAATACGGATGAATTTACAATGTTTTGATAAATGGTAATATGATAGATGTCAACTTGAGATGAGAATGGAATAGAAGAATGACTCAACAGTCTGTGCCTTGCGTCATCACTCGCCCAATATGTGCCAGATAGTCAATTCATCTTCTAGCACAAAAGACCAGGAATCACTTACGAAATAAGGGTGGAGATCAATAAAAAAAAGATTTATGTCTAGGAAAGGAAAAGAAAGCCTACAAGTTTCCTTATGTCATGAAGAAAATCAAATTTGAGCCTCTAAACTTCATTGTTTCCTGGAAGACGCTAGTTGTGAAAGAGCAGTGGGAGGTCGGAGACCCAACTGGACATTTCGGGGAAGCAGAACGACCTGGAGGGATGGGTGTAGAACTTGGACAGGGGGTAGTACTAGGCTGGCCGGGCCAGGGGCTGGCTCAAGGCGGCTGGGTTGCTTGGCCGACACACACGAAGGGCAGTGTGCGGAGCGAGAGAGAGAGAGAGAGAGAGAGAGAGAGAGAGAGAGAAAGAAAGAGGGAGAGTGGCGGGAGGAGAGAACGACAGAAATAGAGACAAGAAATGCCTGAGGCTTCGAGACCGACGCTGCCTGGCACTTGCAAACACACTCTCCTTCGCTACGAGATGAAGCTCTCAGGAGCATAGCTGAGAGGAGAGTGTGAGAGAGAGCGAGACTGAGAGAGAGAGAGAGAGCGAGACTGAGAGAGAGAGAGGGCAGAGAGAAAAGAAACAGAGGAAAAAAATGAAGAAGCTAGAGATCGAAAGTGGAAGGGCTGTGACCACGTGCGGCCTCCCAAACAACATGTGCTCCCTCCTCTGATAGCGTGCACGTAATAGAAAAGGGCTTAAGTAGATTAAGACAAGAGAGAATGCAAGGAAGGGGGAAAAAGCTTCTTTCCTCAGAGAGGGGGGGGGGACACAACCAAAACATTATAATCACATAGGAGAGATAAGCCGGCTTTCTGCAGAAGTGAAGCGCAAATAGACAACATGGGGCTTTTCTAGTCTCCGAGTCAGAGTCAGTTGCGGCTTTTAAAGAACTAGTTTGTTGTCGTTGCATGGAAGGGGGATCCTTCCAGGTGAAGAAGCAGTCGAGGAGAGCAGACGGCAGAAAAAAAGCCACGTGGCGTGGACATTTCTAGAATGCTCATGCGCAAGTGATAGTAAGAGAGAGAGATAGAGAGAGAGAGAGTGTGTGTAATAAATAAATTGAGAAAAAGAAAGGGGGAGAGAGAGAAGAGGAGACAGGAAATGTAGTAGAGAGTGTTGAGATACAATAATAAAGCTGGCCAAAGATAGACGCTACTATCCGCGAGAGCACAGCCCGTTCCATCTACCCCTTTCCCCATTCGCGAATAAACTGTGCCTCCGCCTTGACCCCTGTGACCTTCGGGGGCAGGGAAGCGGAGGAGAGAAGGAGAAGAAGACAAGAGCCGCTTCTCTCCTGCGCGTTCGCTCTACACACGTCTCGAACCTTCTTCAACCTCTCTCTCTCTCTCCCTCTCTCTTTCTCTGTTTCCCTCTCTTTCTCTCTCTCTCTTTCTCTGTCTCCCTCTCTCTTTCTCTCTCTCCTGCTCTCTCTCTCATCCTTTTCCACTGTTCCAAATTATCTCTCTTTCTTTATCTCTCACTCCCCACGCAAAATCTCCCACCTCGCATACATCAAACAGTCATCTTCTATGCGATAAACCAATGCATAGTTCGCACAAAGACATTCGCCAAATGCTAGCCGTCACAGTTCGTTTTTTTTTAACCTCCGGAAAATGACGCAAGGCAAGCAAATAAAAAAAGAGGAGAAAAATATTCACGGTCTCTGTGAATAAATAAATATATTCGGTACTCATGCACAGCAAAGTAAAAAAGAATTGTAAAAAAAAATTGTGGGCTCGGCGCTTTCAAAGCAAACGTTTGTAGACAACTGATGCATCTAATGATTTATACCACATATTTCAAGTTACTACATCAACATGTCATACACTGTAAAATACGTCTCAAATACCTGAAATCATAGAGGGAATGGGGTGTGAGAGGAATTTAAATATTTTTGCCTGGCACTCGACGCTTCTGCTTAATTTGTGATTAAAAAAAATAATAATGTTAAAGGAGGGCAATCCTCCGCAAGTTTTTTTTAAAATCAAGAATTAAGCTTTAAAAAATAAAAATAAAAAGCACAATCCGTACCTCCTTGATGAGCAGCGCCGTTCCGTACATGCTGCCAAGGCTGACCGGAGATGTCAGATCAAGGCCCGAATCGAGAGACCGCTGTTGCTGAGGCTGACGAGAGTATCTAAAAAAGATTTTTCTCCGATATTAAATAGCTCTTAAATTTAACATTTAGTAAATGAACATAGAATATAATATTTGACATAAATAGCCACTGAATTTAATGTTAAGCTTAAGCGATCTAGTGCTTCCTAAATCTAAGATAAAACTTTAATTTCAGTGTATCGTCAGGAATGACAAACATTGGAATAATCTGACTTCTGTGACAAAATATTGCCTACAGAGAAAAAAACCATATTTTTTTATTGACATCCTCTTGTATGCACATTAGTAATCTATTCCGCTTGTTCAGTAACCCGATCATTTACTAAACATGAATGAAGTAACAAAACAATGACTAAGTGTTAATTAGAAAAGGCAAAATATATGGATACTGAATCTTTATAACATTGAAAAGGTTGATGAGGGGAGAGGCTGGGGGGCGAGAGAAGGAGGCTAAAACAGGATAAAGCCTTGGATCGATGAGACTGATGCTGATGGGGAGGGGGAGGAGGGCAGTGTACGCACCTGTACAGCGGTGGCCGACTGCATGGCCCGCGGACCGATGGACTGCGAAGAGGCGCTGAAAACGAGTCCGATTGCGAAATATATTTCGAGACCAGAATATAATTCAATATTCTCCTAAGTTTTTAATCTTCATAATTTGAACAGCTCGTTGTGGAAAGCCCATTAAATTTATGAAAGAAAATATAACAAATGTACTTTTACAAATGCTGCAATTGTATGTCAAATTCCCCTTCTTTTAATTTAATTTTCTTTTCGGCAAATCGAGCATGTCCCAGTCTTCTGGCCGTAATTAGTGTAAAGTCGTAGCATGTATCGTGTGCGAGAACCAATAACAAAAGGGCACTTCGCTGTCATTTTCGCAAGTGAAAAACTTCACTATCCATCTCCCTCTCCTAGTTTTCACTTCTGTCTCTCTCTCTCTCTACCGCTCTCCCTCTCGCTCTCTCTCTCTCTCTCGCTCTCTCTCTCTATCTCTCTTCCTCTGTCTCTCAACTGACAGTTGGACATCTCGGCAGAGCAGGAAGCACGTGCTGAGATGGGTTGAGGCAGTGAAGGGGACGTCAACTGAAAGAGAAACACAAGTTGCATTCTGGGAACCATTTTTTTTCTTTATCACAATAACAACGGCATTTTGCTTCGGAAACAAAACCCAGTGAGCACAGGAATACATATGTCATTCGTGAGCCTTAAATTATAAACAGGGATAAATTTGATGGATAAAGAGAGAGGGCGGAGCAGGGGCAAACATGGATCTAGACCAAAATGTGCGCCGCTGTCCTCTCAAAGAATTGGCCAGCAAACATCGGGCTACATTTGGCTAAAAAAAATCTTCTTTTTTGGGACCATTAAACCATAACACGTTTGTATTTCCCATGCTAAAAATAAGAAACTAGTGAGATAAAGCCCGCCAGAGCACTGGCAACACTTCGAACGATTTGCACTTTATATAGAGCGCCATGGGGAGCTAGACTAGTGAAGCAGTAACCGCCCAAAGATCAAACGTTTAAGTCAGGCGTGCTAGTCGCCTTTTAGCTCCCATGGTCAGTTGGGTGCCGAAAAATATCAATTCTTGTATTGAATTATCTTATTTCTCAAGAGATAACATAAATGCTATTATTACATAAGGCAAAGAATCCTCTTACAGTATCCCCGTCGTGACTGACCGAACTGGTCCTGACACGAGTGCCGCCGCCGCCGCGCACAAAGTCCACAACATGAGCCATGGTAGACCGACGACGGTTCACATCACTCGGAGTGCCTGAATCTCAATCACATATTACAGTACCAACACTGTTATGTTCACTATTAATCGCTTAATCCCTTGCAACTAGAAACTTGAATCTGTACAGCAATTAATTGCACCAGAAAACAGTTAAACTGATTGCTACTTTCATCACTCCAGACTGCTATATTAACATAACTCAATACTTCAAAAACACATGGACTCTTATAATGCAATGTATGCAACTCATTCAAATCACAAAATGCAAATGTACTTCGAAATCAATGAAAACCCACCAATGATAGCCTCCTCATTGGCGAGTGCAGTGTCCACGTAGAGCGGCCTGCGTGGTGAGACTTTTCCGTGACCATTTGAATTCGCGCCAGCAGTGTGATTCTCCGAAGTCGAAGAGGAAGATGACGTTGAAGACGGAGAGAACAGCGAAGGCAGGTGGCCTGCATCAAAGATAAAATGATTTCAACAATATAAAACTGTCTATTAAACAGGCATCTTTGTTGTCAATTTTTTCCACGAAAAATTGTCCCTAATTGTGCCTGCAATTATTTCGGCTCGTTCCTGCCGTTTACACTGCTAGCATCTTTTGTTTCGGATTCCGAATGTAGTCGTTCCAAGCACTTTTGAATACTCATTTTGCTTGAAGTCCGAACACTTTATTGAGAGACGGCAGCGAGAGAGAGAGAGAGAGAGAGAGAGAGAGAGATAGCGAGAGAGAGAGACAGGAAGAGAGAGATAGAGAGAGAAATGGAGGGTGAGGAAAATAACCAGAACAAGAGAAGCCCAAATTGCAGAGGCCCCAGTTGGGGGGTGGCCCAATTATCTTCCGGGGACAGTACATTACACCCAGGGAGTACTTGTTGTTGACTCCCCAGCAAAATAAGCAGAAATCCACTGCCACCGCCTTCCCTCCCTCACAGCCTCACGCTTTGAGGCATCTCACAGCTTTTCCCTTTTCTCTCTCGCACTCTCTCTCTCCTCGCTGCTATCTCTCTCTCTGTTTTCTTTACATCCTGTACTCTTCTCACGCACGGAACACAGATTCCGTTGCTGAAATTAAAGTGGACCGTATTTTGAAAAAAAAAGATACCAAAATAGATACCACATCAAGGCTCACTTTCGCTGCATCACGTATATTTTTATGGTTCCTGTTGGTGAGCAGTTTGAGCAAAGAAAACATGCACTTTCATCAAACGGAAACAGAGCTAAATCTCAGCCGGGTACATGACAACCTCTCTTGACATCTTTCCCATATATAGGCCCATTGTTACCGTATCTTTTCTCTAGTAGTGACCAACAGCCAATTTCAAAGTGACTAATCGGACCGATCCATTTATGATCGATGTTCATCATGCGCCGTCGCATGTGCTGGACGAGTCTGCGTGGAGGGAGGGGTCGATCCGCCACGTCGTCATCGTCGTGGGTGGTACAAGCAGGGGGTGCTGCAGCCATCGGGGAGGAGGTCTGAGAGGGACCCTTGTCCTTCTTCTTGTCTTATCCTTCCTTATCTTTATCCGCGACAATCTTCTTCCCGGCCCCTGTCGGCCACTCCCAGAGCCTTTCGGGGAGGCCTCTGCTCGCTCCGCCACCGACGACGCCGTGTTTTTGGTCGAGGCTTCTGGCAGAAGGAAAGCGGTAGGCCAACCCTGAGAGAGAAACGGAGAAAGGGAGCGAGAGAGAGAGAGAGAGAGGAGGGGAGAGAGAGGAGAGGGAGAGGGAGATATAGGACGGAAGAGAAACATAGCGAGAGCGAGAGAAGAGAGAAAGGGAGAGAGAGAGAGAGATCATAGGGAGAAAAAGTGGGAACCCCTTCAACAATTCTTATCACCAACAACAACATTTCAACAAATGACGAATGATTGTGTGCAACTGGGAAACAGCCAGAAAGGGAGCAGAGCGAGTGGATGCAATAACTTGTTTGCCTCTAACAAAGAGTTCGCTGCCGAGTGATTACTGCAGTTACGGGAGGGCGCTCGCAGTGAGTTTGCTGGCCACGTGGGAAGCGATAACAAAGAAGAGTGATGACGGAGGGAGAGCGAGAAGGGGAAGGCGAGTAGAACGACAGATACAGAGAGAGAGACAAATAGACAGAGAGAGAGAGAGGGAGTAGAACGAGAGATAGAGAGAGAGATAGAGATAGAGAGAGAGAGAAAGAGAGCGAGAGAGAGAGAGAGAGAGAAACAGAGACAGAGGAACGTGAAGGATGAAGCTGTCATGAATGGCATCGCTAGAAGTGCTCGGGAATGTTGGAGATAACAATGTTGCTCTTTTCGAGGATGGGGTGGAGTGGCCACTCGTTGAACTACTTCGAATTCAGCATTTTTTTCCATTTAGACACTTGCATTGTTAGGGAAAACATTATTAATCGAGAAAGAGAGAGCGAATGGGAGGGAAAGAGGGAGAGAGAAGAGGGAGAACGAGAGAGAGAGAGGGAGAAGAGGGAGAACGAGAGAGAGAAGAGGGAGAACGAGAGAGAGAGAAGAGGGAGAACGAGAGAGAGAGAAGAGGGAGAGAGAGAGAGCGGAGAGTGACAGAGAGGAAGGGGAGAAGAGGGAGAGAGAAGGAGGAAGATATGAAGGTGGAAAGTGACGCACGGAAAAGTATTCAAAGGAAAAAATGAGAATAACTGGGTGTTGAGTAGCATGTATCTGAGCAGCGTGGGGGGGGGGGGCAAGAAGCATCAAATGTCTGGTGACGTCAGCTGACCAGTAGGCTAGGCCAGCGACTGGGGGAAGAGTGCGGCGGAGCGGAAGGAACGCGCTTTCTACGGGGTAGTCTCTGGCTTTGCCCCGTCAACTTCCTTCTCACCCTCTCTCTCTCTCTCTTTATCTCTCTCTCTCTCTGTCTCCCTGCTCGCGCACTCTCTCATCCTCCAGGAGTTTTCATTCCTTTTTCCGTTGCTCTCTCACTTGAACAGCCTTCTCATCCACAATATTTCAAATATTGTTTATCCCCTTCTCTCCTTTCCCATTCTATTTCTCTCTTTCTTTCTTTCTCTTTCTTTCTTTCTCTCTCCCTTTCAATCTCTCTCTCTCTCTCTCTCTCTCTCTCTCTCTCTCTCTTTTAATCTCTCTTTGCTCTCTTGCTCCTCATCTTCAGACTTTCTTCACATCGCCTCCGACAAACATGTCGAATACGTCTTTCCATTCAAATATCCGTCTTCTTTTCTTGTCGTCAATGTCAGAATTCCGGAAGCGTGAAATTTCAATTGACGACTAGAAGTCAGCGCGTGGAAAAATACGGCATAATCAAAAGCGGAAAAGTAATAAACACCTGTAAATTGGAAATAAAATAGAGAAGATATGGCTGTCAAAACAAAACTAAGGCAGCTCGAAGAGTGTTAAAGTTGGCAATTTGTAAGCAATTTCCTGAAGCTTTCCCATTTACATATACGAGCTTATTGACAGCTTGAAGGATACAAACTCACGCAAGTTATCTTACGAATTCAGGCATCAGCAAAACACAATGTCTGTGTGCAAGTTAGTCAGTAATAGATGATAAACAAAACGTGCGTCATTTGAGTACGGTGTCCTTGCAATTAAAATGCAAGGATATGTGATGATACAAAAGGAGAGACAGACAGACTATGGAAAATGACTTCCCGTGCCACCCTTTTTCATTTCATTTCTCTTCCTGTAGCAAAGTCAGTGAGAGGAGAGTTGGCAAGTGAAAAGGCAACGAGAATAGGATGCTGCAGTTTCATCCCCTGGAGCAGCTTCATCCTCTCCACTCCTCCCGCGATCAATCACATAACAACAGCCAGCCAGGTGTGCTGTTTGTGCCTGCTCCCGGTCTCATTCCTTGCTCTTCTTCTCATCTGGCAGCCACACTTTTCCCTCATTCACAGGCCATCCCTATCCGCTTCTTTCTCTCTGCATTCAACCCAGCCAGTGAGAGAGATCTCTTTCCAAAGTACAAAAGAGAGAACTTCTCTCGATCTGCACACTTTCGCACGGCTAAATTTGCAAAGACTAATGTGTGGACAACGGCCACCGAGAGTCCAGCTCTTGTTTTGATGGTAAGGAGGAGGGTGAGAGGACAAGAGAGAGAGATAGAAAGGGCACAGAGAGAGATAGAGAGAGAGAGAGAAAGAGAGAGAGAGAGAGAGAGAGCAGAGATGCAGATGCTTGAGAAAGCGCCCATGAAAGAGGAGAACGGCCTCGAGTTGGATGCCAGTACACCAAAACAAGCGAGGAAATGGGCTGGCCGGGTGTGTGGAGAAGAAGGCAAACTTGTAGGATGAAGATGAGAGAGGGTAATAGAGAGAGAGAGAGAGAGAGAGAGAGAGAGAGAGAGATTACATCATCAAGTAGTAAAGATAACCAGATTATCATAGACAGAGAAAAGACGAGAGATAGAGAGAGACAAAGGTGGAGAGAAGGAGATACTAGAGCAGGACAGCCGCTCTGCCGGCTACATGACTCTGCCATGAAAGAAAGTTGAGCTTGCTGCTGACAGCTTGCTGTCAAACTCCTTTATCCCGAGTGCTTGCTTCTCAGAGGATGGATTATAGTGTGCACATTCATAACCAATGATGCTCTTTTCTGATTCGTCGGGAGGCACACTAAAATAGTGGGAAAACAGATTAGTGAATGGCCAGGATGAGTGAAAAAGACAATGCCCACTAAATGGAGAAAGGAAAGGGAAGAACGGGAGTCTGATCTTCTGCAGGCGAGCAGCCCTTATGACAGTAGAACATGGATGAGAAGTAAAAAGGAGAGAGAGAGAGAGAGAGATGGAGACAGAGAGAGAGAGAAAGAGAGAGAGAGAGAGAGAGAGGAGAGAGAGAGAGAGAGAGAGAGAGAGAGAGAGAAGGATCCAAGGCTGAAGGCATTATCCACAAATATTGCCCCTGTCAATTCTCAAACATCCGAGCGGGTACAGAATCTATTCATAAGCATCTCACTATCCAGTTGCGGGTAACGACTCGTTACTAACGAGTACTCATTTTTTTCTCGAATGAAGAAAAGTTTTCCATCTCACTGTCCACTCTCTCTCTCTCTCTTTATGCCTCCCAGTTCTGACTTTATGCAAAGATAGGGAATATAGTTTCTGAATCCATCGGGAGAGCCTGGGAAAGGCCCTGGAAAAATCCCATGGGGATCGCAGCACTTTGAATTTGGATGATAAAAAAAAACAATGATCTATGCTCTCGCTATTTCTCTCTCCCACTCTCTTTTCTATGCTCTCTCTCCCTCTTCGTCCTGTCCCTATCTTTCTCATATATCATACACTAAATGAAGAAAAATAAAAATCATTGTATAGATGGCTACACATTCAACACACACGGACAAATAGGCAGTATGGGAAATTAACACCGCCGCCAACAAATTTTGCTTAAAAAAAATGTGTTTTTTGGCATTTATAAAAAAAAGTATGTTTTTCTCTAAATCCAATTTAGCCTGAACAGTATTACAACTACATAGCAAGGCAAGCTGTCTGAAGGGGAGGAATTCAGAGAGGAAAGAAAGGGAGGTTGAGGGGCGGAATGGTTAGAAGAATCCATCCCCTGGGGCTCTTACTAACCCCCTCCCTCCTTTCACTTGTTCACTTTCCCTCCCCGATATCTCTTCCAGGACCCTTATAGGAAATTCTCATCTCCACAAGGAAGTGAAGTAAAAAGACGCCCGTCTACCTAAGGACCAATGGTCAGCATTGGGTCTCTCTCTCTGTCTCTCTTTCTCTGTCTCTCTCTCTCCCCCTCTCACCCTGTTTTTCTCACTTTTCTCTTTCATTCCCTCTACACGAACGGTCGCCATAGCCTGGTATATGGTCGCCCTGCTGCACAAGTCCAACGAGGATGAAGTTGGCTTCGACGGTGAATGACTCACGGCCCGCAGCAACGAGCGTCCTCCAGAAGGATCTGATTAGAAAGAACGCCTCCCGTCTCAACTGTCATTGTCAAGCAGCGATCTAACAAAGGAGTACTGCCAGAACGGTAGAGAGCGGAGCCCAGCAACCACCGAACCTTCCCAAGGCGCCGTCCGACAAATGAATGCGAGAGTGCCAATGGAGAAGAATGAGAGGTTCCGGAAGTTATGTGAAAAGATCGCCCCCAAATTAGCAATGCAAAAATCGGAGCAGGCAAAATGGTCAGAAGAGTTCAATTCAATTATGCAGAGAAATGAGGGCACTATAAAAGTCGACCGCGGAAGCAAGGAGCAGCATTCGTCGTCAGATCAGCAGCAGTGAAGATGCCGCGTCACAGGCAGACCTCCGCCACTCCTCCCTCTCTTCCCCCCATTCCGCGCCCTGGCACTCCTCGCCCTCGCGATGTTCCCGCCGTTACGCGCCTCCCGTGGGATATCTCTCGGCTTCTTGCCCAGAACTCTCGCCCACCCCGCACGGCGGCCTCCCGCAATCCTCGCCCTGGCACTGGTCCCTCCGTTCCGCGAGCTGCTTCTCAGCCGCCTTCCATGGCCCCCCGCCCACCAACGGTCGTCTCCCACATTGTACATCATCCTGTCCATCCTATCCAGCTTGACGCTGACGGGGAGCCACGCTTCTGGCAACAGGGTCAGCTGATTCATGCTCCTTTTTTTTCAAATTATCTTTGATTTAAATCATGTTTCTTTCTTATAGAGAGAAGGGCACATGTAGACGGTGAGATTAAGGAACGCAAGAGACGGAACGGCCGCCAGTGCACGAAGAACTGCGAGTGATCGTCAGGATGCTGGATGAGATCAGCACTCGGCTCGACCGTCACGAGCGTGTGCTCGCTGAGCTTCAAGTCGCTGTCTGCGGCCTGCTGGGGGGCACGACTGCTGCCTCCGGAGACACGACGGCGGAGAACTAAGGATCAAGTCTAGTCTAGACATACCCAATCCTGTTTTCGTTAAATAAAGTTCTCTGGGTGCCTTCGTGTTCCACTTTCCAAGTGATACATTAGCACAGCAACATAATCTCCCAACCGCTCTTTCGTGACAGTTCACTTCAAAAGTTTTTTTTGTAACTGAAATTCTGTAAATATCAGGTATCCTATTCATAATTACGAAAGATTGCAAACTGGTGCTTATTGGATTAACATATTTATAGCACGCAAAATTGCGCATATTGTTTTGAGGACTTTGCAGCAGGCCAAAGATTGAAGCGATTCTTCGTAAATATCGATAACTAAACTAAATTGGAGTTGTGGAATGATTACAGCGGCCATAATTGCAAAGCATGAGAGCGAGACAGATATAGAGAGAGACAGCGAGAGAGAGAGAGAGAGAGTGAGAGAGAGAGAAGATTCAAGATTCGGAAGAGGAAAAGCAATTGAGATATATGGACTGGATAATGGTAATTCTTGAGAAAAAAAAGAATCTGCGCTCCTATCGAGAAGGGAATCGGGAACGAGTGGAGGTGGCAGGTGGTCAGCGAGCCAGCGAGCGAGCGAGAGAGAGAGAGAGAGAGAGAGAGAGAGAGAGAGAGAACATAAAGAGAGCGAGACAGCGCGTGAGAGAGAGGGCGCGAGAGAGAGGGCGCGAGAGAGAGACAGCGAGAGGAGCTTGCACACTTTCGGAAGAGCCATGTGACTAGAGGTTTGGCGGAGATTGATGATGATAAAGACAACTCGGGGAGGAGAAGAGGAACGAAGATTAGCAAAGGTCGGCTGGCCACATGGCCACTGTGATGCCAGTCCAGTAGTCTACACCGCATCTATCTTTTACTCTCTCCTCTCTCTCTCACTCATTCTCTCTTTCTCTCTCTGCTCTCTCACTCAATCTCTCTATCTCTTTCTCTCTCTCTCTCTCTCTGCTCTCTCCTTCCCTCCTCCTACGTTTTCTCCACTCTACTCCACGTCGCCCTCTTCTCTACTCTCTGTCATTACAGATGGTGACTTTCCCCAAGAGAGTAGTCTCTCTTCTGTCGCACAAAAAGGCAGCAGTTTCGACTTCCCCCATTTTTTTGTTCGACCCTCTCCTGTTGCCCGCTGCTTTTGTACTCTCTCCGTCCGAATGTTCCCAACCGGTAAACAGCAAGGGCCAACCACGTTTCATACGCCGCCCGCCCCCTTCTAACCGCCGCAACAGAGAACAGAATAGACACTGACATCATTTGACTCTATATTTTCCTCGTCCATAAAATTTTCTTTCCACTTTCAAACCAATCATATATTTTTTTTCTTATACAATCGAACAAATTACTGGCTGTTGATATTACATGTCCATTTGAAGATTTAAAAAAATGATTATATATATAAAAAGTTCTTTCCGAATTCCCAAACTGACCATTGCAATTCCAAATGAGAAAATATACATAACATCTTTAGATATAAATATATTTTAAAAATCATACTTTTTCCCGCCAAATTCATTCAACTGACCATTGTACGGCCCATCAAACGACTGGCTGTGCGCGTCCCTTCTGGCAGCGGTGCCAATGTGGGGTGGCGGCGGTGGCAGATGGCCGCCGGTTCTGCCTGGCGCGGTGTGTACGCGGGCAGGCGTCGGCATCGAGGGGTCTCCCGCATCCTGAGCTCTCTCGGAGGGCGGAGTCAGAGTGATCGTAGAGCTGGTCGCAGCCGCCGCCGCCGCGGCCGCAGCCGACGCCGCAATGGATGCTGACGATGGGAAGAACACGAGCACTCCCGATTGGCGTCTGCAATAGAAAAAAATATGGATAACCATAAAAAATATCTTTAAAGTGACCAAACTCAAAACTACCGTAATTCTCTATTAGGAGCATCTAATAAGACACAGGCAAAATACGGCAGATTTCACCATGTACAGCCAGAGCCGGTAAATGGCCCAAACTTTTGGGCCGGCCCGGTCCGTCGGGCCCTAGGTCTGGGCCGGCCCGGCCCGAACGATTTCCGGGCCCTACCCGGCCCGGCCCGGCCCGTGGGCCCGTTTGAGCCCGCTTAAAAAAAAAAATTCCGGCGAAAAAGTCCGACAAGCTACAGAGCATTTTGAAATTTAGATTTTTTCACGCTCATGCTATGAACATTCATTTTAATGTATAGAATAAAAGTTTTAAGGGGAAAAATGGACAAATGAAGAAAGTTTTGCACTTAATAATGCTACCTATCGTCCTGATTGGACGACATCGTGTGCTTATCGGGCCCAAACGGGCCCGCCCAACTTTTTTGGGCCCGGCCCGGGGCCCTGGGAAATTGGGCCGGCCCGGCCCGCGGGCCCGCCAGGGCCGGGCCGGGCCGTTACCGGCTCTGTGTACAGCTGATTCTAATAAAACTTTTTATTCCATTTCTGTCACAACATTTTTTATTTTTGCAAAACAACTGCACATTTCTTGAAGAAATTTTCTTCCGCCAACTTGTTTACATCGCTCAAAGACTAGAGAAATGTGTTATAATCCCTTGGGGGCTATATTAGTATTCAACAAACGAGAGATATGTGCCAGAGTAAATCCTTTTAAATCCCCAGTGCAAGTTATGCTGCTCTGGAAATCAGCCCCAGATTAATCCCTTAACCAAAATCACTTCTTGTTATTGCACCCCCACGTCATTCTCCACTCGTTTCAATGTAAAGCATTAGTAGCTCTAATCAAATGGTGTATTTTTTTTTGTTTTCCTGTTTTCCATAATTCCAACTTGTTCACAACCATTCATTCTGTCGTTTCTTTCCCTCCTCCGCACCAAGCAAGACTTTCACGTGAATGGAGACATAATAAAATGCACCTGCTATACTGGAAAGAAACAGAAACACGAGTTCAGCCCTTGATGCCTATTCCCTCCCTTCACTCATTTCTCGCTCAATGTCCTCTGTCCTCCTCACTCTTCTTTCCTGACTCTGCTCTCTCTCTCTCTTTCTCTCTCCCTTCTTTCACTCTCTCCTCTCTTTCTCTCTAGCACCTTTTCCCTAATCTTTGTAAACACATCCATACAGCAAACACGAAGCAAGACCAAGAAACCGCCAGAACCTCCCATCATTCTCACAAGTTTTTCACACAATTCCAACATTCTCACGTTCTGCTATGACTACAAAGACTCCTCTGGCGACTTATCATTAACAAAGATAATGTATCTTGCAATGTTCCAGCAAAATGGTCTAATGGATCTCCAACAATAAGTGAATATCAGCTAGGTATTCCAGGCTCCGATTTATCTTCCCGCTCTCTTATTCAAAACAAAAATAGCTGACTAATCTAAGACCCTTATCTATTTCCACATTATCCAGTGAGAAGCGGAATGGTTGCTCCCACTCTTCTGGGCAAGAGCGATCTGTAGACGTCCCGTGGCCAAAGACTGCACCATTCCACATCTCTCTCTCTCTCTCTCTCTCTCTCTCTCTCTTCTCTGTTTCTCTCTTCCCTCTACCTCTCTCGTTCTTCTCTATTTCTCTCTAGCCCTTCCCTCTCACGACCGTCTCCCCTCCTCTCCTATCAGCCATTATTCTTCTCCGTTCATGCAAACACAGGCGCGTGAGTGAATCGCGGTTCGAAAGGAGAGAATCAGAGCGAATTGCAACAAAAGCCTTCCTCGCCACTCACTCAGAAACCATGTTGAAATATCTTAAAATAGCTCCAAATATATTATCCATATTTGAAAAATAAACCATTTTTCCCTAATAACACTTTTCACCTTCAAGTACCTATTGAGTTAGGACTAATTTTTCTGACATGTTTTCAACCTCTCCAACCGCCGTTCTAACCGGTAGCATCTCTTTCTACATGTTATATAGCAGATAGAACTGGTATTGACGAATCAAACACCATACTCGCCATTGGTAAACTTGACTACTACACGCTGTAACATCAGACTTCACGCTATTGTCAACCGGATGCTAATTTAGCTCAATGTCCGCTGTAGTTAAACACCACATACATCATCATGTCGCGCAGTTAAGATCAGTCTATGGTCTCCAGACAAAGAAGTCTCAGGCGAAATTTCATTTCTTAAATAAAATTAAACAAATATATTAATATAAATTACCCACCTTGGAGTCATAGTACCGCCGTGAACTGTCTCAGATCGCTGTCTGAAGGTAGAGAATGCACTTCCACAACCACCGTCAGGTGCTGAGCCAGCGAAGCCGTCGGGGGGCGGCTCGAGGATGGGAGGGAATCCGAGGTCTGCAGAGGGAGAGAGAGAAATAGAGAAACACGATAAAGAATTATGATTAAATAAGAGTGATATTTTTAGTAACAAGACCCAGACAGATATTAGTTATATTCTCGTTAAGCTAGAGGATTTTATTACAGAATGAAGAAAGAAACCAACACCTAGATGTTGCTCTGTCACTTCGAAAGTGTGAAACTTAAAATTTTCGTTGCTCTAGAAGTGCAATGATAACCTTGGCTACATAAACCAAAAGAGCAAAAGACGCTTTCTCATTTCTTCTTGCCAAAAATGACAAATGGGTTTGATATGAAAAAAGGAAGGGGCGGGAAAAGAGGAAGAGAAGAAAAAATGGAGAAGAAAGAAAGAAGTCGCACAAATGACAAATAATCAAAGGTGTCTTCAAGATTGAGAGACGTTGACGATTGGCTTTGGTATTACAAAGAAAAAAGATGAGGTAAGCAAGGATAGTTTACGCGAGAGTTTGTGAAGGGGTAAAAGGAGGAGAAACAAAGACATGAAACTGGCAAGAGGGGAAGGACTTCAGAGGCATGCAAAATAATAAAAAAAGGCCGCCGCCGCAGTCTCGTAACCATTTTTTGCTTTATCTCTCCCCCTCTCTATTTCTCTCGTTCCTTCCTCTTCTTTCTCTCTCTTTCTCCCATTCTTTCTCTCGCTCTCTCTCTCTCTCTTTTTTTCTCTCTCTCTCTCTCTCTCTGTCTGTCTCTCTCTCTGTCTCGCTTGCCAAATGTTATGAAAGACGAACAATCTGTGAACAAACTCGCAAGTAAATAACATCTGAACAAATAATTTTCAACCAGGGCAAAAACTTGTTTTCTGTGATTTAAGTCTACATGGCCATAGGAAAGAAAACATTTTTCTCCATTCCCGAATAGCCTAAGGAGTGTCAAAATCAATCAGCATGTAAGGCTGAGAGTAGGCTGCTGTTTAGCAAAAATTACGGAATGGATATTCTAAAAAGCTCTTTCACCTGTCGTTTAAATAGATGACCAAAAATCACGATGGGAACTTTTTTTATTCTTTTTTTTTTACTAAAAGAGGAAATGGTTCAAGCAGGAAGGCCAAGTAGCCTTGAATGAGAATGCGATTAAAAAAGTGGCAAGAAGGTTCGCCACACTTTCCACTCCCCCGTGTGCTGCAGCACGTTGCTGTCAACATGGGAGGGTTGATCAGAGAGACGCAGAGGAGATGAGGGAACGAGAGGGGGATCGAGAAGAGAGAGAGAGAGAGATTGAAGAACATGGGACAAGGATACAAGAGTGAAAAGTAAACGCAATGAGAGTCATCCAAGCACTTGAGGATCACAATGATCGGCATGGAGAGGGGGAAGGCAAAGAAGAAGGGAATGGCTGAGAGAGAGAGAGAGAGAAAGAGAAACAAAGATGGATAGAGTGAGAGAGATAGTGAGAGAACGAGAGAGGGAGAGTGAGAGAGATAGAGTAAGAGAGATAATGAGAGAACGAGAGAGGGAGAGAGAGAGAGGAGATGAATGAGAGGTATGCCAAGAGTAAGCGAAAGAGTAAAGAAAGTTTGGCATGTTCCTCCTCTATTCATGCCTGAAGAGGAGGATACATGACCATAAGATTATGGCGTAAGCAGATCTTTGTATCTTCATAATCTGCGTTCATGGCGGCTAATCAGAGAAGGCATTCAGGGCATTCTAGCGGAGAGCTAAACATTTTGAACTAAATTGAGAGCTCAAGTAGCCTTGTATGCAACATCGGCACAATTACACTTTTGATTACATTTTCAATACGCTGGTGATACATGCATGTTTAGCCGAGCGGTAGCTTTTCAATCATTTTTATCCCGCTAAAGCTAGCTTGACGAGTCCAAAGAACGAAATTACCTTGACTAAGTCCGATGTACGAAAACTACCTGGACTGAATCCAAAGTACGAATACTACCTTCGCTAAGTCCAAAGTCGGGCGTGGCCGGGATGTTGATGGAGCGTTGGCGGGTACGGCGGCGGAGGTTCTCCATGAAGGGAAAGCCACCTGCTCGTGGAGACGCGACCGGGCACGGCACAGAGCGCGAGTAGACGTTTCTTAATTATTATTATACTTTTGAAACTTTTTTTTTAAAAAGTCAATCTTAGAATATACATTATTTAGGAAAATAACAATAATTTTAAAACTCTCCACAACACACTGACTGACTACAGTGATTACAAGCCAGTATAGTTGAATAGGTATAAAAATGATGTTCTCAAGGAAAATGAGAATCATATTAGTTTTCCTTGCTGCAACTCCACATGGGACGAAATGTTGAAAACATCCTTGATACCTTTTGAAATATCCTAATTCATTCTACAACCATACCGTATAAAACATCAACAGTAAGTAGTTAACTCCATAGGAAAAGGCCTAAGTCTTCTAAAACGAATATAATAATTACCTGCAAACGCCATTTGCAAATGCTACCGAGTTCAGCAAAGAAATCCGAGTCCCAGGTGATTTATTATGTTTGATCAATCCTCGAGAACAGATTCACAGTTCTGAGGAGAGAGAAAAATACAATCCTAATTCCTTCACATTAAGAAAATCATAGCCTGAATTTAGAACATCTTAATCTAGCAACTTTTATCCACTGAAAACTACTAAGAATTGTCGTGAACATATTATTGCAATTCAAACGAAGAAGAAAGTTTCTTTAGTAATACAACTAAAGCCGTTTCCACAAACACAATTCGCCAAGCTGCCCGTTTTTCACTTCTTTTACTGTTCAAAAGTATACCTGATAAGCGACTGATGTGAATAGTGACGCTTCTAAAACGGAAACTCGTATCCTATTCCTTTGTCCTTACAAATTTTAACTACGGAAACTCTGCGCTGAAAGAGTGGAAAGCCGGGGATCGAGGTGAATATGGGAACAAGAAGTCTGGATACCGCGAACAATAGAGCTGCTGGGCACGAGCAGAAAAAGAAAACATGTTGCCTGCCGCATATGCAAGTGACCCGTACTCAAAAGGAGCGTCCACGCAAACGAAGCAAAATATAAGAAGACAACCACCCCATCTACCCATTCCCCCGTCTCTCTCTCTCTCTTTCTCTATCTCTCTCTCACACTCTCTCTCTCCCCTGTCCCAGACTACCCTCCCGCAGCCAGTGGTTGCCCCCATAACTTTCCGGCCGAGCAAAGATCGTCTGAGTGAAATACGTCTTTTGATCAATCTTGAGACAAATGTTTTTATTGCTTTTCTTCCAATTTCATTCTCTTCTTCAAGATGCCAGCTCATATTTCCGACTGTAGCAGCAAAAACAAAAAAAAAAGTATGAAACGAAAAAGAACTTTCTTCGTCCTTAATGTGCTCGCAAACATAGAAAAAAGAAAACGAAAACGGGGCGAGAAACGCAGACATTTCCCAGTTTGCCGTTAAATTCCTAGTCATGCAAAATATTGTTATCAATCCCATTCGTCAACGTCAAAAGCTCTGCTCTCATTCATCGCAACGCACTTTAACTTCGTCAATAACAAGTACAACTGTGAGCTTCTAAAATTCCCAGCCATTGCTTTGCGTAGGCTGAACACCAGAGTAAATGTTGACTGTTTCCAAGAAACATTTCGCAATCCTAATGTCCTTCGCGCGCAGAGAAATAACTAATCAATATGAAATAAAAACTCCTAGTATTATAGCCAAATTCGTATAAAAACCGAAACTCTGATTCTGATCAGTGAAGAACTACTTGAAAACTAAATTAAAAAGGAATAAAGTTCAAAGAAAGCAAACCTGGGCAGAAGATCGACGGATTGCGAGGACGAATGGCGCTGGAAGATGGGAGTGACGCAGATGCCCTCGAGGACGCCGGCGGCCGGGGTCATCAGGCCGCCGTGGCCATCGAGGGAGCCGTCCGACGGAGTGGAGCACGCGATGGGAGCAGAGGGCGAGTGGCGCTCATGGCTCATCTTCCTTCTTCTTCTCTCCAGCCACAGCTAGTACTCCTCCTTGATCTTCTCCGCCAGCAGAGAACTACTGCTTCGCGCACGACGAGATCCAAGCTGGCAAAGGAAATTGACACTTATCAGAATATTCAACTTTTAGAGACTAAAAAAGTACCGCGATTTAAGGACATTCGACCATGAATAAGCAACATGCACAATCACCTGCTAACACTTGTTTTAATAACGGTCAATTGGTTAGCGGGGGACTACGGAAAAAAAGAAAACGATACCGAAGCAAGAAAAAACAATATGGGAGATTCCATGCGTTCTATGAGAACCGATCAGTCGCATCGTGTCTGTGACGCGATTGCGGTTGTAGTTCAAGTGGGTCAATGGATGTGTCACAATGAGAACCCTGCCTTCTAATAGAGATCGTGAAAAGTGCTTTCCCACTTTCTCAATTTACCTTGTTGATGAAGAAGCAGTTCTGATCTGACCTTGGTTTCCTCATTCACATCAAAAAAATAGAAGGACATAAAACGAGGAAGCCTCACCATCTGTCCCATTTTCTCCCGGAATATTTGTCTCTCTCTCGCCGCGCTCTAGCTCTCTCTCATTCTCTCCCTTTCTCATTCTCTCCTTTTCTCATTCTATCCCTTTCTCTCTCTCTCTCTCTCTCTTCCATTCACAGATTGCGTTCTGCCAAGCTTGCGTGCACGTACAGTATGCAAGGCAGGGGAAAAAAATGACCTCCTCAGCGGTTGTGCACTAGCAGAAAAAGCGGCCTTGCAAATCTCTCTCTCTCTCTCTCTCTCTTTCTCTCTCTCACTCTCTCCCTCTCTCTCTCTCTCTCTCTTTCTCTCTCTCACTCTCTCCCTCTCTCTCTCTCTCTCTCTCTTTCTCTCTCCTCAATTTCTCTTGCGCGCTCTCTCTCTCTCCGCTCTATCTCATCCCTCTCTCGCTCTCTTAATTCCCGATTGTTTCTCACTCTCCATCCACAATGCTCCAGCAAATGGCGCTTCAGAAACATATCAAAACTAATCAATCACAGCTCGCAGCACATCACCTTTTGTTCCATGTACAAATGAATTGACTGGTCATCGTAACGTCAAAACATCATTGGTTGGGTGGCTTAAGTTCATAAATATGAATGAGTAAATGGCGGAAAAAATGAGAAGGGAGTGAAAGAGAGAGAGAGAGAGAGAGAGAGAGAGAGAGAGAGCGAAAAAAAAGAAATCAGAGAGGGAGACAAAAAAGAGAGAGAGAGAGAGAGAGAGAGAGAGAGAGAGAGCGAAAAATAAATAGAGTGAGGGAGAGAGAAAGAGACAGAGAAAAGATGGAGTGAGAGGGATGGAGAGGGACGTAGCCTTGTCTCTGATTCTGTTTTGTTTCCTGAACACGGATGCGATCCATCTCATGCCTGTCACGTGTCCACTTTTTTCTCTCTTTATTACCACGGCAGTAAATATAATTGCTCGGCGTTGTTTCAGCATAATTGGCTAGTTTGCATGCTAAGGGAAAGTGAACATCAAAGCATAGAAAGGAGATGCTGAAGTCACCTTTTCTTCTATCCGTCTGCATTGAATGCGCTCTCTCACTCACTCTCTCTCTTACTCTCTCTCTCTCTCGCTCTCTCTCTTACTCTCTCTCTCGCTCTCTCTCTCGCTCTCTCTTCTAAAAAAGACAATATTCTAGAGTTTAATCTCATTTCTGCTAAATCGTGAGAATACATTTCTCTACACGACTCTCTGATTTCCAACCATAGTCGGCCTGCAAATGCCACAAACTCAGTCATTTGCACATGGGAAATATATAAAACGATGTTAAATTAATCGTTAGCGACAAAAACAAGTTCAATTCTCTTCATTACTCATAATTCTGATGTCTTGTTAGAATGTTTTTTTCCATGACGTAAACGCGAATAGAGAAACAGTAAAGCTATTCATGAAGATAAGAGAGAAGAGGGTTACTGAATGGATGAATGAAAGGAAAGATGAAGGAGAATGTGTCATCATTTATTATGAATTCAAGCAGTATTCACTGTAGCAGATCTTGTAATGAGAAGGTTGACGCTGATTGTGAAACTACGAAGGCGAACACGAGAGAGAGAGAGAGAGAGAGAGAGAGAGCGAAAGAGAGAGGGCGAGAGAGAGAGAGAGAGAGAGAAAGAGGGCGAGAGAGAGAGAGAGAGGCAAAGTGAGAGAGATAGAAAGAGAGAGAGCGAGAGAGAAAGATAGAGAGAGAGATAGAGCGAGACAGAGAGAGAGAGAGAGAGAGAGAGAGAGTATACGTGAGAAAGCATCGAAATGGAATTTTCTTGAAGTATTGCTAGAATGAGGCTCCCATTGTATTAGAAATCGCAATTGTTGTGGAAATAAGCGTTGGTGTTTCCATCTTCTTCTTCTTGTGCTCTTTCGTTCATTTTCCCGCCCTCGCTCTCTTTCTCGCATTCTCTTGGTACTCTCTCTTTCTTTCTCTCCTTCTCTCTCACTCTCTGTTTCTTTCTCTCCTTCTCTCTTTTCCTTTCCTTTTCTCTCTCTCTCGCCCTTTCTTTCTTTCTCTCCCTCTCTCTCTCCCCTCGGCTACGTGTCATTCGAGAGAAGGATACCACTCTTGTCTCCGTCTGATACAGCAGCCACTATAGCCTTCCTTTGCCCCGAGGACGACTACAGTCATCGTTCTGATAGATTCTTGAGCATGACTCTATATTTCCGTTCCACACATTTGTAATTCTCTTCGTCTCTCTCTCTTTCTCTCTCTCTCTCTCCCTTCCTCTCTTCTCACTCTCTCTCTCCCTCATCCGAGATTTCATTTGCCAAGTGAGGATGAGCTGAAGACAACCGACGTTGTTGTGGACGACAGAGACAGGGCAGATGGGAGCCCGTTTAGTGTGCATAGGGGGTCGACCTAGGAGAGGGTGGGGGAGGGAGCGGCTGGATGGACAGAGGCACGTAAGCTGCGTACACAACGTGTGGGGAGTCCAAGAGATGGGGATAGAGAGAGAGAGAGAGAGAGAGAGAGAGAGAGAGAGAGAGGTAGAGAATTAGGGAGAGAAATTAGGGGAATAAAAAAGCAGCCTTGAAAGAAATGGAAGAAAACAGCGGTTGTCGGGCATGCGAGAGAGTGAACAGAAGAGAAAGAACGAGGAAGAGAACCACTGCTTGAGGGAGAGAGAGAGAGAACGAGAGAAAGAGAGAGAGAGAGAGAGAGAAAGAGAGAGAGAGAGAGAGAGAGAGAGAGAGAGAGAGAGAGACCTGAGACCAAGGCTGGCTCCCCAAATCGGTGTGTGGTGTCTCGCTTTCGCGCGCAAGCCAGCCACGGAAGGTGTACACATGCATCTCGATCTCCACTCGCACGTGGCCTTCGGGGCCGACCTCGACTAGCCGTGAGAGGCAGTCAGGAACGATCTATGACCGGGAGTGGAAGTGGAACGGGAGAGAGGACAGACAGAGAAAGAGAGAGAGAGAGAGAGAGAGAGAGAGAGAGTCAGACAAAGAGAGATAGAGAGAGATAGAGAGAGAGAGATAGGAAGATAATAAAGACTATCCTTTTGTCTGTCCGCACTCGAAAATGTGGTGAGATGGAGAGGGGGCAGTTTCCAGACGGGGAAGTGACCCAAGGAGCAAAGAAGACCCAGACAGACCCGCGGTGCGCAAGAGAGAGAGAGAGTCCAATTTCCCCATTTCTTCTTCTTCTTTTTCGTGAAAGACTCCTGGGATGGAGATCGACAGCCGAGGCTAAACAACAACGCGGAAAACGCACTCACGTGGCTGGGGCAGCCACCACTCTCTTTTTCTCCCGCTCTCTGCGTCTGCCCTTCCATCGGTCACTCTCTTTCACTTTCGATATCTAGCCTCATTCTCTCTCTCTCTCCCTCTCCCTCTCTCTCTCTCTCTCTCTCTCTCTCTCTTTCTCTCTCTCTTTGCCCTCTCAACAGAGCAGATGGCAGGGCAATGAAAAAGTGCACAAAAAGCACCACTTTAGCGGCAAACGCACAAAAAAGCACTCATTCGAATTCAGGACGACAGAGTAAGTAGGGTGAAAGGAAAAAGTGGGAGTAGAAAAAAGAAAAGAGAGAAAAGGAGATAATGAGAGAGAGCGAGAGAGAGAGAATGTATGAGAGAGAGATATGATCACGAGGCAATTATGTTGTGAGATGTCCATTGCAGAACGGAAGATGAATGCGGTAGAAGATCGCAAGGAAATTGCCTCCGGGGGAGGAAACAAAGTCCCTTTTTTCGCGCAGAAACGCAGAAACATAGCCAAACGAACAAAATACGGAAGAGGAAAGTAGAGAAAGGATGGGATGAAGAGAAAGGCAGATGGAGAGAAAACGAAAGTGAGAAAGATAAAGAGAGGGGAAGGAGAGATAGAGATAGAGAGAGATGCAGAGAGAGAGAGTAGCAGAGAGAGAGAGGCAGAGAGAGAGGCAGAGAAAGAGTGAGACAGAGAGAGAGAGAGAGAGAGAGAGAGAGAGTGGGGGTAAAGAGGGAAACAAACACTTTGAACAAAATGAATCCGCGAGTCGCTTGCTGTACGAGGCTAATTCTCTCTCTCTCTCTGCTGCCCACTGCAAAAAATTTCAGCAAAACAGCCTAGTAGTAAACATCTGCATGTCTGGCTGAAGGGGCAAAGGAAAAGTGAGAGGGAGGAAAGCAGCGAGTGAAGTAGAGATGGTAAGGGGATCGCAGAAAGTGGGGAGAGAGGGGTAAGAGGGAGGGTAGAGAGAAGGAGAGAGAGAGAGGAAGGGAGAGAGGGTGACAGGAAATGCCGAAGGCACGGACACTGCTACTAAAATAGTTTCCCGGCACCCCAAAAAAAAAGATGCAACGGCCGCGTGGTGGGCGATGAGCAATGAATGAAGAGCGAGAGAGCAAGAGTGCAAGAGAAAGAAAGAAAGAAAAGAGAGAGAGAGAGAGAGAGAGAGAGAGAGAGAGAACGCAAGAAGAAGAGGGGCCAGCCAGCGAAGATGTATGCCTGGGAGGCCAGTCGTCTGCTATGAACGAGATGAGACAGAGTGTAACCAGAACATTCCAGACACTGGTCACTCAATCCGATCGCACTGATATTTCTCCCTCTCGCTCTCTCTTCTCCCTCTCGCTCTTTCTCTCTCTCTCTCTCTCTCTCTCTCTCTCTCTCTCTCTGCTCGTTTTCCCATATAACCGTTCATACAAATGCATGTTCTTTCCCCTCGCGCTCTCTTTATCCCTAGAACTCTCTTTCTTGTTTTCTCATCCTCTGCTTCTCGGCTGTTTCTCTCTCCCTCTCTCTCTCTCTCTCTCTCTCTCTCTCTCTCTCTCGCCTTTTCCACTCTTCCCGAGATTACTCACATAAGTTGCTTATCCTTCACGAGAGCCCTGACCTCTCACGCATTCATGCAATGACGAAGCAACAACGGAAGAGGAAAGATTGGATGGTGAAAGAGATAGGAAGGAGCTGTATCCAGGAACGGGCGGACTGAGAAGAAATGGAGAGGGTGGCAAAGGGGAAGGGGAGGGGAGCAGCGGACACGTAGTGCTTTTGCTCCATGATAGCCTGTCATCCTCTCTTAACTCTTTCCCTCTTCTTCTTCTTCTCTCTCTCTCTCTCTCTCTCTCTCTCTCTCTCTCTCTTTTTGCCCCCCCCCCTTTCAGAATCTCTTCTCTCGATCAATACCCAGATCAAAAAGGTCTGTGCAACCTCGGCCATCTCTTGCCTTTATTTTTGAACCTTCTCCCTTCTTCCTCCTTCCCGCCAGCCCCTCACGTGCACTTTCAGGGTCGTCTTCTCTCAGCCTCTGCCTCGCATCATTCTTTGCCTGTCCACACCACAACCTTGTCTACTTCTTGTAACCAACATACTTCTTCTCTCGCTTTCTCTTTCTCTCTCTCTCTCTGCTCTTATCTCTCTTTCCTTTCTATCTCTAGAATCTCTCTTCTCATTCATCAAATACATTCCTGCACTCTCCACCATTCCTCATCTTTTATGCTGCATTTCTTCTCGTCTCGGTCTGCTTCGCTTCTTCATCTTCGTTCCTAGCTGTGCACATATTATGTGCACCTATGCCTGCCTCTCTTTTATCTATTTCTCGCACTCTCTCTCCCTCTCTCTTTCCATCTCTCTCTACGTCTCTCTCGTTCTCTCTATCTCTCACTATCACTCTCACTCTTTCTCTCTTTCGCTCTTCGACCCTCCAGTTTCATTGCCGAAGGAAATCATAACCACTTATTTTTGCAAGATTGCCGAAAGGGGACGAACGCCTGCGCTTGGAGAAGGAAGTAAAATGTGCAGACATAAACAAGTTGTTAGCTACATAGATAAGTGAAGAAAGGAGATTAAAGCATTGAAAGAACGAAAAGTCAAACAAATACGCATACGCTATCAAATAAAATAGAGATAAACAACCAATTTGATCAAATAAAATTCCCTCGGTTGTCATACGACTTGGATGATGGTTGTGCCCGATTAATCATGAATTTTTTCGCGTGCTTGAGAGTATTTTACGGTTGTGTCCAGAGGGGAAGGGCGAGAGTGAAAACAGAAGAGAAATTGTGAGTGAAAGAGAGTGAGAAGAGAAATAGTGAGAGAAACAGAGAGGGGATAGAGAAACGTGCAAGTGAAAGAAAAGGAAGAGAGACAACAGAGAGAAAGCAAGACATTAAGTAGTAGAAGTAGAGAGAGAGAGAGAGAGAAAGAGAGAGAGAGAAAGAGAGAGAGAGAGCGAGCAAATGGACACAGAAACATGTGTTTATGGAAAGTATTTGTCTGGTCTGAACAAAAAAAGCGGAACCACTGAATCAGGCCTCTGCACTTTTCGCAATAACACTTCTAAACATGGCTGAAATGCCTGCGGATGGGGAGGAGAGAGAAGACAAGGAGCAGGCTGAAGGCTGAACAAACAACTAAGGCAGAATAACACTAGAAAACACCCCAAAGTTCCTATTTGGAGCTTGCCCAGAAGAGCCAAGGAGAGAGAGAGAGAGAGAAGGGAGAGAGAGAGAGAGAAGGGAGAGAGAGAAGTGAGAGAGAGAGAGAGAAAAGAGTCAGAGAGATAGAGAGGGAAAGAAGAGAGAGAAGCAACCAAAAATCACCAAAACGACCGCAGACATGAAGCGGTGGCAGAAGAGAGGAAGGAAGGCGGTTTGGAAGATATGGACAAAAGTGCAGGAGAAGAGAACGGGAGAGACAAGAGTTCACTGAGATTAAGAGAGAAAAAGAAGATGGTGGCCATGGCAGGTGGTGCCAAGTGTAACCGAGAAAGAAGAGACAACTGCACTCATTATCACCTTCCGTTGGAGTCTGGAAGAACGCAACAAGGGAGACAGAGCTGACAGCGGAAATGGGAGAGAGAGAGTGAGAGAGAGAAAGAGAGGGAGAGAGAGAAGAGAGAGACAGACAAGATAAAGGATTTAGGAAAAAAACTAAACAATATTTTGGAGACGAAAAGGCAGATGATGGAGTGATAACAGGAAGTCAGTCACCAGTTGACAGAAGTTGCCAAAGCAAGGTGTTAAGCTTTTTCAGCAGCACGTTCCCAGTATGAAAGGAGAGATAGCAAAGAGTGAGAGAGTAATAAGCAACGAGAGAAAGAAAGAAACGAAACAGAGAGAGAGAATGGGGAGGGGAGAGAGTGGGAATAAGGGTGGGAATGAAAGAAAATAGGGGGGGGGGAGAGAAGCTACAAATTCTAGGATAAACATATGACACACATAAACGAGATATTTTTGAACCACCTATCTATAGCTTAAAGTGTGGGTGAAAACATGGCTGTTGCCATCAGAGACGAGTGGATCCACGATGAAGCAGGGAGGGGATCAGGAGCAAGGTGCAGATGCATACGATGGATAATCAGCTATGGACAGAGAGAGAAAAAGAGAGAGAGAGATAGAGATAGAGAGAGAAAGAGAGAAAGAGAGAGAGGGATGATATGATTACTAATGGTAAGAAGGATGTGTAGTCCACTCCCTGCTGTAGTCTGCAGAGATAAGCGAGATGGTTCGGAGAGATGGAAAGGATGATCCAGACAGCCGTGCAAGACAGTCACATGCTCTTGCACTCGGGAGCAGAACCGAACTCATGGAGAGAGATTACTTACTGTTTCAGCTAAATAGGTAGAGTTTATGGTTAGTGGGGCATTGACTGAAGTATGAAGTAGAGAGATAGAGAGACAGAGACGGGAAAACTGAGATTCGGCGGTGGGCGGAGGCGGAGAAAGCTCGTCATCTATCTAGGTATGTACAAGCTGATTGGGGGGGGGAGCATGTACACCTGGAATGTCCCCGTTCAGGTGAAACTGACGAATTCTGGCAGCCAGTCGACGAGGAGTAGGGGATTCAAAGATAGTCTGCCAAGGGTAGAGACAAGGTGACGATGATGGGAGTCGAGGAGCGGAGTTGAAGAGGGCAAACGGAGTCAGTTGCTTGTTTCGCTCGCACTCACGTCACAACATGAGGAAAGCAACACGCTTTATTCATTTTCAATCGACAAATTTAATTTCATTATTCAATAATATGTGAGCAATCTGAAATTTATATATATTTCTCGAGGTAGAAAAAAAAACGAACGATTCATACATAGTAGCGAGGCATAGATATAATATTTCTTTCTTTCTTCCTTCTGTGGATGAGTAAAAAGGTTATATAAATGAGATTTTTTACAAAATATAAAACTTTATCACGTATAAAGATATTATAGATTTAGGGGTTAATCCCTAAGAACCTAAATCTTAGATCTCCGAGTGAGCGCAAAGGAACTGCAGCAGCAGACTGTCCAGCTCCCACAACTCGAACAGATGAATCTTGTGATGGCTCTCCAGGATCTCCATGCCGATGTCCTTCAAGCACTTTAGTTGAATTGTGTATTATTGAAAAAGTAATCAATATTTCAGGTTCAAACAATAGCCTTCTTTTTCGATACCACCTTAAAAATTCTTAGTAATTTGAAGTGTCTACCTACAGTGTACCCTCTTCCATCTGGTCGAATCCTGAAAGTGTCTACCTACAGTACACCCTCTCCACTCTGGTCTCACCACGAAGCTGGACATGAGCAGGACGACGGCGCCGATGCGCTCGGACGCGTCGATGCCGGCGGCGGAGTAATGGGCTGAGAGGGCGGCGAAGAGCGCATCGATGTGCGTCTGCATCGACTCCTTCGCGGCAGGAGTGAAGTCGGCCAGGCCGGCTGGTATTACGAGTCATTTATGTAGTTGGCAGGTTCTTTTCTGACCCCCTTTACAGAGGTAAAGATGTTGTTTCTTGTCTCTCGTTATATCTCCACCTCTCTCTCTCTCTCTCTCTCTCTCTCTCTCGTTCTCTCTCTCTCGCTCACCCGCTCTCTCTTTCTCTCTTTCTCTCTCTCTCTCTCTCTCTCGTTCTCTCTCTCTCGCTCACCCGCTCTCTCTTTCTCTCTTTCTCTCTCTCTCTCTCTCTCTCTCTCTCTCTCTCTCTCTCTCTCTTACTAGTGCTCTTCCACGAGACGAGTGCTTTGAGCGCGACGAACTCGGTGAAAGTGATGGCAATGTCGTGCATGGGTCGTACAATCTGGTTCACTGCGCGGTCGAGTAGCGGCCGGTACAGGCTGAACAGCCAGAGTGAGAAAACTTGAAATAAATAATTTTTTTAAATATTATGTTTGAAATATATTATAATCACAAAAATGTTTCCTACTTTATTCATATACAATTTATGTCTTTTTCATTAATTTTGTAATGAATAAAAAGACAATTTGTGCAGAACCTCATTTCTGATTGTACCGACCTCTTCTTGAGCTCGCCAGTGATAAAGTCCGGCTCGTCCCCCCAGCCTTCCGTGCTGTACTCCGGAATGCCCACGTACATCCCGTTCAGCATTATGAATCTGGAGAAGCTTTTTTTATAGAGTATTTTGGGCTGGGAAGAAGAGAGCACAGAAAAAGATGGGAAGAAAGAAGGAAAGAAAAAGAGAGAGAGAGAGAGAGAGAGAGAGAGAGAGAGGAATAGATCTAGTTCTACAGCAACTTGAGCAGGGGTGCCTACAGCGGCCCAGGCGTAAAAAAATGCCGATTTGAGGTTGACGGGTTTGTAATATATATATTAGATGACATGAATGACCTGTCCGGATAGCCGAGTCGATAAGTGAGATAGGTGGAGTCGAGAAGAACTTGGTGGAGCACTGCACGGCAGAGGTAGGCTTTCTGGATGGGAGGCTTCATGCTTCTTTGGAAGAGCCCTCTCTCTCTCTCTCCCCCTCTTTCTCCCTCTCTCCCTCCTCGAACATCTCTCTGACCTTGTCCCGGCTGGTGAGTGCCGTGTATCCCGGAACGGCTCGGCTCCACTCATAGACAAGCAGAATCATCGAGCGGGACTCGCGTGCAATGCCCTCCAGATTCAACTCGCGCAGGTCCTCCTTTGTGAAGGACTGAAAAGGGAGAGAGAGGGAATCAAGTAGAGAGCACAGCCTCAATAAAATGGTGGCCTTTATTCATACGTTTCATTCCTGTTTACTTTTTTTTTTATCCGACTGTCTCACTTTCACTCACTCTCTCTCTCTCGCTCTTGTCTTTTGCTACTCTCCCTTTCTCTCTCTCTCTCTCTTTCTCTCGCTCTCTTCTCTTGCTACTCTCTCTCTCTAACTCACTCTCTCGCTCTTTTCTTTTGCTACTCTCTCTTTCTCTCTCGCTCTCTTCTCTTGCTACTCTCTCTCTAACTCACTCTCTCGCTCTTTTCTTTTGCTACTCTCTCTTTCTCTCTCTCTCGCTCTCTTCTCTTGCTACTCTCTCTCTCTCTCGCTCTTTTCTATTGATTCTCTCTCTCTCTCGATCTTCTCTCTCTCGCTCTTTTCTCTTACTACTCTCTCTCTCTCTCTCTCTCTCTCTCTCTCTCTCTCTCTGACTGACAATATCATTGGGATTGCCTCGTCTGCCGAGCATGCTTGAGATGGTGACGGTAGAAGAGAAGAGCACTCGTCTCCGTTCATTCAGCCTCCTCTCTTCTGCGAGAAGCTCTTCGAGAATGTCTGGCGGCTGGCTGCAATTATTCTTCTAATTTAAAGGAGCCACAAAATCGAGCTTGAATTTTTTTTTTGCCAGACGTAAAGAGAGACAGCATGTTATTTAGAGAGATGCCGACTATCATTGCCAGGAAAAATCAAATAAAATACAGTTGATCTTTTTTAATATAATATAGTATAATGAACAACATATATGTTCTATCCAAACAAACAGAGTGAGTATACATTGACAAAGAAGAGTAGGTGGAGTTTGGCAGACTTCCAGCTGGCGAAGAAGACATTATGACGTGCTGTTCATTGTCGATGCCAGAGGAAGATGCGTAGGAAGACGCGTAGTGAGGAGGTTGCTCGTCGCTGGGCGGAGAGAGAAGCTCCTTTAAAGGAAGGGAAAACTCCATTTTGAAGCAGAGGGAGCTCTTTGCAGGTGAATATTCGGCTGAGAGAGCAACTCCTTTCATTACATGTATACTACTTATTTGTCATCTAATTTGTTTAAATATTTTAGTATCTTTAAAGGTTAATTAACAACATTTTTATTGATTTCACTTCTTATAATGGGTTTTTATAAGTTTCAAGAAGAAGGTCCATCACAATGTTTGATGATAATTTCTGTGACCGTTGTGACATTTTTATGACTGTTATTAGATGGATGTGCATAAATAAGAATAAAATCACGTGGGCGAAAATGGTCAGTTGGATTGTAAGTTGGCAAGATGATGAAGAGTTGGGGAAAAATTAAGATGAGAGAGGATACAGGGAGAAGACAGAAATAAGAAGACAGAGGGAGAGAGAGAGAAACAGAGAGAACGAGAGAGAGAGTGAGAGGAAAGGGAGATATAATAAGCGCATTAATTGCAGGGTGAAAAAGATTTAGGGAAAAAATGAGAATGCTAAAGTATACAGGGAGAAAGACAGAAATAAGGAGAGAGGGCTCGAGAGAGAAGGGGAGAGAGTGGAAACGGAGAGGGAGTCAGCTGTTATTGCAATCATCCCAAAAAGGATCCGTTGATAAAACGTGGTGCGATGAGGACATCTGATGATATGGATAACTGGAAGGAGACGACAACAGAGAGTGCACGTCAACTCTGGCCGCGGCTGGTCATGCGGCCAGGAGAGTTCATTCCCGTGGAGGGTGTTGAAAGAGGCCCGGGACATGCAGGCATACTGTAGTTTGTTTGGAACTCTTGTACCGACGGAAACTCTATCTTAAATTTGCGCCTTTTTGCCCGACATAAGGATGAGAGTGCAAGTGATTTAGAAAGGAAAATTCCATAAGTTTCTTGCTCCTTCAAAACGGCACATCGCTGACCGTGCTGAGCATGGCGGAAGTGATGATGTTGCCGGGCGCGGCGACCACTTGCAGTGGCTGCAGCAGAGTGTACTGCTGTTGTAGTTGTTGCTGCTGCTGGCAGTAGGCCGGAGGAGGAGGCGACGTGTCCGTGGCCGCCAGATAGGATGAAGCCTCGCGCTTCGGCACGAGGAGGCTCTGAAGTGGTCATTATGGTTTTATGAATTGGTCATGATGGCTTTATGAATTGGCCATTATGGTTTTATGATTTCTAAATTAATTCAAATCAATTTTAGCACTAATTCATGAATCATGATATATTCTTTTTATAAATTAAAAATTAATGAACAATAATAAATTTATTTTAAAATAGAAAAATGCCAGTTTGCCTGATGCGAAAGTGTGGCGGAAGGCAGGTGAACGTGGAGGGGCGCCATCTGCTGCACTTGCTGCTGCTGTTGTGTCTGGAGGGGCTGGCCATTCGGAATGGTTGTGTAGTTGATCTTGCGGCGGCCCGCGTTGCAGTCGCGTCGCGGTTGCACGGCTAAGACAAGTCGATCAATTAATAAATGATTAATTGAATTTCTTTCTCCATTCTTCTCGACAGCCCAGTTATGTTGCATGTTAGACATCACAAGTGGGTTTGAGTGAGCTGTAGAAACAAAGGAGGTGGCCAGTGATATAGGGCTAGGGGATGGAGCAGTTTTCATAGGCCGAGGGAATAGTGCAGATATGATGATGATCGTCGTTCGTGATATATCGTCATATGCACGTACGAAGATCATCATACCATTACGAATTTGCTTAAATTTAGTCATTTAGAAAATTAATGTTTGCTTGATCTTTTCGTGAGTGGCGTATTCTGGCTGAAGACTGCCACTCGGTTTTTGTTTTTCTGATCTAAAGCGACTATGTCTCTCTCCCTCTCTCGCTCTCTCTCTCTCTCTCTCTCTCTCGCTCTCCTTCTCTCGCTCTCTCTCTCTCTCTCTCTCTCTCTCGCTCTCCCTCTCTCGCTCTCCCTCTCTCGCTCTCTCTCTCTCTCTCTCTCTCTCGCTCTCCCTCTCTCGCTCTCCCTCTCTCGCTCTCCCTCTCTCTCTCGCCCTCTCTCTCTCTCTCTCTGTCTTCCTCATCTCTCGCCAATCACCACGTGTCCTTTTGCGGACGACTCGTTCTATTCTTGACTAACAATAAGCGCTATGAGCGGAGATAAGAGCTTCCAGGCAATAATAATTTGTACTTGCCGTTAGTAGTGCAACATTCCTCCATATGGCGATTCGTTTTCCGACTTTCATGCAAATTCTTCTCTTCTTATCTCTCTTTCACCTCATAATCATCCTCCCCTCCCATTCCTCACCTTTCCTATCCATTCCATGCGCAATGCACTTTGCGTAGCGGCAAGCTCGGCATATGACTCGCATAGCTGAAAGTGGCAGACATTTCTCACTAATCTATACTTCTTAAATTTTGATTAAATTATAATTGATTTATAATAAAACCCTTAAAAACACAACTGCAAATTTTTTTGCTAATTGCTTAGATGCCTAAGTAGATCGCTAGCCAGATCTCGCTGACCATAGTTGACTCGGCAGTTGTTGTGGTGCGGGCAGGAGAATCGACGGTCGAGGGTGACGGTGCGGCTAACAATGAGATTGTGAAGAAAGTAAATAGCATAAACCAGGTGAAAACCACTTACGAATTGATAATCTGATAATAATTATCATTATTTGATAAAAGAGAAGGACAGTGAAGGGATGAGAACAGTAAGACACTGATAGAGAACAAGACTGTAGATTATTGATTCAGACTGGATAAGCATCGAGACACCTTGATAAGACCACAGAGAGCCGTTTGTACTGAGCAGCATTGAATTGTGCATGCTCAAATATTTTCACTCTCCGCTGATAAAAATATGATCTAAACTGCAAATATGATCATATGTAGTTCAAAAAATTCGTAGCCTTTTATAGATCTTTAAATGTTTGCAGAAAAGATATACTAGACAGATAGAGGATGCACAATCAGCAACGATTAGTTTAGTTAAAAACTACAATTTGTTCCGTATAAAATTTTTTCCTGACCGGAAAAAAGCGGCGCACGCCGAGCACGACGGCGCGTTGAAGTGGTAGCCATTCGATGGCGCACCGCAGATGGCGCAGAGGCGCGAGATGGTGGACGCCAGCGCCGAATTCTGCTGGCCGCCGCCGCCAGAGGGGATATAGCCTCCGGCAGCAGTGGTGCTCACTGACGATGTCGTTGTGTACCATCCGGGAGACGAAGAAGAGACGCCTGCAGGTGCTGGAAAAACAATTCTGCTTTTTTTCAAAGCGTTTATTTTACCAATGTATGTATTTTTTTATGTAACATGCAATTTTAATTTTTCTTAATAAGAAAAAAAAACCGGATCGCCTTTTTTATTGACTCTCTCTCAACAACTAAATGCCCTGGAATGCAGTAGCGGAGGAGCGATAACAGTAATGACGAAGTTCCTGATGTTGCAAGAAAGTAGGCATGCAATAAAGAAGGAGGGGGGGGTAATATCTTGGCAGAAGACTGTAAGTAGCATGCTGTTATCGTCACCAGTTTCCACTTTTACCTGTGCATGGATGTCACTCCGCTATGACGAGAAATACACGCTGGTAATAACTTTTCTCGTCTTCTGCTTCAAAGACTAGAAGGTAGCAGAGCGACGAACTACAAACTGTTCAAGCAGCTTTTGGTGAATACGGAAAGAAGCATTATCAGTTGAAAGCTCTTTACATGACTAGAGAGAAAGAGGGAGAGAGAGAGTAGGGAGACATAGAGATAGAGAGTAGAGACATCGAAAGAGAGCGAGAAATAGAGATACGAGCGAGAAAATGGAATAGCATTTGCGTCGGAGTAAAATAAGCTGGTCGTGTCTGCGATTGGGAAGTCCTAGCATGTGAAATCGTGGATAAAAAACGATATGAGCTCATATCGATGCAGACGTCAGGAAGATCTTTCTATTTATGTAATTTATATTTAATTTAACGTGTGGACATTTTGAAGATTCCTCACAACTTTGTATCGATTGAATAACCACAAATGAATAAACATTGCTCACTAAACAATTTCTTGACGTACAACATAATAAAGATAAGATGAGCAAATGTTAACAGGTGGTCAGCGAGCAATGGCGAAGAAATGAGTCAACCAGCCAAATCTCGGGTGCATTACGCGAAAATACGATTTTCTTATCATTTCTTCCTGATCACCTTTCTGATCACAAGAGCGCGAAAACATTTTCCTTTCTTAATGAAATCAATAACTTGTCCAGCCGCTATTACTAGCGTGATTATTGTTAAAGGCCGAAAAAATTCTAGTTAAAGAGTAAGTGCATAAATAAGCGGCGAATAGATGCCTACTCTAGTTGATAAACGGGCGCAGTCGATTGAGGAGGGGAGTAAGGAATGAATTGAGCCTCCTTGTTTCGTTGGCAGTAGACTCGAGGAGCGCCGTATGAAAGACTAAGAGAGAAGAGACTAGAATACAAACACTACAGACTGCTCTCTGCGAAGGGGGAGGCAATAGCAGTCGGGTAGTCGTGGAAGGACACTGACATTCTTCGTAGGCTGGCGGAGCGGGCGCGAGGGCGTAGTAGACCTCTGTCATTACTGCAGCTCGAGGGCTAGAACCACTGCTTACTTTCCAGCAACTGGAAAGAAAGTTGGAGAGAGGAGAGCGACAGCAAATCTGACTGGCCGGGATGGCGTGATAAGGAAAAGGAAAGAGTAAGGAGGGGGGGGGGGGGGGTAAGGCAGGGGCGGGAAAGTGGAAGGGGGGGGGAGCATCTTTTAGCGGAGTATGAAAGTCGCGAGACCACGTGTCGGCGTACAACTGTTATGGAGCACTTCTTCATGTTCTTCTCATTCCTTCAACAAAAGTGCACAGTCTTAGCTCCGCCCATGTCCAGAATTGCCAGGGATGGAGGATGACGCTACCTCTCTGACCACAGTCATGCCGTCCATCCGTCCAGGTGGCGTAGTCTAGCCCCTTCCCGAAGGGACCACAATGCAAGCCAAGCGGGAGGGCGTAACTGGTAGGAATTTGAGCTTTCATCAACAACGACCTTCTCATCTGCATGCCTCGATCCACCATGACAAGTCAATGGAATCTTACGTCGCAGCAGACTGAACAATTGCATTTTCGCAGCCGCAGACTAAAAGTTTACAAAATTTTCAAGCTTTCCGGCAGAAAGAACTTCAGGGAGAGACGATTTCCAGATGTTATTCTGTACTTATACATATGTACATTTTACTATGAAAATAGCTGTTTTTTCGAGATGACGTTCCGGACATGCGCTCGCTGCTACCGTACTCTGCACGTTGAAGCTGCTCAAACAATCTTCGCGGGACCACGAATACATTTGCCACTCTCTCTCTCTCTCTCTACTCCTCATCATTACAATGCGTAGTTGGCTGCGCATGTTTATGGAATGGCCACTCGGGAAGGCACTCTTTCTTACTTCAGAACAACAGTCAAAGGCGAAGGTGAAAGAGATGGGAGCGAAGTGACGATAAAAGAATTATCTGATCAGCGAGAGAGAGATAGTGACAGTGACAGAGAGAGAGAGAGAGAGAGAGAGAGAGAGAGATCTAAGGAGTGAGTGTTAAAGAGAGAGATATAGAGAGATACATGATCACGATGTGTTGTCCCATGTAATTGCGTAGCTCCGCCCCTTTCGGGCACACCAAGATGGCAGATTGCCAACCTTGGCCGTTCTTGGCAATTTGCCAAGAACGGGGCCCAGCTCGAACAGAGCGAGCGGGTTGGAGAAAAATCAGAGTGCGGGAATTGGCAGCATGTTTCAGCCGCATTTTTTGCACATGACAACGTTAAAAGTTCTTTATACTGAACACACAATATATCTAATTTAACAAGTGAGTGCTGCACGCTTTTCTATTTCAAAAAGCGGCAAGCACTCACAAGTTAAGGTTTAAAAATTCTTTATTCAAATTTAAAAAAAAACACACATTAAAAAGAACAAAAAATACATCAAATATGTACATCCTGATGTCGATGAAGAGATCGCCGAGCCCTCGAAGATCTCGCTCTGGAAATAAAGACATTGTTAATCAACTCATTTCGAAACACTTTCCATGTTTTCACAGTTATGTAACTCTTTCTCTCTCTCTCTCTCTCTCTCTCTCTCTCTCTCTATCTTAACCTGCAAGCAAGAAGGGCTGCTGCTGTCGATCATCGAGTTGCCCGAGCCCGCGAAGACCTTGCTCTGCAAAAAAAGGACATTGTTAATCGACTCTCTTCGAAACACTTTCACTTTAAATGAGTTCACAGTAATTATCTCTCTTTACTCTCTTCCATCAATCTCTCTCTCTCTCTCTCTCTCTCTCTCTCTCTCTCTCTGTTTACCTGCGAACAAGAAGGGCCGGGCTGTTCGTCCTGCTGTCGATCCTCGAGTTGCGCGAGCCCGCGAACGTCTCGCTCTGGAAATAAAGGCATTGTTAATGTCCTCATTTCGAAGAGTCGTGACGTTTTAAAATAGAAGTGTGCACGACCCTTGAAATGCGTAGATAAACGACTAAACCAGCAATAGTGAACAAAAGCCTTTCATTTGTGGCTTACAACAAACTTTTCTTCAAAATGATGTAGGAATTAATAAAACCGTAGCTCACAAAAAATAGGTTATTGTTATTATAACAAACTGGCAACAAGTTATATAATAGATGCTCACCGCTTCCCACTTTCGCAGTGTTCGGCGACCGACTGCTCGATCGAATAATGAAGCTTCTGCAAAATGAAAAGAAACTCATATTACGAAATGTGCATTCATTGCATATCGAACAGTGCTCCTCACAAACTATGCAAATCATACTTTTACTTTAAAGCATTCCATTTTCATTCAGATTTGGAAACACAACGACCAAATTCAACGTGAGCCATTCATAGGGTTACAATAAAGTTTTCTTCAAAATGATGTAGCACTCCTATCTAGTCTTTGTGCACAACAAAATTTTAATTAAACTAAATGGTATGAGTAACACATACCACGCTCAACCTGACGACTGGCTTCTCCAGCTCGAGCTGACAGCAACTCTTCTCACAGCGTAGAAGGCGAAAAGAAGGCGAAGAACCTGACAAATGAGACTTCAATGATATGGTTAAAGTACATTCAATGCAACACTTCGCATCACGAACTATGTTCATCGTAAAATAACTTGAAAGAACATTCAAACGTCAATCTCATTCAGATTTGCAAACAACAGGACGAAATCATTCGACATGAGCACGGCGCTCTTATCCAGTCTAATTCTACTCGCTCTCGTCAGAAACACGCTCCAAATCATCTACGGACATCAATTCGAATATTTAACGACAAATTTATGAAGAATAATAACAAAAAGTTACGCGAGGAATCAGATTCAAAGTAATCTGAAGCCATTTGTCAGCATCCACTGCTGATCAATTTCATTTTTTTAAACTGGCGCCATAGTGTAATGTGGAGTGAGGTCCAAATAATTCTTCCCTTTACTAATACTCGCCTCTGTGGGCTTCAACACATGGTGCATGATAGAGAGTGTGAAAGATAGAAGGATAGAAAGACGTGATGAACTGTTAAGAACGGCAGTACATAATCAGGATGTATCAGTCGAAACGAGTAAGTGTGTGGAAATACGACCACGATCGAAGGCGAATAAAACTTGATGAGAAAAGAAGAAATGTTGAGATCGTACATTGTTATATATTTATATGTATGTTCGTTCTTCAGGATGAATGAACAAGAGCAATCCCTTCTCTCTTAAATACAGCCGTCATGCTCATTTTTAGTCATCCAACTTCACCTACCGTACCCCTTCCAAGGAGCTTTCAGTTGTAGACTCTCAACTGCATGTCTCCGTGTCTGTGCCAAGAGAATCTAAGCAGTAAGCGTATTATTCGATTAATCTTGCAATTATCTCGAGATACATACACAGAATAGGCCAATATTCCGAACAAGATAAGGAAATTAGCATAGGTCCGAAGGTGGAAGAGAGACAGAGAAAGAGAGACACAGAGATAGAGAGAGAGAGAGAAAAGAGTAAATAAATGGATAGCTGGATGAGATCATGTACAGGAGTGTTACAACTGTTGCTACAGTGGTATCAGAGAACAAAAAAAAAAGAGAAAAAAAACAGGTGAAGGTATACGGACAAAAGTAATAGCATGTGTTTATGAAGTAAAACATTCCTCTCCGGGCTCTCTTTCATTTTGTAAGCAGCCGCAGTAGAATGAAACAATGAAACGATTGACTACAGATTTAAAAGAAATAATGGAGTCTTGAGAGCTGAAGTCTCAGTGTCTTCTTAACTCTTACCGGTCACTTCATATCAAAAAATACTCATCATTCATGATTCTGGAAACAAGGAAGGAAGAAGAAACAGAAAGAGAGAGAGAGAGAGAGAGAGAGAGAGAGAGAGAGTGAACAAATAATAAGGACCGAAACGACGATATTAGTGTAATAGTATTACGCATTCTGCGCATATATTTAGGGTACAAGGACTGGAGGGCCACTTGCCAGCTCGCACCCTTTCTCTTCGTGGGGTGGAGATGGAGGGGGCAACTTGCACCTTACTCTCTTGTGCGCAGGCAAGGGATATGTTGTGCCTTACTTGGTTGTGTGGTGTCATTTAAGAAGTCTACTCATAGCAAACCAGAGAGAGGAGAGGCAGAGGTGATGAGTGTGGTAGGAATGCACTATTGAGAGAGAAGCAGAGAAGCAGAGAGAGAGAGAGAAAACGGCAGAGGGAGAGAGAGAAATGGATATAGGCTCTTGGTAATTAGGTGGCCGCTCATCATTTGGCAGGACAAGGCGAGTGTTATTTTAGAATAGAAAAAGGAGGGGGGGGGAGAGAGATTAAAGAGCTTCGTTTAACTTGTCCTATACAATGAAACATACGGATTTAAAAAGTAAGAAAGACATTTCATGACGAATTCACTTCTCAACTCTAAACAAATCATTTGTGTGACACTTGCGCATTGCCTCTTATTGACTAGGACATAAATTTAGGGAAGTTTGCATTTCTATAGGTGTAGACAATGAGAGAGAGAGAGAGGATGTCGTGTGAAAACGAACAATTCTGGTGTGCCTTAAGGCATTGGATTTGGCGGGAAAGGAACTCCTACGAATCAACCGTGAGGTCAGCTTCTTCAGAGGCTTCTGATGCTGAACTGCTATTGGCCGAGGGCGCGTCGGCCTTTTCTATTGCTTCCTTCTTCTTGGTGTCCTTGGACTGAAATGAGAATTCGGTTAATGGAAATTATTAACTAGTGAAATCTTTTTTTTAAATAAGTTTTCAGGTATATTTATTTTAGAAAAAAAATATATTATTAAAATGAATAAACAGTGGGACTACCGTACCTCCTCCACCTCGTCGACCTCCATCTCCTCCTTCTTGTCCACGGTCTCTGAAGAGGAGACTGATCTCTCGCCCCCCTCCGATGCCGTTTCCGGACCGCCGTTCACGTACGGCGGAGTTGCCACGGCGGCCGCGCCATTCATGTAGGAGCCAGAGGCTGAAAGAAGAGACATTTGTTAGGCAGAGAGAAAGAGAGAAAGAGAGAGAGAGAAAGAGAGAGAAAGAGAGAAAGAGAGAGAGAGAAAGAGAGAGAGAGAGAGATAGAGAGAGAGAACGAGAGCGAGATAGGAAAGCAGAAAAGACTGTGCTCAAAGATACCGTACCATCGCCTGAGGACGAGGTGGGCACTGCCGTGGCGGGACCCGCGGACGAATTCGCTAGTCTTTGCTGCAGATCGACAAAGGCACTCATGGCCATCGGATCGTGGGTCACTATGAAGGTGCGGATCGTGTCGAGTGCGTTGGAGAGCTGAGAAAATGAGGGTTACTGTATTCCAATAGATTACTGTAAGATACAGTATTAGGCCTACTGTAAGCCTAATAACATTATCTGTTAAAGTAAAATAACAAAATTAAAATAATAATAAAAAAAACATATCGACTCCTGACCTCCTTGTCCTGCACTCGAATAGCGGTGCTTCTGATAATGGATGCAATGAGGCTGCACTCCTCGGCAGGCGAGATCGTGGCTGGTGGCTGGAGTTGGAAGGCAGAAGGATCGACGAATCCGTGCGGAGTGCCGCCGTTCAGGGAAGCCGACACTAAAACGACATTCATTTAAGAAATACTTCAATTCTTTTTCATTCTACAGTTTTCAATTCCAAATAGGCTCCAGAACATGCATTATGGACCAGTTGTCTCAATCTAAAACAAGGAGCGAGAGAGAGAGAGAGAGGGAGAGAGAGAGAAAGAGAGAGAGTAAAAGAGTTTACTGGCTACACTGTGCTCTTGGCAACTTAAGAGACCAGGAAACATGCTGCAGAAATATATGAGAGCTACAGATTGGCGGGTAGCCCTTATCATGGGTGCAAGTGCATAGACTCTGCTTCTGCTATCAATTGTAAGGGAAAGTAGAATACGCACTGGTCATGGAAACCTCGATCGGACTTTTTTTTCTCTTAATCACTATTTTACTAGAAGATTTTTTTTTTACATTAATGGTTGCCATAACCGAAATATCCTAATATAGACAGCCGGCCCAAAACTACCGTACCCGGCACTCCGTTGCATCCGTTCAGGACGAGCCCATTTGGCGCTACGCCAGGAATCGGCGTGCTCGGAAGGCCGGTAACGCCACCGGTGAAGTCGGTCATGTTGAGTGGAGAGGTATCGCCGACACTCGCGAGTGCGGTCGCGTGTTGCGTGCACTGAAAACGTGTGTAAGAGTTACGCCTTTAATTTAGAATTACAATTTTTGAACTTCTAATTTTTTTTTCTTATTCTTTTTTACTGCTGAAAAATACCCCCGTTACAGTATCCTTAGACACAGTATCCTCCCGCGTTATAGTACCTGAGCGAGGAGTGCATCGGTCGATCCATTCGGTCGTGCGGTGGGCGAGTTTGGCGAGCCGGCTCCATCGTCTCCGAACATTGCTGAAGGTTTAAATTATAATTTTTTTTTACATTCTTCTAAAATTCCATTTAAAAAAAATACTTTTTTGGCCCTCTAAAGAGTCTACTCTTACCTTCTTCGTCGTCAGAGATGACGTCCGCCCCTCCGTAAGTCAGATTGCCGTCTTCGTCCTCTTCGTAGTTGACGGCCACGCCCGTCATCATGCGGAGGTCGATCTTGTGACGGCGCTTGAAGGCGTCCAGCCAGCCTTCGCTGCCTTTGAAGTTGGTCAGGCCTGAAATGGAGAAATTACTTCGGAGATACCTTTCGTGATACATCATCTCATAGTGTTATTGTTCTCATCTACAGTATGACTACAACTTCATCTACAGTATGGCTCTACCGTACCCAGCTGGTGTGCAATGGTGAGCGCGTGCTCTTTGAGTTGCTTGCCCGTCAGAGAGATGCCGTTGCTGCGGCAGTCGTTGAAGAAGCGCCACATCATGATGTTCAGGCCGACGTAGTTTGTACGGCGCACCTGGAAAGAGACATCGGTCTTATTAATATATTCGCTAAATAGAGTAATTTTAGTTGTGTTAAACGTAGTAGGTAGTATTGCTAAACATAGTAGTAATCGCAAAGACAACAAACCAAACTGACCGGCTGGCCTGCCCGCGACTTTCTCCTTTCCATCATGATCCGCGTTTGCTCGCGAATCAGGCGAACTCGATTCTTGATTACGAGAGGGATCTGAAAATGTAGTATAAATACATGGATACTTAAAAATAATAAAATATTATCAGTACTTTGCAATTGTTAAAGCTTTTTTTTTAATTATTAAAGATACCGTGCTGTTTCACTCAAATGCTATCACGGCTTTCTTACATTTCCCCAATGTTTTGCAAACTTCATTTTCCTTTTCTCGCTCTGCTTCCTTAGTCATGATACATTAATTCATTCTCCTTTTCCGACATTTCTCATTTGCCACCTATTTCATCTCAAATTTCTCTATCACTAAAGCCTTCTTTCGATCCCTGCCAAACATACTTCTTTCTCTCGTTTTCTCTCTCTCCATCTCTCGAATCTCTCGCACCTTCTCTTCTGGAATGTTGTACTTCTCGGCAATTTGGTGTTCGCTGAGGCCGTTATCGTAGTCAGAGATGAGGAGAATTTTTCGCTCCAGCTTCAACGTCGATACGGTATCACTAAAATGGTATCCTTTAAAGATGTCACTGACAGGAGTACATTAGCCTCTGCATAATACCGCATAATAATGGCTAAATCAATCAGAATCTGAATATAGGAAAGAATTACCTCTGTCAAAAGAAGACAGAAAAGGAGGCAGGGGAATACAAAGAAAGGAATAGAGAAAGGGAAAGAGGCAAAAGGAGAAAGATGGAAGACGGAGACAAGCCGTTGCCAAAGATGTAAGAAGCAGGATGGGAAGAAACGAGAAAGGGAGAGAGAGAGAGAGAGAGAGAGAGAGAGAGAGAGAGAAAGGGAGAGAAAGAGCGGAGAGAAAAGGAGGGAAGAGAGATAAGGCGAAAGTGGGAAGGACAGATACTAAGAGCAGAGAGAGCAAGAAATGCGAGATGATAGAAAGAGAGAGATAGAGAGATAGGGGGACATGAACTAAATAAAGGAGAGAAAGGAACTGAGAAACGAGAGAGAGAGAGAGAGAGAGAGAGAGAGAGAGGGAAGAAAAACGGTAGAGAGAGAGAGAGAGAGAGTGGCCAGCAAATGCAGCTGCATGATTGCCAGTGCGGAAGAAAGAGAGAGGGCGTGGAATGAGAGTGAGGACATAGTGAACGGAAAACGGAGAGAATCTAGAGCAGCAGGGTAGATGAAGAGAGGAGAGAACCGGATTGGCAGTTGAATAGGCGGGTGAGAGAGATAGGAAGATGGAGAGAGGGAGAGAGAGAAATAGGGAGAAAGAAAGAGGAAGAGAGAGAGAGAGAGAGAGAGAGAGAGAGAGAGAGAGAGAAGGCGGACAGCGGAGAAGTGTGTGAGCTGGCATAGACAAGCAGGGGAGGAAGGCAGCGGGTGCGAGAGAGTGAAAGCGATGTAGAGAGAGTGAGAGAGTTTGAGTGACAGAGAGAAGGAGAGAGAGAGAGAGAGAGTGAGAGAGAGAGAAATACTGAAAGACAGAGAATGAGCGAGAGGGTGGGAGAGGGGCCGTGCATGACGCAGGGAGGTCTCTCTATCCCTCTCTCTTTCTCCTCTCTCTCTCTCTCTCTCTCTCTTGGGCACCAATGAGAGAAGGGTTGGGGTAGCGAGAGAGAGAGAGAGAGAGAGATGAATGGGTGTTTGTGGTTGAAAGAGAGATAAAAGAGCGTGTTAGTAGGAGAGAGTTATAACGAGAAGAGAAATACGACAAAGAGAGAGATGCAAAGCGAGAGAGAGGGAGAGAGAGATAGATAGAAAGAGAGACAGACAGACAGAGAGTGAGAGAGAAATGGAAAGAGAAATAAAGTGATGTGGGACGGAGACCGATGTGGAGGATAAGAGTAAAAGAGAGAGAGGGGGAATTTGTTCCGAATACAAATAAATACTTTAACAAATAGAAGTATAAAGAAAAAAAAGGGCGCAAATGTTCTCAATACTAGGTGTTACTGTGGAAAGAAGAACACCATATATTTTTGGCATTCTTTAGAAATAGCATATATGATGTAAGAGAGATACAGAGCCAAATCATGCACTGACAATTCTGAAAAGATGTTGCCCACGAACTTCGAGATTGGAGTTGATGTCTGCAATCAAAGTATCTTTAGCAAGGAATATAGTATCCCATTTAAATTCGCAAAGTTTAATTAAGCAAGCGAAAAAGACGTCTCGTATATAAATCGCATATGATTAATTTAGTGTATCGTTTACCAAACCAAAGCTAGTAATAAAGATAAAGTTGTTAGGTTTGACGAAGAGAGAAGGAGGAAAAAGAGAAATGAAGGGGCGCACTCTGAGAGATACGGTGGTGGAGAGAGAGAGAGGGGGAGATTGAGAATGAAGACGATAAGAGGTTGGAGAGAGAGACAGAGAGAGAGAGAGAGAGAGATGGGAGAAGGAGAAAAAAGGGCAGAAGGAGAAAGAGATAGATTAGACCAATGGGGAGAAAGTAGGGAGCAAGAGAGGGAGGGAGTAGATACGAGCAAAGAGAGTATGAGAGAGAGAGTGATGGGACGCGAGCAAGGAGAGAGAGAGAGAGGTGAGAGACAGTGTGAAAAGAGAGAGGGTTAGAGAAACGGGGGCAGAGAGGTGGGAGACGAGGGCACATTGAATAACAGAATGGGATAGGGAGAAAGGAGAGAGTAAGAGGAACGAGGAACTAGCGGGGAGAAAGGGAGAGAGAGAGAGAGAGCGAGAGAGAGAGAGCGAGAGAGAGAGAGAGCGAGAGAGCGAGAGAGAGAGAAAGGAGAGAGCGGCAGGAGAAGAGAAAAAGAGAAATTGTCAGGGTGGAGAGGAGAGAAATAGCGTGGCCAACAAGAGAACTCTCTGAGCCGACCGAATGAGAGAGAGAGGGGGGCAGTGAGAGAGGGAGAGAAGAGTGGATGTGTTATCGAGAGAGACAGAGAAGTCAGAGTAAAGGGAGAAGGGCAGAGCGCAGAGAATAAAGCGTACACACAGAGAGAAAGGGTCGTAGACGCAGAGGAAGGGAGGGGATGGTTAAGAGGGAGACGTGAGACTAGAGAGGTAATATTAGATAGTAGAGAGATAATAATGAATAAGGAAAGAATAAAGGAGAGGAAGTGATCTAGACAGTGAAGTAGAGAAATAAGATCACCGGTTTAGTTAAGCAGACGGTGAAAGTAACAGAGCTAGGAAAGGTATTAACTATATCTTCTCTCACACTATTACTAGTAAGTTATTGTAGGATGAATTTTCTCAGTTTTAAACTTCTAATTTCCAAACAATTTAGCAGATTCGACAAATGGGGCCGAATTTTGAATGCGAAATAGAAAGGGGCTTGTGATGGAGCAAAGTAAAAGGAATTAATTTCTTCGGGTCATTTTACCTAAAATCCGCTTTTAGGAATCATAATTGTTCAATCATCTATAAATGTCTTCGGATTAAACAAAATCTACAACTTTAAAAGAATAGAGAGGCAAAACAGTAGCCTAAACAGTAAATTCCGAGTAAAATCAGCTGGTGACCCAAGTTACTAGAAAAAGGACACTATATCGTTCTAGCCTGCTATAAACATACAACTGATTTTGGGAGTTACATTTTAAAAAGAGAAAAAGTAACGTAGCGTTACTTTCTCTCTTTCCCTTTGGTTGGTGCTCTAAAAGAGAAAGAGAGAGGGAGACTCCCTTCCTTCGTAGAGCCCACACTCTCAACTGACACAGAGGGGAAGGAGTGAAGAGAGACGAAGAGAGAGAGGGACAGAGAAACAGACAGAGAGGGAGGAGGAGAGAGAGAGAGAGAGAGAGAGAGAGAGGGAGGGGCCCCTCTCTCTCCTATTCCCTGCTAGTTTGAGTCGCTTCCTTCTCTTACACTCTCTGACTCTAGAGCACTCTCTCCAAACCCTCTCACTCGCCTCTCATCCTTTCGCACTCTCTCTCTCGCCTCTCTCTCTCTCTCCTCTCTCATTCTCTCCCGACTACATCTCCCTCACACTCTCTCGCTCCCTCTCTTCACCCTTTCTATCTCTCCCTCTCTCTACATCGATCGTAGCATCGAGTCAGCAGCCTCCCTCCATCTCTCCCTTCCTTTTCTCTGCTTCTCTAGCGTTCTCTCAGAGAGACACACTCTCTCGTCCCTCTATAGCAAATCGAAAGTGTCGACCTTCCAGGCCCTCTCTCTTTCTCTCTCCCTCTCCTTCCCTCTCTCTCTCTCCACCCTTTACTCCCTTCATACCTTTACTCCCGATTACCAACACGCATATCATCTATATTTCTGAGCATTACCATTCATCTCTTAACATTGTACTCTTAGGTTGAATGTTCAAGAAAGACTCTTTTAGAGAGCCTAAACATATGTTTACCGAACCATTACACCTATTTTCAACAAATTATTAACGAATCTCCACTTCTGATCACAGTTTCATCGGACTTTTCGTGGTGTTGTTCGACTTTCGGATATTGCTCAACATTAAAACCCATTCTGAGCAGGTCATTGGAAAAGAGAAGTAAAATAATGAGGAACAAAACAAGAACCAGAGAAAGAGAGCTTTGAAAAAAAGTCACTTTACAAAAGTGGAACTTTAAAAGGAAGAAAAGAGAATATTTATAGGCAATTCCAATGGAAAATAAAATTCTCACTAACTAATACTGCTAGGAACTATTCGTAGCCAAAGACAAGGAAGAGGACGAGAAACAGAGAAAGCGAGAGTGAGAGAGGGAGAGAGTGGGAATAGTGAAAGAGAGAGGAGAGAGAGTGGGAATAGTGAGAGATAGAGGGAGAGAGAGTTTCGAGAGAGAAAGAGCGAGGAACAGCGAGAGGGAGAGCAGGATACATACGTAGACAGAAGAATTTGAGCATTGGCTAGGGAGAATAGCATGACTGTTTGGAGGGGGAGAGATGCAGAGCAATTGTGGAGGCTTGTGATGAATAATAGCGAAGAGACAGAGAAGAGAGAGGGAGATGGAGAGAGAGAGAGAGAGAGAGAGAGAGAGAGGAAAAGGGGAGAGAGAGAGTGAGCGAAAAGAAAAGGGCCAACGAAATGAAAGAGAACGAAGTCTAGATAACGAGCACGAGGTAGACACGTAAAAGTTGAGAGAGACTGCAAAGATGAGAGGTTAGGGAAGAAAAAGAGAAATGGAGAGATAAAGAGAGAGAGAGAGAGAGGAAATGGTAAGTGGAGATACATGAGACGATACACTAGATGGAGGTGCCTGAAAGAGCAAGCAGGCCAGGGAGAGAGAGAGAGAGAGAGTGAAGGTAGACAGAAAATAGAGAGAGGAGAGACCAACGAAGCGAAAGAAGAGATGGCTGAAAGAGATGAGAGGGTGACTGGATAGATAACAAGAGAGCAGGCTGGCGAGAGAGCGTTGAAAGCGGGGAGACAAGAGTCGGCTAAAGTAGCAGGGAGTGGAGAGAGAGCAGAAGGGGGGAGACAACACTCACAAGGGTGAGTAGGCTTAGAGACGAGAGAGTGCAGGAAAGACGGAGAGGAGAAGGAAGGGACGATAGCGAAGGAGACAGGAAAGAGAGAGTAAAAGATAGAGAGAGAGAGAGAGAAAGAAAGAAAAAGGGAGCGAGAGAGAGAGAGAGAGAAATTAAAATAGGGAGGGAGAGAGAGCGTTGCGAAAGTATAGATTGTCAAGGCAGTTTATGAAAGTCCAGAGACAGAGACAGCGATACACGGCATTGGAGGCAGCATAATGCATTTCCCTCTCTCTCTATCTCTCTCTGTCTCTTTCGCTCTCTCTCTCTCTCTCAATCCCCTCGATATCAGTTATAGCAGGCCCTAACATATACAAGCCTTCTATACTCTCCGCTCTCTCTCTCTCTCTCTCTCCAATAGTCAGTAGCTTTTGACTGGGTCAAACAGTGGGCATCAGAGATGGTCAGAATTCACACAAGTTCAAATTCTTTATTAGTTGTGCAGAAGAGGAGATGAGCAATGAGGTGCTGGCTACCCGCCCGGACAGCTCCTTTAATAACACTAGTAATCCTAACCTCAGACGCGCGAGCGCTAACATTCTCGCTGCCAGCAGCTCCCTCGGGTGCCACCATGCCGATGAATCTGGAAGACAGAGAGAGAGAGAGTGAGAATCAGGGGGAAAAGGGTGGTCCGAAAGGACTCGAAAATAGGGTTGGTACGAAAAAATTAAGATCAAGGATTTCAGTTAAACAATTGGAAACAGATTTCACATAACTGGCTGTGAGAGAAAAGCATCCATAACAAACGTAGAGACATCGCAAATATGAATAGCAAACCAGTGTATGAATACCCGCGCATGTTTTAAGATGTTTTTTTTTCTTCTCTTTAAAATAGTTGTTTTCACATATAATTGGGAGAAGAAGCAATTGAAGAGCAATCCTCACGTTCTGTACTTTAATTGCGAATGAGTGATGAGAGCTACCGGAACAAGAAGAAAACAACACTGGAATAGCCACTTCAATACATTCATAAGAAACAACACCATGTAAAACAAAGGCCGAAGGTGCTGAGAGAGACAGAGATAGAGACAGAGACAGGGAGAGATTGAGACAGAGAGAAAGAGAGAGAGAGAGAGAGCGAGAGATACTAGAGAGAGTGAGAGAGAGAGAAAGAGCGAGATACTAGAGAGAGAGAGAGAGATAGACAGAGAGAAAGAGAGAGAGCGAGAGAGAGAACGAGAGATACTAGAGAGAGAACTGCGCAGATGCTCTGTCCATGTACCCATGGCGTGCAGAACGGGCAGCTGTGTGGAAGGATGGAACAGGGCAGATAATCCCATTAACATACCAGACAAATTATGGCGCTGGCAAGTTGTTATCAAGGCTTTTGCACTTTTTGAATTTCGTTTCAACAATAATAGATATATATTTTTAACCTTCTAAAGATATATATATATATATATATGATATAAAAAAACCTGTTGAGATGTTCTGGATCGGAGATCTTGAGTGGAGTATGCGTACTCTGCATGGGTGACAGAGACATCGAGTCACATCGAGGAGCTGCTGTAATATTGGGAAGGCCATTAGAACATCCTTGTCTTATCCCTCCTTTAGCCTCAACTCCCTAAGGTCCTCCCCCTCCCCCCCCCCTCGACTAGACTTACAAACATACCTGAGGAGGCTGCTAGGTATGCGGCAGAGAAGCCGGTAGGCACGCCTCCTCCACCGGTCGAGTTACGCGGACGGTACTCTCGCACCGGCGGAGGGCCTAGGATGTACTACGGTAAATGCGCTAAGGCTTAGGGCACTACTTTACAGTAAGTGGCCAGGTAAGAGGTGAAGCTTACAACTTGTGTAAGGGTCTAGTTGTTTTGGTACATCGGGATTACGGTAAGCCTTTTCTTACAAGCCACCGCGGCTTTCCTAGAGATTGGGGGTGCGTGGATGATTGTCAGAGGGGGGGGGGCATGACCCATGTTTTGATCATGACCCTTTTCCGAGATGTGTCTGATGTCTAACCGAGTTCTCCATTCGACAGAATCCTCCGTCGATCCCTCTCTGCAATGAGTTCGGCCACCGTCCTCCGGATGGCCTCGTGTCTGTTCATCTCCCCTCCATTGCTGCCATCGTTGGAAGAGGCTCCCTCTGAAGACGCTCGCTTCTCTGAATCATCGCGATTTTCATCTCTCTCTCGAAACCTCATTCGCTCCCTCTCTAAGCTCTCTATTCCCTCTTCTCTCTATCTCTGATCTGTATTCCTCTTTCCTCCTCTCCCCCTTTCTCTCCATCGCTGCTCTCTCTCCCGTCACTCTACCTCTGCTCACTCTCCCCTTTTCTCTCTCTATCTCCGTTCACTCTTCAACTTCTCTGCTCTCTCTTCCCCCCTCTCTCTCTCTCTTCCCTTCTCCATCTCAACTCACCAACGCCGAGTCTGGAGGGAAGAAGTCGTGCGACGAAGGCATAGTGGACCACCAGGCCGGCTTGGCGTAGGAGCACTGAAAGGTCACAGAGGTCATGCGAGAGAGTGTGGTGAGGGAGAGAGTGACAGAGAAAATGTGTGGGAATAAACATTGCGTTTTCAACTAATACATTTGTTTTAGAATATAAATAAATAAATAATAACAACGCCCAAAGACTAGCAGCGAAGCCGAGAGAGAGAGAGAGAGAGAGCGAGAGAGAGGAGGAGAGAAAGAAAACAGAGTGACGGAGAGAGAGAGAAGAGAGCGAGAGTGAGGGATACGAGAGAGAGATAGATAGAGGGAGAAAGAGAGAGAGAGGGAGAGAGAGGGAGAGAGAGAGAGAGGGAGAGAAAGAGAGGGAGAGAGAGGGAGAGAGAGAGAGAGAGCCAAAGTCACTGACACAGCAGCTCCTTGCCGACGTGCCTCCGCTTGACAGTGATGCCTGAGACTCGGAGAGCATCTGCGAGAGTGGACACCGCGGGACGGCCATCCGCCATGTGGTACAACACCGGCTCGGCAAGGGGGACCATGAAGCCGTCTTCATCCATTAGGCAACTGCAGAGAGAGAGAGAGAGAGAGAGAGAGAGAGAGAGAGAGAGTAGAGAGAGAGAGATAGAGGCAGAGGCAGAGAAGTAGAAAGAGATAAGTAGAGAGAGAGAGAGAGAGAGAGAGAGAGAGAGAGAGAGGGAGAGAGAGAGAGAGAAGTAGAGAGAGATAGAGACAGAGAAGTAGAAAGAGATAAGTAGAGAGAGAGAGAGAGAGAGAGAGAAGTAGAGACAGAGAGGCAGAGAAGTAGAAAGAGATAAGTAGAGAGAGAGAGAGAGGTACAGCGTGAGAGAGAGGAGGGGATAGGAATAGAGAAAGCGAAGATAGAGGGATCACACTTGCTATGACAAAGTTAAAGTACGCACGGTTTTCAAAATCATCATAGAAGGCAAACAGAGGGCTACGGAACAAACAAAAACTGCGGTTACGAGAAAAGTCAATGGAAATAGCAAGGTAAGGAAGAAAGGGCAAAGAAGGGAAAAGTGAGAGAGGCAGAGAGAGAGAGAAAGAGAGTGAGAGTGAGAGAGAGAGAGAGAGTGAGCGAGAGAGAGGCGAAGATACCTGAGGGGAAGATATTTGACTCCGCGGACGGCAAACTGGGAGACGTTGCCCGGCACGTGGCCTCGCACTTGGCCGAGGGCTTCGTTGGCAAAGAGGCAGTCGCCGGGTAGTTGGAACGCTGGAAACACGGCAAATTATTAATATTATCTCTAATTTTCCTTTACAGCCTACCATTAGTTTAGCGGATATTTCAAACTATTATTTTAGTTGCAATTATTTCATCCTAAAAAATGACTCTCACTCTTTTTATGAGCCAATAAACACCCCACCCCAGCTGTCAGCAATGCCTATGGCAGGGTCGAGGGGCGAGAGATTCTCGGGTGCGAGGAGAGAGACATCCGGAGAGGACTCCGCTGTCTCTTCACGAGTCAGACGCATTCGCTTCTCGATTACTTCCTAAACATTGAATTGTTACTTTTTATTTTTACAACTATATCATCACCTTTTCCATATGATAACATCATTACGTTTTCTTACTACTATTTACATAGCAATCTTGCCATAGTGCATGGAAACGTTTGCTTTCTAATCAGCATTCTCTCAACGCACTCTCTCTCTCTCCTCTCCCCTTCTCTCTCTTCTCCCCAATCTCTCTCTCTCTCCTCTCTCTCTCTCTCTCCTCTCCCTCAACGACCAACCTTGACAGTGAGTTCCCGTCGATTGCTCTTGCTGGTAGTCTCCCCTGGTTCCTTCTCCCTCTTCGGTGTCTTCACTGGAGGCGGTGCCTTCTCTTCCACCTCCTGGCCCCTCTCTGATAGGGTCTCCTCATCTTCTTGAGGTGGTGGAGCTGGCGTTGGCGCTGTCAGTGACTTGCGCTTCCCTGCGCTCGGCTCGGGGATCCTGGAGGGAAAGGAGCAGAGTACGGTAGTCGAGAGTTGTTGTTGGCATGGTGCCAAGGGGGCGGAGCTACTTACACTTCCTTTTTGTTCGGCGGCTTCTTCTTGGCTGCTCTTGTCGTGTCGTTCAGCGTGGAACACGGAGGAGAGCCAAACTTGCGCTTCAGTGGCTTGGCAGCCGGAGAATGATGAGACTTCTGCAGAGAGAGAGAGAGAGAGAGAGAGAGAGAGAGAGAGAGAGTCAGTGATGCAGGTCAGAGGAAATAACATGGGAGAGAGAGAGAGGTGGGAGAAAGAGAGGGAAAGGACAGAGAAAGAGAGAGAGAGAGAGAGAGAGAGAGAGAGATTAAGCGGGCGAATGGGAGAGACAAAAGTGGGATATACGAGAGAGAGACAGAAAAAGGATGGAGAGAGAGAAGTGGGATATACCAAAGAGAAAGGATGGAGAGAGATAATGGCGAGAAAGAGAGAGAGAGAGAAGTAGCACAGCGAGAGAGAAAAGATGGAAAGAGAGAGAGAGAGAGAGAGAGAGAGAGAGAGAAAGGCGGCGACAGGACAGATAGAATTCCAGAAAGAGGTAGAGAAATAGAGAGTACATGAAAGAAAGAATTGGTCGGGAGCGATCGGAAGAAAGTGAAAATTTGAGGAAGCCTCAACTAGCCAGATATATGTGCGCACATCAGGGAAGTGCAGAGCAAAAGATGCTTCAGAAGAGAGAGAGAGAGAGAGAGAGAGAGAGAGAGACAGACAGAGACAGAGACAGAGAGAGAGATGAAGATATGGAGAGAAAGAAATAGATTGAGAGAGAGATAAAGATGAATAAGAACTTGTCATCGCTTATATGACGAAGAGGTCAAACGCTACTAGTCGCTTAAGGCGTGTATGGAGAAGGAAAATGCAAAAAGTTCGCGTGCAGATATCATGAGAACGATTAGAGAGAGTGGAAGACAAGAGGACGAATGAGGAGGTATTGTGGGAGGGTGACGAACAAAAAGAATGAGACCACAAAAAGAATAATAAAAGAAGGCTCCGTGATGTGCCTTCAGCAAGGATCCCTTGCTCCATCATCACTTCATATATTTTTTAGTCTCTGCATGCTTCCAATATCTCAATACCTTGTCAGAATGATGGCTCTTCGACTTCTTGTGTTCCTTTCCACTCGATTCCTTCGTCCCGGTAGGCGAGCTGAAGCAACTCAGTTCAATCATTATCCATTTTAAAGTTATTATTTACAAATCCATTTTCATCTCTCTCTCTCTTGCCCTCTCTCTAACTCTAGCTCTCTCTCTCTCTCTATGTTTCTCGCGTACATCTTTCCACTGTTCCTCTTGGCATCCGCAACAGCTTCAGCCAGAGTGGGCGACTGCTGCTCAGTTGGCGACATGCCAAATCCGAGTTGAACGTCGAGTGACACGGAAGATGCGTGGTTCCTTGAGGAGCGTCGAGGTGAGGTCATCCCCTGAGGTTCTGTTAAGTACTCACATTAATGGGAGGCACACTCAAAATATGTTGCACCCAAATGCCGTCGTCAAAATGTATTCTTTCAGCTCTAAGCAAAAAGCTTCAAGATTATTGTTATCACTTTATAAGTTTAAAAAAGCATATAAGTCAAATAGAAAGAATAAGAGGGCAGTAGTATCAAATGATGCATGACCCGAGGCAATAACATTGGCAAAGAGGGGGAGAGAGGGAGAGGGAGAGAGATAGAGAGAGAGAGAAAGAGAAAGAGAGAGAAGAGAAGGAAGGAGAGAGAAGGAGAGAGAACGACAGAGGGCCAACGACAGAGAGTGAGAGAGATAGAGATAGAGAGGAGAATACTGGAGAAAGCTATTGTAAGAGATAAGAGGACTGCCATAGAAGAAGAGAATATCGTGGATGGAAATCTGCATCAGATTGTTGATTAGAAAAGAAAGGATCGCTTCAGGCAAGAAAGAAAGCGCGTAATGACAAAAAAGGGAAGAAGCAGTAAAGGTTAGGAGAAAGAAGAAGGAGACTGAGGGATCGGGGAGAAAGAATGAGAGAAATGACTGAGGCAGGGGAAAAGGTGGTGGAGAGAGAACAGAGAGGTTGGGAGAGAGAGAGAACGAGATAGGGGGAGATAGAGAGAGAAGACATGCAGCAAAGCTCATTCTCTCTACGCCTTTCTGCTGTATCAGAGAGAGTTAGCAGAGAGACCGCGACAGAGAGGGGAGACAGAGAGATTAATGAGGGTGGAGAGAAGAGCGAGACGAGAAAAATAGAGAGCGAGTGAGAGAAAAGGGTGAGACCGAGAGAATGAGAGAACATTCGGTCATAGTGTGCCCTCTATCTCTCTCTCTCTCTCTCTCTCTTTCCTACTTTCGTCCGGGAGAGAGACAGAGAGCGCTCAAAAGATATGCGCGAGCGCATGACACAGTGAGAGAGTACACAGGGTGGAGAGGGACAGAGATGCGAGAGATTGCCAGAAAGAGCAGGCGAACAGAGGAGACGACAGAGAAACTCGTTAGAGAACCAGAGATGGAGAGCAGTGGGAGATTGAGGAGGGTGCGATAGAGAAAAGAAAGAAAACGCTGAAACGAGGTCAGCACCTAGGGTGGTGTATGCGCAGAGAAAGAAAGAAGCAGAGAGAGAGAGAGGAAGAGAGAGAGAGAGAGAGAGAGAGAAAGAGAGGGAGAGAGAGACAGAGCAGCAAAGACGGCCACAGAAAGGGAAAGGGGAGATGGAAGCAGGAAAGAAGGGGATGTGGTGAGGAGAGCAGCAGTTGGAGCGAGTAATGGCGTAGGGAGAGAAGATGGAAAGAGTGGAAACGCAGGCGGTAAGATACTATTCCGGGTGAGAGAGTGTGGACAGAGAAGAAACGCAGACGGTGCGAGATGAGAGAGATGGGAGAGGAGGGCACAGAGGCAGCCGCGGCAACCCACACGGTTCCATCGTTGCTAGAGATAATGGTGAGAGAGCGAGCAAGAATGAGAGAGAGAGAGAGGGAGAGAGAGAGAGTAAAGAGAGACGAAAGAGTACGACTCGGAGATATTGTCAGGGAGCAAAAGTATTGTAGAGACGGAAAAGAGTGAGAGCGGAAAGCGAGCAGATAAAGCGACGAATGGTAAGAGAGAGAAAGGAATAGATAGGAGAGAGCGAGAGAGCATGGGAACGGAGAGAAACAGACAGAGATGGGGGAAGGCTCGGCCCATATTCTCCTGAGAGAGAGAGAGAGAGAGAGAGAGAGAGAGAGAGAGAGAGAGAAGTATTCATGCGCATGCACGAGAAGCGTGATGAGGAGACGACAAAACGGCACTTTGTAGAGAGAGAGGGAAAAAGAGAGAGAGATAAAGAGATAGAGAGTGAGAGACAGAGAGGGGAGGGAGACGGATAGAGAGAGGTTGAGGGAGAGCGCAGCGAGAGAAGAGCAGAAGAGACACGGAGAGTGATAGAAGAGAGAAGACATAGCAAGAGTGGCAAAGAAACAAATATTTAAAAAAAAAAAAGAGCAACAGAGGTGGGATGGAAAAGGGTATTAAAATATGGAGGTGGCAGACTGGCAAGAAATGACAGAATAGGAAAAAAACGACGAAAGGGGGAAAAGAGATTGTGAATGTGAATGAAATAGTGAGAGGGGGGAGAGGGGGGAGACCACAAAGAAATAATAATAGTAGCTGTGTGCAACATGTTGTTGAAGGAAAATTGAGTGGAGAAGTGGAGAAGGAGAAAGAGAGAAGGAGTAACAGAGCAGGCGATGGCATGTAAGTGAAGATAAAATAGAAGAGATGACTGACTAGGCGAGAAAGGGAAAGGGCGAGCAGTGATGGAGGAAGAGAGTGAGAGAGAGTGAGAGAGAGAGTGAGAGAGAGAAAGAGCGAGAGAAGGGAGGAAATGCGACAGAGAAAAGGCCGAGCTATAGAGCGAACGAGATAGTGACGGGCACAGCACGAGAGGAGATAAGAGTGAGACAAAGAACAAGGGAAAGATGAAGAGATAGAGGAGGGAGGAGGAAGAGGGAGAGCGAGTGAGACACATAGAGAGAAAGAGAGAGAGAGAAAGAGAGAGATACAAAATGCAAGATGCTAAGAACTTCACAAGCTGAGCGCATTGAGATAGTGGAGAGAAAGAAGATTGAGGTGGTAAGGGAAGAAAAAAAACGAGAAGGAGAAGGAATAGGAGAATAAGAGAACGAGATTGTGTGAATGGGATGGAGACGCAGACTGAGAGAGATAGGCGAGGACGGAAAACGTATGTTAGGGAGAGAGTGAAGGTGAAAAAAGGAAATAGAAAGCGAGAAAAGGAGGGAAAGAGAGAGAGAGAGAGAGAGAGAGAGAGAGAGAGAGAGAGAGATAAAGAAAGAGTGGGAGAGAGAAAGGAGAGAGAGAAAAAAATGAGAGACACAGAGAAAGAGAGATAGTGACAGGCCGAATCTGTTTTCTCTCTATTTCTCCAGCACCGTGAAAGAAGGAAGAAGACAGCCCGTAAAGAGAGGGGCCAAACCGTTGCCATTAAACCACACACTCTATTGTTTCTTTTCGATTAAGTCAACACCAGTTCATCTTATTGTTAGAATCAGAAGCTCGTTCCCGAGAAATCAGCAGGAAATGAGAGAGGGAGACTACTGATATTATTCAGATTCTCATGCTACATAGGCATTATTAAATGCCAAATTAGACCAAAAAATAAAAGACTTTACGAGATAAGAAGGGGAGGGGAAGATTAACTATATATGTATCGTTCAAAGACCTACAGAGATACAGACTCCGATATTGCCACAGGTTCTGGCGAATCATGAACCGAAAAGCGACAATGTTGAAACTACAACCCAATCATAAAGAAGATATCCGAAAAACTTTTAGCGCCGCCAACAAGTTTTTTTTTAACCCAATTTTGGAATCCAAGAAATATACACTTAAAACAGCTAATTTCACGGGAGGGCGCTTAGGGTCCAAAGATAACCAATTACATTTTCTCTCGCTCTAACTCTTTCGCTACCTCTTTCTTGCCCTTCATTTGCTTCCTCCTATACTCGAGTATTTTTACTTTCTCTCTCTCTCTCTCTGTCTCTAGCGCTCTCTCTCTAGCCCTATCTCTCTCTAGCCCTCTCTCTCTATGTTAGGCTGTTTTCGTGTTACTCTCAGGAAACAGCGAATTGAAGTAGCTTTTCAGCATGTCTGATCTCACAATTCAACTAGTCAGAATACGGTAGGCCATAAATGGTTTTTTTATGATATTGAATACAGACCACTAGTGCGAAATAAAAAAGATATGGAAGAGTGCAAGAGGACGAGAGAGACAGAGAGAGAGAGAAATAGAGAGAGAGAGAAGGAAAGAGAGAAAAGTGATAGTGAGAGGGGGAAAGAGTGATAAAGAGATAGAATAGAATCCATCTACGTGCATCTATGTGTGCCTCTCCACGCCTCAGGGAGATAACGTGTTAGGCGACACAGTACGACTACAAGAAATCTCAAAAGAAGACTAGGAGGGACGAGAGAGGTGGGAATGGATATGGAGAGGAAATTAGAGATAAGACTAAAACAAAAGAAGGAGAATAGTGACAAAAAGGAGTAGGGAATGTAGAGAGAGAGAGAGAGAGCAAGAGAGTTAGAGAGAACGAGAGAGCAAGAAAGTGAGAGAGAACGAGAGAGAGAGAGAGAGAGAGAGAGAGACTAAGAAAGTGGGAATTTGACGAAGAACGAGGGATCGAGCAGGCCGGCAAGAAACGGACTGCCCGAGTGAGCAGAAATGAAGGGAGACATAGGAGAGAGGCAGAAATAGGCAAAGGAGACTTAGAGAAGTGAGAGAACCATGAAAATAGCGAAGGAGAAAGAGATAGATGGCGAGGCTGTTAGAGAAATGAGGAGACGCAGACAGCGAGAGAGCATGGAGCAGTCATACACACACTCACATTCACAGCCTCCACACACGCTCCCCTTCTTCGTAGCCGTCTCCTCCCTCTCTCTTTATCTCTCTACAATTTCCTCTCTCTGTCTCGCAATCTCTCCTATCGTCACACTCTCTCTTCTTCGCCGAATGTGCTCTATTCCTCCTCTCTCGCTGTGTCAACCAAGCAGCCGTCTCTCTCTAACCGTCACTCATAATGTTCTCTCATATCTCTGTACCTTTCGCCCTCTCTTCCATCTGCACACTCTCTTTATCTCGGTCCTCTCTTTCTCTAATCTCTCTCGTTTCTCTGCTACGTGCTGTTGCCGGCCACAAGCGAGTCGCACCCGAAATAATAGGCAGCGCAATTGAGAAATAGCATGTGTTTAGAAGAGGCTGCAGACATACAGAGAACAGAGAGAACACAGTGGAAGAAGAGAGCTTCGAGAGATAGCGAGAGAGAGAGAAAATTAAAATGCGCGGAGAGATGGAGAAATTGTTGAGCACGGGAAGGAGAAATGTGAAGAGAGGGGCAGAGAAATAAAGACGTGGATGGAGGAAATAGTGAAGGCGAGAAAGGCGAGAGTAGTAATGCTAGGCCAGAGAGTGTGAGGACGAAAGATGGCGGTTAAAGAAGTGGAAAGCTAGAGAAAGAGGAGAGAGCACGATAAGAAGGAAGAGAATGTTGAGAGTGAACCGTGGTTTTCGAGAGAGATAGAGAGAGAACAGAGAGACAAAGAGAGAGAGGGAGAGAGCGAGAATGAGGGAGTAGCAGAGGACAGGAGAAGACAGACGGCAATAGAGAGACTCGTATCTCTCTCTCGATATCTCTGCCTGTCTCTCTCTCTCTCTCTCTTTCTATGAGACTAGCTTGGAGATGGAGGGGAGGTTCGGAGCAGAGAGCAGCAGAGAAGGGGGACTGTGAGAGAAGGGGGGTCGGAGAAGGAAAGGGACCAGAGAGAAAGGGTAGAGAAAGGGGCAGAGTTGGAGGGGACTTTTGCGCATCAAGTGTAGAGAGAAAAGTTAAGTGTAAAAGGCGTCTTCAAATGCGTAAGTGAGGGTTGAACAGAGAAGGCAGAGTGTCAAACCTATAGCCACTACTGATTAAGGTGACTCTTGTTTTGTTAAGGTTGCTGCATCATTAGGGTAACAGTTCAAGAATGGGAGAAGGTATAAACATGCTATTGAGCCGAACTCAACTACTGAGGCGCGAATACTGTTTTGAAATATGTATAAAGAAAGATTGAAGAAAACAGTTAGGAGAGCAGAGTTTACGATATAAGTTTTCCTCGTCATATCGGCTACTTTTCAACCTGAAGAAACCCAGAGAAAACACGCACTCACTCGACACGCCAATACCATTGCAATAGGTATAAAGCAACTTTCGCAATCTACTATAACAATCTAAGAAAGGTTTCGACAGTAGCCCATGTCCTGAAGGATTGCCCCAAACATATATTTTTCCCGCCCAACTATCAGAGTTGGAGTAAACATCAGTGATACCGGCGGGTTGGTATTTCTCAACACCATTCCCTTATTAGCAAAAGATCCTAATAACAACAAGCAGTATTAGCAACAAGAAAAGATTCACGGACTAATAAAAAACCATTTCCGCATATTCCAAGCATTTAAATCATATAATGGCTGCTTTAGCAATTGATAAATTTCTTAATGAAAACGGATAGACTTGGGGTGGTAAGGATGGTAATTGTTAGGCTATATGGATGCACTTCCCAGCAAAATAGTTTTCCATTCTTCTTTAAAAAATGCAATAAAAACGTATATCTAATCGTCCAAGGCTGGAAAACACAAAAGTCAATATCAAACGGAAAAGCAACTGTCCTAAAATAAAATATCATCCATGAACTTAGAAGTATTCTTCAAATAAGGAAGAGTGGTAGATACTCAATGTCGACTTCCGGCAGCACAAATTAAAATGCTCGAAAAAAAAAAGACTTCAACTGGAACTTCGGATCGAGCCACTAATTTTACTCCAGCCATGCAGAATCCACTAGATCAAGATCACAAAGCCAAGTCGCAGAGGAGGAGAAGAAGGCTCCCCCCCATGGCCAACTTACTTAAGACATCTTAAGAATGACCAAAAAAGGAGATGCAACTATGCAACTAAACGAACCTTCTCCTGTTCACCGATCACGAGGAAATAGATTAGCAGGAGCAGCTCATTCCCAGCCACCACGGCCAGGAAGGAAGGCCTACAATTAAAAGAAAATATAGGATAGCACTGAAAATATATGGAAAATAGGGAAACACGAAACTCAACAACACCAAGGAAAACAAAGAAGAGAATAGGGAATGAAATCCCAGGGGCGATGATACTTTTCGCGGACTTTTCAAAAGCGTTCTGATCGATACGGTATTGAGCGGTTTAGTAGAGCGCGACCATTCTGTTCGGTCAGATCTACAATTTTTTACTAGCTTTTTTGCTTTTTCGAGTGCATGGCACGGTTATTTTGAGAACATTTTATGTGTTTTTGGCAGTAATTTGCGTATCTGTACCATTGCCGTTTCCTACTTCATCTCTCTTTACTATTCTTTTGTCTCCTTTGACATTCATTGCTAACGCAGCTCGTGAAGTAATTCGTTAGTGAAATTTTGAGGCATGTCTTATTCAAGGAGAATTGAAAGCGAAGACAGAATGTTATTTGTGTGCATGAAAAATGCAACAAAGAAACAAGCGACGAAGACCGTTGTGGTAAAAAAATTATACCCATTTTTCGCTCCACTCTCACTCTCCCTCTCTCCCTCACATGGGAATGGTCTCGGCTTCCCCCGAGTTTTTGAAATGAGCTATATACCATTCGAAAGCTCTCGACGAGTAGATAACGGAAATGATAACGGAAAATCTCATAACGGATTCTGTTTTCCTGATATTCTCGGAAAACCTTCTAAAATTAACAGTTTCACGACATTTGCTAACTTTCTCGACTCTAAAATTGATTTATACGTGTAAGTAGGCCATGTAAAGCCTATTGATACACTTTCTGATCATTTTTCGAGCAAAAAATTTTTTAGGCCATTTTTCACCAAAGGGGGACGAGCCCTTTGGTGAAAAATTCTCTGTTTTGTATGGAGCCAAAGCAACTTTTTTTATGCCGATTTTTGTGTTTTAAGCCACTAATTCCTCATTTTCAAGGCTTTTTCAACATGAAAAATAATAATTGGTATATTATATTTTGCTGTAAAATGTTCATTTTTTCAAAAACGTTCATCTGTGCCAAAAAGTTCATGTTATTGCCTTAAACAACTCCGAATACATTAGTTCCACCTGAATCTTAGTTGCTATGCAAGAGCAACTCGGCTACATTCCGTATAAAAAATCCCGTTCGATTTCTCAACTTTTGCAAACACCTGATTTAAGAATTAGAGGCGAAATCGTCAACTCCTTGATGCCACCATTTTTGGAAAATTCGATCGATAAATAAAATCCGTTATGATATTTTGACTATCATTTCCGTTATCTACTTGACGAGAGCTTTCGAATGGTATATAGCTCATTTCAAAACCTCGGGGGAAGCCGAGACCATTCCCTTGTCAGTCCTGTCTTACTCCCTCTCTCCCTTTCTCTCTCTCTCTCTCTCTCTCTCTCTCTCTCTCTCTCTCTCTCTTTCTCTCTCTCTCTCCCTCTCTCTCTGTCTAGCTTTACTTTCTATTTCTCTCTTGCTTTACTCTCTATTTCTATCGCTCTCATCTCACTCTCATTCTCTTTCTGTCTCTCTGATTTCTCCCTCTCTATATCGTTTTCACCCCTTTTCCTTTCTCTATCTCTGTTCTCTCTCTCTATCTCTGTTCTCTCTCTCCCTCTCTCTTTTTCTCTCTCAGTCTCTCTACACACTCTCTATTCCTTTCCTAACGGGTACCTGCCCCTCACTACCATAAGCGGATTGTCGTTTGATTCATACAGTCAAGAGCGGACATCCTCCGAAGAATCAGCAGTTACTCTCAGCCCATTGATTCAGTGCTCCAACTACCGAATGTGTAGTTGCTGGCCATTTTTTTTACTGGGACTTACATAATAGCCAGCCAGAAGTAGTTTTGCTCTTTCTGCGAGATGAATCTTTCTCTCTCTCTCTCTCTCTCTCTCTCTATCTCTATCTCTCTCTCTTTCAGCTTATGTATTTCTTATCGAATCTCTCTCCCTCTCTCTCTCTCTCTCTCTCTCTCTCTCTCTCTCTTTCAGCTTATGTATCTCTTATCGAATCTCTCTCTTCCTCTCTCTCTCTCTCACTGTCTCTCTCCCTCTCTCTTCCTCTCTTTTTCAGCTTATGTGTTTCTTATCGAATCTCTCTCCTTCCCTCTCTCTCTCTCTCTCTCTCTCTCTCTCTCTGTCTCTCTCTGTCTCTCTCTCTCTCTCTCTCTTTCAGCTTATGTATCTCTTATCGAATCTCTCTCCCTCTCCCTCTCTCTCTCTCTCTCTCTCTCTCTCTCTCTCTCTCTGTCTCTTTCTGCTTCTCGAACTCATTCCCTCTCACTCTTACTCCCTTTCTCTATAATTTTTTTTCAACGTTCTTTGCACAATTCAATTAACTGAAAATGGTCACTCTGTAAGGAATGAACAAAAAAGCTGATGATGAATGAAAATGTATAGCTCACTCCTCCTTCCTCATCCCGGTCGTGTCTCCGCCATGACGGTCAGCTACAATCTGAGCGTCTCCACCTCGCATCCATGGACTATTCTCAAACTCCTCTTTCGATGGAGGGGATCGGTGTGGAAAGTGAGTGGCTAGGTTATCTACTTCTTTTTTTAGTTGTTAACCTTGAAAAGTATTTTTATATGCATATATTTATATTGACATTTAGAAACTTCTAAATGGTACATTTCTTATATGTAATTCGAACTCGAAGAGTTTGATCTATATTTTTTTAAATACGTAGAGAACTTGCTTTTCAAAAGAAGAGTCATTTCCAATTGCCCGGACAGCTCCTTTAACGTTTCCTCGTTCTCTTCAGTACGTCTACGTGCAGTACATCGTATGGCTCGCAATGTTCGCCGTCGTCTCGCTGACCTATCGCTTTGCTCTCACTGAAGAGCAGCAAGAGTACGCGGTGATGTTTCAGTTTCAGATATATAGAGATACCTCCATTCGGTCACAAAAAAAACACTTTGTATTGCGGTGTTATTTTGTTTTATTTCTGTGATAGACAAAATAAAACCGTTAAAAAAAACGAGTTTTGAGGTCCTACAACTCGATCGCCAAATACCTCAACATTGGCCTGAAGAAGATTCCGATGGATCTCATCCTTGGCTTCTTCGTCACGGCCATTCTTAATCGCTTCTACACCATCTATAAAATTATCGGCTTCATGGATAAGTAGGCTTTAAAAATTTTACCCTCTTTTTCCCTACTATCTCTCATCTATCTCACTCGCCCTCTCCACTTTCTCATTATCTTTCTCAGATTTTCTCTACTTCTCTCTCTCTCTCTCTCTCTTCTCTCTCTCGCTCATCTCTCTATCTCCCAGCATCGCTCTCCTCACATCTCAGTACGTGCGCGGTACTTCAGAACGCGCTCGCCTATTCCGCCGGAACATAATTCGATTCGTTGAAATGAACCAGGTCGATTCAACTCTGTCATCGGTTAAATTGCTGATATTCTGTCGAATAAATAATATTTTATTTATTTCCTATATTGATTTTTCTTATTATATAGACAATCGTCTTCCGTGACCTTTCCATGCGGGCGAGGAAGCGTTTTCCGACTATGGACACATTAGTCGCTGCAGGTACGTCTTTGCGAGAATTACTATGCTTAAAATGATACATATGCATGTAGATATTTATTTATTTATATATTAGTATATTTATTTTTATCTATTTACAAATATACAAATATTTTATCAATAAAATTTAAGCACTTTTTAGGCGGTTATTTTATAAACCTCTCTTTACTGATTCAACTTAATAATTCTCATAAGGCATAATGATGCAACACGAGAAGGACCGCTTCGACGAGATTCAATATCGATACAGGTCTGTTTGTGATGAAGCATTGAGGACAAGAAGTTACAGAACGTGAAGAGTTGTGTTTGAGCGACTCACCTTGGTGAAGAGAGTGATATACATAGATAAAGAGATTGTCTACATGTATGTGTATACACATATACATATAGACGCTGTCAACTAAAAGTTCTAAAATAAGCCTAATTGTTTTTTTGACATAATCATTTATGTATGTACATATCTATTAAAAATAACAGCAAGTACTGGTTGCCAATTCAATGGGCCCTCGCAACGGCATACAACGCGAGGCGGGAGGGATACATCGAGAGTGACTACTACGTCATCATCCTCTCCGAGGTCACTCGTGCCCTATTCTACTTTAAAAATTATGATTTCTCTAGGCGATCATTAACAGCTGAGAGATCAAGATATTCTTTAAAAAATATGATTCAAAAACTTTGAAATTCTTTTTCACTGTCCTTGTAGAAAGAATGGGCATACATATAGCGGAATTTATATACAGAGATTTATGGAAATGAAAAGCTGCGTTTCTCTTTACGATGTCCTCACGACTATCTCTCGCTTTTCCTCCTATCACTCTCCCCTCCTCTCTCTCTCTCTTTCTCTCTCTGTCTCTCTCTTTCTCTCTCTGTCTCTCTCTCTGTTCTGTCTCTCTCTCTCTCTGTCTCTCTGTCTCTCTCTCTCTGTTTATCTCTCTGATTCGCAGGAGATCAAGCAGTTCCGTACCGACATCGCGTGGCTGTGCAACTACGACTGGGTGCCCCTTCCCCTGATCTACCCGACCATCGTCTGCCTCCTCGTCCATGTCTACTTCTTGGTCGCCGTCTTCTCGCGACAGTACCTCACCAAAACTGACGAAGTTCTTTTCACCTCTTCTGCTTTTTCACTCACAATCAATTACACTTTACGAACAATTCTTTGCTAATTAACTCATTCATTAACTATTATTTAAACACTAAAGAATAGCAAAAAGAATGTCACGAAATAATACCAATATAACAAGATGTTGCTGCAGATCGATATGTACTTCCCCTTCATGACGTCTGTCCAATTTGTCTGCTACATGGGCTGGCTCAAGGTGTCGTCTGATCATCGCTAGATTACTACTATTTATGTTCTGTCTTTTTAAGATTAGACAATTAATTACTTATCTTCAAAATTGATTATTAGGTCGGCGAGGAAATGCTGAATCCGTGGGGTGAAGACGATGACGATTTTGAGACGAACATGCTCATTGATCGCAATCTCGCGGTTCGCTTTCCTCTCTCTTTTTCCTCTCCCTTCTGCTCTCTCTCTCTCCCTCGCTCTCTCTCTCTCTCGCTCTCTTTCTCTCTCTGACTTTCTCTCTTCGTAATCTACTCTCTCCGTCCTCTCTTTCTCTTCATCTACTCCTGACTCTCTCTCTCACTCTCTCTCTCTCTCTCTCTCTCGCTCCTCTCTAGATGGGCCTGAAGATGGTGGACGATGGCTGGGGCAAGACGCCCGAGTTGAAGAAGGACGCGTTCTGGGATCACGAGTGGACACCCTTCTACTCGGAGCAGTCCGCGCCGAATCTGGACGTCGTCCAAGAGGGATCCATCTCGCATGTCAAGTCAGGACTCCTTTGCTATGCTTATAGATTCTATTGACTAATCAAGAAGGTTTTATAGAATATTTCACGATTTTTAGAAAAGAAAAAGAGTGTCAAACGAAAAAAAAGAAAGAAAACGAATTGTAGACTGCCGTCGTCGGTGTCGGCGGTGCGGATGGTGCCGAAGGGCGGCTCGAACAGCCGCCTCGTCGACTGCGAACTTCGCAGCCGAGTTGTGCCAGTCAAACCGTACGTGCCACGCTCTCCTACCTTAACCTTGACATTAACCTTAACCTTAACCTTAACCTTGACCTTAACCTTCCCCTTAACTTACCATGACGCTGTCCGTTGCGACTAAAATCTACTGCTCTTTACTTTTCTTTTTATACGACTTTCGTGTTACATGCTCTTCTCTTTAATATTACTGTACATTTTAAGACTCCGCCCCAACAGTCTCGGCAACATGAGTGATTTTAAATTAGGGCCATTAGAATCACGCGCGGATCAATTGTTGGAGTGCTATCAGATTATACGATCCCCCCCACACAAGACCGAACCGCATCCATCCCACCATGAAGACTGCTCATGGTCAGTCCTGGCAAGGGGTTGGAAACAATTGCCATCCTACGTTCGACCCATGAGGGTATAAACACTTCCTCCTAGTTTCGCTGTGCATTAACTTGAAGGTAATCGCAAGTTCGAGCTTGGGCAAAGTACGACAAAAGATGCCGTCCTTCGCATTGTCATTTTGCACATGAGGCTCACGTCTTCTCCAAGCAGCATCTGCTTTTCCATGCTGTCTCTCGGTACTTGCACATTACCCTCCCTCCCCTTCCCTCTACCGTTTGCCCTACCATGAGTGTAAACAATGCATGCTAACAGAATGAGACGTTCTTGTATTGCAGATGTATGACTAGCAACATGTTTATACTGCAATGAGGGACACTTTACTAGATTGTGAACTCATCCCACATCGGTGTATTCTTATGAGGCGCAATTCATCGATTGAGGATCATTTCGCATTGTGGAAAAGAAAAGAAAAAGAAACTGTTTGAGAGGCGAGACATGTCGCATGTCTTCAATGGACGTGCTGCGCGGAGTCGTACGCTCTCACTCCAGAGTACGATCATTGCAACCTAATTTAAATTAACATTTTTAATTCACATTTTCATTTATTTTTTCCACTATTCCAGTCTCTACCTCCTCCTTGCTCCTCCCTTTATTCCTTTTTCTTTTCTGCTCTTCATGTTATTTCTTAGCTCTCTCCTCTCCCTCTCTTTCAAATCATTTCCCCTTTCCTCTCTCTCTCTCTCTCTCTCTCTCTCTCTGTCTCTCTCTCTCTTCCATCTCACCCTCTTTCTCCCTCTCTTTTCTACTCTTCCATCTCACTCTCTTTCTCCCTCTCTTCCAGCTCACTCTCTCTCTCGTTCTCCCACTCTTCCATCTCACTGTCTTTCTTCCTCTCTTTTCTCCTGTTCCATCTCACTCTCTTTCTCCCTCTCTTCTCTCCTCTTTCATCTCACTCTCTCCCTCATTCTCCCTGCCTTCCATCTCTCTCTCTCTCACTCTCTCTCTCTCCCTGTCCCATCTCACTTACTCTTCATTGTCGGTTCTCTCGTCGGCCAGTCTCTTCGACATGCCCGCGACGGCCTCAACCAGCCGTCGCAACACGTTTGCCGACGTGGTGCTCATGGCAAAGAGGGGCAGCAGACGTGCGGCAGATACGGACATCGGTAAGGAAATCACCCGTTGTCTTCTGCCCTGAGGTGTCAGCTCATCGATTTCCAAATCGACATCATTTTTTACAATATGCTTTTCGTAGATAGTATTTAGCGAGCATTCAGAGCAAAAGTCTTTTTTTTTCAATTTCATTCCGACATTTCAGGTTTGCACAAGGTCGACAGTCCTTCGGGTGAGAAGACGCCAGATGAGCAACTCTCCTTCGATGGTAGCAATCCCTCGGTACGTTGTTTCTCTCTTTCTCTAATACTCTCTCCCTCTTTTCTTCCCCTCTCTCTCTCTTTCTCTCTCTTTCTCTCTCTCTCTCTCTCTCTCTCTCTCTCTCTCTTGTTCTCTCTCTCTCCTTCAGTTTCTCGCAGCGGCGCGAAACATCTCCAGGCCGTCGTCCCTCCTCGACTCGTGCGAGCCCTTCTCCGTCGAAGAGGAAGAAAATGACATCAACAGGCTCAAAGAGAACCCAATCAAGACGTGCGATTTCTAGAGAGAATTATCAGTTCATCGTAACCTATTTTATTCATCATATCTCTTCTGAGAATCCATTCCCATTTCATTTTGTATACATTCATTGTCCCTTTGTTACTTCACTCGTATTCTAAAATGTCTATAATCTATTTTATTCGATAAATATTAACATGTATAATTTTCTTAAAACACTGGCTGCCAAATTACGATGAGCTCAGAGATTTTTATTTACCTACTCGCTTACATGAAAATTGCATCATTTCCTCATATATCGTCTAAATTCAATAATATCGAAAGGAAAAAAATCGAGTTGGAAAATCAATCAATAGCCGGCCGGGCCACTCTCGGCGCCTTTTCGAAAGTCGGCGTTGGCGTTAATCTGGTGCGACCGTATCCGATGGACGGCCGACACGGAAGTCAGAGTGCCGTTCTCGCGTCGCAGCACGTGGCCACGCTCGCGAAGCGCGTCAATGTACGTCTAAGTGGGAATTTTTAGTGTGCTACAGTATCCAGCTGAGGCCAGAATCCTATCTTCGTTGAGTACCTGAGGAAATCGCTCTTCGTACCGCACTTCATTCGGCTGCAGCTGATTGTGCAGGCGTGGCGCGTCGAGAGCCTAGCAATAAGTAATTTTTTTAATACTTGTAAAATTTTTAAACCATTTAATGTATGTATGTAACAGCAGCGATATCCTATGCAAAACAGGAAGAATATTTTGAAGAAGAAAAAAACACAACTACGGATATTTTATTCGCATTTGAAGTACATACTAACATATACGATAAGAATTTTTTAAAGATTAAAGATTGCGCCTCTTTGATAGTGTCGCACAGCCACGCGGCACGCAACGCGACGCCAGCGACGCCCGAGATGATGGTCGAGCCTCCTTCGGCGCCGATCGCCAGCAGCATCTATAAACTCAAGGATTCAAAAACGTTCTGAATGAAAAGTTCGCTCTGGTAATACTATTTAGTAACAAAAAGTGACCAGCTCGCAAGAGTATATGCTTTCTCATGTATAGTCAGTTGTATACAGAACCCTTGGCTCCTTCTCATCGTAGATGACAAGCGGACTCATGGAAGACTGCGGCCGCTTGCCGGGCCGGATGAAGTTGGCGGGCGATGGCGGGAAGCCCCATTGGTTGGCGGCTCCCGGCGCGGAGAAGTCGTCCATCTGGTCGTTCCACACGATGCCAAATTTACGAGAAGCGCGCACCGAGCCAAAGCTTAAGTACATGCTATTTAAGTATTTTTTAACGGAAAAAACAATGACAGAAAATTATGAGTGTGAGTCGCTCATTGGCAAAGCTGCCAAATTAAGCAGCTGCCGCCTTAATCTTTGTGAATGGATATGTTAAAAGTAATGTTTTTACTTTGAAAGGTGAGAGTCCAATTTTCTTGTTAATAATTCTCTTATCGATCGTTTTCTTCCTATATCAGTGAGAGAGAGATCCGGGAGGAGGGTCCAACTGAAAGTGTTCTCTTACAGCAGATTGACGGTGGTCGTCACGGCGACCGCATTGCCTTCCTTGTCGATCACGGAGATGTGCGTCGTGCCGTGATCAGCAATCTAATCATTTGTCAAATTTTTTCCGAATTAAAACTAAATATTTTTGTTAGCCATGTAAATGTGGCTTAGGAGCCCTGCGAACATACGGCCTGAAACGAGCCGCCATAGTACGAATCAGGCTGGGCGCGCTCCAGCATCCTCGATCTGTGCCAAGTTGAGGTTTGAATCGTTCAACTGAATGTACTGCTGGAGTAGTTTTAAATTATAATTTAAAGTGTGTTAAAAATATTAATTTGCTTGCTAGAAGTACAGTATTTAGACCTGACCGAACGGATTGTGCCCAAGGTGACGTCGTGAGATTGCGAGCAATGTCGAGAGCATCCGACACGAAGGCGGCGTCGCCGAGCAAAGAACGACGCGCGTATGCGAACTGGAACGGAGAACAGAGATGAAGACTAATAACAACAATATCACTTGTTTTTGAAATATTTAACAAGTCAAATTATTTCAATGAAGATGATCAACATTAATAATCCGATTGAACTGCATTAAGAGAGCCTCTCCGTATGCCTCCAGTAGGGCCTGCCCCAGATCCAGATGTTGGAGTTCGAGTGTGAAAACATATTCCGGCATGGCACTGGGCCCCAGTAACAAGATTAAATGGCAAAATTTTTTTTTCAAAAAATATTCTTGCGTGAACAGGTAAAAGTATGGATAATTTAAGAATTGACGTATCTCGCTTCAAACTCAATATTTTTAAATTTTCATTTTTTTATTAGCATTCCCATTGAATTCTAAACAAACGACCTTTAGACGTCATTCGAAAAATATTTCATTTTCATATCGAAAAATTATTTTAAATATTTCAATTTGACCGTTGAATACCTTATACTCAAAACGTTTTGGGTGCTATATCTCAAATTGTAGAGCGTTAAAAACTGTATAACATATCTTCTTTTCGTTTAGCCTGGATGTCCCCTAAGCTGTCAAAAATAGACTCAAATAGGGGCACCTCGGAGATGAACGATTCAAGGGATGCGGGAAGAACGGGTTAAATTCTTGTTGTAACATAAAATGAACCACTTCATTCGATTCAGCGCGTTTTTCTTTTCATAAAACCTATATTTCAAAATTCCATGACTATCGTTTTCCATGAAAAAAACGCATTTTGCGATTTTTCTACCATAGACAGAAAATGACCTAAAACTATTCGAATCGCTATATTTTCAACAGTTTCAAAGACTACAGAATGTGAATTGTACTATTCTGTACGCGACAAAATTCTCTACAAAATATCTCCTTTACATCTGGATACAGTGTCCCCACGAATCACAGTATCGATTTTCCAATGGCCGTCGCGTCAAAACTGACTGCTTCTCATTTTGCAACTTTTCGTGCAATATGAATATTTCCTACTCATCCAATACGTCATTCTGCTCCACACAGCACACTGAGTGTGGAAAAAATGTTTATTTTCCAGATTTCCCGTGTTTGGTTTCATGAATTTACAAAAATTTTGTCTAAATAGGTTATTTTACTGGTTAGTAATTCAACATTTTGTTTTTTTCGAAAGCTTTAATGCCGCAAGTAATAATTTTATTTCATCAACGTTTGATAACAAAAGAAATAGCAGGAAACGTGGAATCTCGACTTTTTCTTAGACCTGCATGAGTTCGAAAGAGTCCTGAAAACGATTAACTGGGACATTAATATGAATGATATATACTAGCAGCAATAAGGATATTCGTGTAGCACTTTTCATATTCGGAAGTTTCCTTTTAGGATCTCTGAGTTGTAAGAGATAAGCTGAATCTCAAAAATGTAACAAATCGGATGTTTTTTGTTAGTTGCAATACATTCTTGTATATTTGGCCGTTGTATTTTTGGTAAGTGTAGAATTACGACGAGAAGGAGAAGAAACATACAGCCAAGGGAGATGATGATGTGTTCCCTCTGCCATGGCAAAGATGTAACAGAACTCGTGTCAGCCCCAAGGGTAGGAACACAATGCGAGAGTGGTGGTGCCTGGCACTGGCAGGAGGAGACGCTGTAATTGCCGTATGTCGTGTCGGGTGGTGCATTTCTCTCCCACCGGGAGGGGGGAGGGGGGGGAGGGGCGACTGGGACAGAAATGAGACTCGAGGGAAGCTCTTCTCTCGCATCAGCAGCCACTGTTCCTTCAGAACATAGAAAACTATTCTTGCCTTCTTCTTTTTGCCATGTTTTACTATTAACGTGTCTATCCATTTCTCGCATATTGATATGTATGTAAATTTCTCGTATGTACATATGTAAATTTATTTTTCATCATTTAGACTGAATGCGCGTACTTCTTCTGTTGCTGCTGTTCCTCGTCGAATATTACGCTCATCCCATACACCGGGGCAAGCGTGGATTGGAAGATGTTCTTCCACCTCGTGATGACGTTAAGCTTCCGCTGGCAGTCGAAGAAGACATCCCTTGCTATTTCTCAATCCTCCGCAAGACAACTGAGGAGACAAACGAGCGTCCTGCCGTGTCTCAAGTGAGCACCGACTGTCAAGGCGCAAAGAGAAAGTTAGAGTCGCATTTATGATTACACTTATCATTTATTTTCGATGGTAATTTAGAATGCGCGAACTAATTAACGAAGAAGCTGTCAACTCACTGGGAACTACTAATCTTCTTGATATGATATTATCCAGAGGGGCTGGAGAATTCGACTGGAATTACGACAACGAAGCTGAAGTAAATTTATAAAATTTAATAGTTAATTATTTTGGAACGATTTCTTCAGATTGGTTCAGTTGGCGAGAGATACATATGCGACAAGCATATAAAGGAACTCGGAACAGATTGGAGCTCTCATCAATTCTATCATTTCAAGCGTAAGAGGGGGACGACAAGGAAGGTGTGCTCGTTGCCTCCACCGTATTCACAACATGAATCAGCCAGCGGTCTTTCTTCGCCCCCCGTTGTAACGAGAAGCACAGTTGTTGAGAAAAATGAAGCCAGAGCAGCCTTAGCTATGAATCACGTCCTACTTCATATCGGATTGCGTTAGTTCTTTGCGCCATAATAGGCAAGGAATTTCCATGATATTATAAACGAGCACTTGCATACATTCATTGGTATAATTTCAGCTGTGTGTACGACGCATAAAGAGGAGCTAGAAAGGGACAGAACCCAGAACAAAGTGCAGGAATCAGGACATTCGTTCGACCCTCCCCTTCTGGAACGCCGCTTCTCCAAAACGCCAGACGTTATCACTGAAAGCGTTCAAGAGTATCCCACATGCTCGCAAGAAAATTGGAGCGGAAACTCGCAGACTGGCATAGAATAGAGGAAGCCATAGAAAATCTCAAAAAGCATCAGCTTCGCGCCGTCGCAAGTGAACATGACCGCGAGTCCCTTGTCTCAAACTTGGGGAACGGCGAAGCTCTGATTACGCTCGATTGGGCGATGAAACTGCTTCCCCTCTTTGCACGTGAGAAGACTACGGATTATTACGCCAAGCGTGGAATTTCTTGGCATATTAGTCACGTTCTTGCCAGAGTTAATGGTGAACTAACTCAGCATACTTTCGTTCAAATTATGGAAGGAGATCTTCAGGTACGATTTTGAAGTTATTTCAGCCGACATTGCAGTAAATGTTCCTATATTCAGGACACAACTGCCGTTACTTCAAATATCGCTCATGTTCTCCTTGAACTGGCTCGTGTCGGAATTAAGAAGGTTCACCTTAGGTCTGACAACGCCGGTATGTCATATTCTGCTCTGTATGTACGTAACGAATGAAATATTAGAAAAGCTATTATTGGACCACTTTTCCTTTACCAGGGTGCTATAAGAGCAGTGCAACGATCGCCAGTCTACATGATATCTCAACAAGAACTAACGTAGAGATCGCTTCGTACTTCTTCAGTGAGGCTCAGGCAGGGAAGTCAGCATGCGATCGCTTCGCTGCAGTCGTGAAACGTAAAGTTCACGATTACGTGGACTCTGGACATGACGTCAAAAATGCAGACGAATTTTTTCAAGCTGTTCTTCATGGCAGTAAGCAACTGTCCGGACTATCTGTGTATGTCAGAACCCTGACAAGTGCCAAAGCTTCCACAACGAAAATCCACGGGATTTCAACTCTTAATACGTTTGTGTTTGAAAAAGAAGGAGTCCGCACCTATCGGCACTCTCGCATCGGGTCTGGAAAAGTTGTTCTGTATTCCACAATGACTTCGAATGTCGCGATTTCATCCACTCGGAGGAGCGGAGGCAAACTCAGCAACATGATCGACTTCTGGTCGATACCTGGAAGGCGCATGCGTTCGGAAGAAAGCACAACCAGTGCCCCACCTCTTGATTCGACTGAAAGCTACTGTGCTGCAGAAGACTCCGACATATGCACCCTTGAGACCCATCTGTTTCGGTGTCCCGAAGAGGCATGTACGTCTGAATTTCTCAGCTCGAGCCAACTTGCAAGACATCTTCTCATTGGCAAGCATAACTACATCCCGGAGCGCTTCACTTTACGAGACATTTCCTTACAGTATTATACCTGTGCACTAGAAGGTGTTCAGGAGAAACGTGCCTACCCTGAGGTGCAGGCTGCAGTTGCATCACTGGAGGTTTGATTAATTATATTGTTAATTACCTGCCCTATATATATATATATATATATATATATATATATACATATATATATATATTCTTTGCCTTAGGAGAATACAGAGAACGGAAAGAAAACCAAGGAAGGATGGGCCCATCGTGACCGCAAGAAAGGGGAGCGACTTCCCGAACGCTCAAAGGAATTTATAAAGAAGATTTTCTGTGAAGGGTGGCGCTCTAAAGTAAAAATTGACCCTCGCGCGGCAGAACAACGCATGAGAAACGCAGTGGATGGCCAAGACAAGCTGTTGTTCGCACCACATGAACTTTTAAATTATCGCCAAATTGCTTCCATCTTCTCACGCCTCGCTCAGCAACAAAAGAAAGTTAGGAAGAATATTTGATGGTTGCATTGATCAAGCATTTTGCTTACAGAACCCACCAATTCCGATTGAATCTGAAGAAACAGATGCGGTGCTCCATGAGCTTTTCTCGCAGGAAGGTGACGAAGAGGAAGAATTCGAAACTGACCCGCAGTTCGACATCACAGCTGAGAATAGAGTAATAGCGCACAGCCAAACCGAATTCGCCGAAGACGTGGAGAACCCATCGGTGTGCTGTGTGGAGCAGAATGATGTATTGGATGAGTAGGAAATATTCGTATTGCACGAAAAGTTGCAAAATGAGAAGCAGTCAGTTTTGACGCGACGGCCATTGGAAAATCGATACTGTGATTCGTGGGGACACTGTATCCAGATGTAAAGGAGATATTTTGTAGAGAATTTTGTCGCGTACAGAATAGTACAATTCACATTCTGTAGTCTTTGAAATTGTTGAAAATATAGCGATTCGAATAGTTTTAGGTCATTTTCTGTCTATGGTAGAAAAATCGCAAAATGCGTTTTTTTCATGGAAAACGATAGTCATGGAATTTTGAAATATAGGTTTTATGAAAAGAAAAACGCGCTGAATCGAATGAAGTGGTTCATTTTATGTTACAACAAGAATTTAACCCGTTCTTCCCGCATCCCTTGAATCGTTCATCTCCGAGGTGCCCCTATTTGAGTCTATTTTTGACAGCTTAGGGGACATCCAGGCTAAACGAAAAGAAGATATGTTATACAGTTTTTAACGCTCTACAATTTGAGATATAGCACCCAAAACGTTTTGAGTATAAGGTATTCAACGGTCAAATTGAAATATTTAAAATAATTTTTCGATATGAAAATGAAATATTTTTCGAATGACGTCTAAAGGTCGTTTGTTTAGAATTCAATGGGAATGCTAATAAAAAAAAGAAAATTGAAAAACTTTGCTATTAAAGAAAGTTATGGCGAATTAGACTTTTTCCTTACTTTTGCATGCCTAGACAAGAAAAAATTTTTTATAACAAAATTGATCTACTAATCTTGTTTACAGTGGGTATGGATACCCCTATTAAAATTTTGGATAACGGAATCGAAAAATTTTGCGCCGGGGCAGGCCCCCATTGAGGGCAGCTTGATCCTTACAGAGAGGCTCTCTTAAAACAGAGAGGAAGCTCATAACATGCATGGAGACCTTCTCGGCTTCAATTAGACGATGATAAAATTCGACCGTTCCATCGAATGATGAGATGTCGTGATTGAATCTTAAATTATTTTCTATATATCTACACCACTTGAACACAGTAATGTACAGCTGTAGCTATAAAATAACTTTGTAGAGCCGGCAAACGGACATGGTTTTCATTCTAAAATGCTATAATCTGTTCGAGAGTGAAAGTTTCAACCCATCCATGACATTGAGAATGCCCATCGCTACGGCGGCGCCCGACGGAGGCGGCGGTCCGCAGACGTGGCGGCCGTTAGGAAGAGTCAGCCTGACCACCTCATCGTCCGAGTACACCACCGATTTGTAGTTTTTCAGATCTTCCGTCGTCAGAATACCGCCTGATGCCAAAATCATATTAATCAACTTAAAAAAATATATATATAATATATATATATATATATATTTATTTATTTATTTATTGATTTATTTATTTATAATGTTTCTTGGAACAATTTATCCCCTTTCAACTACGAATTCTCTCTCTTTTCATACCTCCTTCTTGAATCTCGTCAATGATTCGCCGAGCAACCTCGTCATGGTAGAAGAATTCAGTTGGATCGCTTGCTTTAGATAGCTTTTCGAGGAAGTCAGCGAGCGGTTGTCTGAAGCTACTTTCGTTATTCCTTCATCTTTTCTTTAACCTTAGAATAGGTAAAGGAATCGATCCTTGAATTTAGACTTGGTACCGAAATCTTACTTTTAACCTTACCATTAACCTAGGTACCAAAATCCTAGCATTAACCTATGGCCTAGGGTACCGAAATCTTAACCTGGTGGTCACTTGCTCGCCCGCTTCGTAGACATCCTTTGTGGCAAAATTAACAAAGAGACGTCTCATCGTGGGTTCTCTGAGAATCTCCTCTCTCTTCGTCCGCAGTGCCTTCGCGAATGCATGCGATGTTGGATGGCCGAAAGGCGTGGAAGTTGTATATTTTTGAACTTTTCTTTTAAAATAATATTTTGACATTTAGCAATAGTAATAAAAAGACACCATCACGCAGTAAATGAATGGAAGGCCGAACAAGATCGGCCCACTCGACTTTGCCACTGCCGAATCGGCGGAACTCTGTCCACATTCCGTGAATCTCGCCTGGAACGGCAATCGAACGCCAGCCTAGGGCGTTTGATTGATTGAAAGGAAGATAAAATATAAATCAATGCATAAACACATAACATATAAGGGCCCTGTTAACACACTCAGAAACTACTCCAGCGGCCGAGTGGAAAGCACCCTAACCAGTCACCGAGTCCTCATGGCTGTCTTTATACATGTCTTCGGTCGCCTGTTCTGGCGCTGTTTCGCGCGCATTTACCGCCGAACACTTTGAAGTTGTTCTATGTAAAGCATTAGAAAAATTATAAATATATATTTTTTTTAATTGTGAAAGTAAGCTTAGTGAATGAAAATAAAAGAAAAGAGGAAAAAGGAAGCGTTGCCTGCAACGTACCCGTTGAAGATGGTCATGAAGTGGCCCCCTCCGATGCCCGCCGACTGCGGATTCATGATTCCGATGCAGAACATCGCGGCTATCGCGCCGTCCACCGCGTTGCCGCCGCGCAGAAGGATATCCCTGATCGTGAGATGTTTTCCAATTTCGATTTTTTTAGCTTAATAAAAGATCCTTTTTTTCTTAACTAAAAACATTTTGGGTATATAGGTATCTAGTTGAAGAAGATCACATGGTCTACCTGTATTTTATTTCTATTTAACTAGATTACGGTGGAGTGTCGTGCTCCTTTAAATGCTAGAAAGAAACTGGCTAACCTCGCAATCTCTGCGCAGCGCTCATTGTCAGAGGCGATGCCAACAGTGGAGTAGACGCCGAGATGAGAGTTCGATGGAGCCGGCCAGTCCAAGGCAGACTCAAAGGAGATCAAAAACATTTAGAGGACAACGGAACTCAATTGTGATCATTTGAATTTTCATGATCATTGTGGTCGCGTCTCTCTCACAATCAGAATTCAGAATTTTTACATAATTATCGCTGATTTCGAGGTACCTCGTTCCTCCTGAAAGCGAATATTGCAAAGATGATATTTCCAACGATCAGCACACCCATTACGATGGCAAGGATGGTGGTGATTCGGCAAATTTTACTGAAAAGTTGCTTTGTCTCCATTTTCTTGGGTTTCTTGACGATATCGATTGCTAATGAAGCAAATGGAGCACACCTTTTCGAGCACATTACCGCCTTCGTCATGGTGGGAGTCGGGTCTTTAATTGGAGATACCGATGACATTCTCAAGCGGCTATGCTGGCAAGGTGCCAGAACTCTTTTAAGGAGCTAAAAACTCAATCTTAAATTCGCGCCATTTGCCTGACATCACTGCGAGAGTGCATGTGATTTAGAGAGACGCGACTACAATTCAAATATGTATATTACGGTTAAGTTGCATGCTCCTTTAAAGGACGAATCAGTAAAGAATTAATATTCTGTCAGATGAAATATTACATGAATAAAAAGTTCGGAAATGCTCGTCTAGAACAAAAACATGATGAGAAGTTGTCTAGGCCGAAAGAAATGCGCTAAGTTGTAAGAAGGCGATGCTCCCACTGAATGATGATTGGCCGATTACATACACATTGCACATATGGGAATCGAGCTTATGGGTGGCACTTTCTCTTCATATTAAGGCGCTGATTCATTCCGCATAACTGCCACTGCTATATGTGAAAGTATTTTGAACCAAAAGATATTAAACAAATAAAAACTTTAAAACGCTTGAATAGCACAGAAATAACTGCTGCTGAAGGCTCTTCCGAAGAGGAATGTTGAGATGAGATTGATTGGACAACCAGGAAGCAATCCGATTATACTCGTCGTGTGCTCCTGCCTGCGACCGTCGCTCCTTGCTGGCAAATGGCGCGTGTTCTGCCAGACTAAACATCAATCAAGGACACCATTCAAACATACGAAAATGGAAGTGTTTCAAGAAAATAGAAGAGAAACGACCACTGTTCTTTACTTCAAGCTTTTTTTTTTACATAGGAGCAAATTGAAATGGGATCAAACTGTTAGAGAGAGTGAGGGATAGAGAGTGAGAGAAAACGAGAGAGGGAGAGGGAGTTAGGGGAAGAAAGAGAAATGGAGAGATAGATAGAGACAGAGAGAGATGTGAATCGCGTAAACGAATACTTCTCCATCATGTTCTCATTTCACCATCAGTCACACAGTCAGACAACGAAGAGTTGACAAAGAAAGAATGGCCCTTATATGTAGCTTGCTGCGTGTAATGATGTTCTCATAATTTTACTTAGCCACAATTATTATTTACACTCATCTTAAATAAATACAGAGTTAATTTTTATTCAGTGGAAGTAAATGAATGCTCGCGCATGGAAGGGAATGAGACAGAGAAAGAGAGAGGGAGAGAGAGAGAGAGAGAGAGAGAGGGAGAGAGAGAGTCAGTAAGAGAGAGCGAGAGGGAGAGAGAGAGGATGGGGAACTAGACGAGGAAGGGAACGTTACTGGCGAGTCTCAACGATGAGCTGCTCGCGAGCCGGCCACGACAGCTCGGAGAAGGAGAGCGACGACTCCAGCAAGGTCACCTGAAAAATGATATATAGAGAAAGAGAGAGAGAGAGAGAGAGAGAGAGAGAGAAAGAGAGAAAGGGAGAGGGAGAGAAAGAGAATGAGAGAAAGAGAGGAGGAGAGAATGAGATAGAGAAAGAGAGAAAGAGAGATAACGAGAGTGAAAGAGAGCGGAGAGAGAGAGGAAGAGACAACCGACATCCTTCTTGGGTACGGTCGAATTGAGGACACGGAACTGGTCGCCGTCGTAACCCTCACTGAGGAGGAAGTCATGCAGCACTGAGAGAGGCTCGGAAGAGCGGAAGCGGCGAAGCAACTGACATCGAAAACATTAAATATATACAAACCATGGGAGGCATATGTACATTCCTGAAACCGTAAGAAACTACAAAAGTTTAGAAGAGAAGTAACGGATTTGTTTCGTGATGGTTGCTAAAGCGTTTGATAGACTACTAACATATCACATGGATATTTTTCGAATATTTCAGACTTTTTAATGACTTTAGACAAAACGCGCGAATTCGAAATAATTCCCCCTCAAACAGTTCCAGACCATCTTGCCGGATGGCAGGCGGAACTTGACGGCGATGGCGTCGGCCGCGTCGGCAGCCGGCTCGGCCGGCAGGCTCTCCCGGATGCGCGTCCTCTCTCGCTCCTTCTCCCTCGCGCGCTCCTCCGCAGCCGCCTTCTCGCGCTCGAGGCGTGCACGCTCCTCGCGCTTCGCACGATCCGCTGCTAAGCTCGCCGCGTATTCCTCCTCCTTGAGAGCCCTAGAACAAAGAGAGAGAGAGAGAGAGAGATTGAGAGAGAGAGAGAGCGAGATGGAGGTGGACAATAATAAGCGCTAACGTAAGATAGGAAGAGTATGACAGGATGGGAGAGAATGGGAAGAGAGGGCAATAGAGTTGGCCGGAAAGGTGAGGTGGGAAGGAAAGAAATGAGTAGCAACAAACTACTTTGGGAATAATGAAGGAGAATATTGTATGGAAGGAAAGACATCAAGATACTTAAATTAAAATATCCACAAGTATCCACCTTTCCATGCGCGCCTTCAAGACATCGTCGCTAGGCTTCTTCTGATGCGGAACCTCGCGGACAGGGTTAGGGTCAGCCTGGAAATAACGATTTATTAATTATCTTTTTAGTGCGTACATTTTAGACAAGAAAAAAATTGGAGCATGAAGATGAGATGAGAGCAGAGAACGCACAGACTGGTCGTCGAGTGGCATGTTAGTAGAAATGAGAGCCACTCTACCAATTTTCAATTATTTTCGATCGATTCGAACTTGCACTATTGACTAGAAGTTAAAATATCTGCTATATGTAATTTGCATGCATCACGATCAGAGATCACAATATCGATTTTATGGATTATGATAATTTACGTACCTTTATTCTCAATTTTTTAAACAGTAAAATGTCTTTATTTGAAGTTATTTTGTGTAAAAAAAGATTTTCATAAAAAGGCCAATTCACCGGCTACCAGGTAGCGGACGTCGAATGCCTCATTTTTTTTTTAGCCACTTACGTGGCCGCCAATGTTCTTGCAGTGCGTCACGTGAAATTGATAGAATAATGTCTACTTGGTAATGTCTGCATCTGTGGATTTGAAGCGAATCTCTGTCTTCTTGGCTCCTTCTTTTCCTTTATCATTCATGTATGTACAAATCTTACATTAGCAATGTAAACCAAGACAATAAATCAATAAATCATATATTCGTGTAGTGATCCACCCGTTTTTTTTAAAAGCATAACTGTATATTCCAAATTCAGATTATATTTCTAAGAAAACTTTTCGTGAACGACACGTTGACGTCTCTGGCTGATTTCGGAGCGTTGGCGTGCTGAAGAAAAGGATGCATATTCGATCAATTTTTAATCTAAATTTTTATAGTTGTTTGCAGAAAAGGCACCTCTCAACCGATGCAGCAACCGTTGAAGAACGTTGTTTTCATCGACAGGCCGATGCGGCTTACTTTGGGTGCAAGTGCCGCAAGAGAGCCTGAAATGAAGAACATAATGAAAAATAACTTTAAAAAATTAACTAAATAATCATAAATTTGCATTAAGGCTTAAAATGTGAGATTTATTTGAACAAAAAGTGAGTCCATAATATTAGTGGGTTAAGAACACAAATGGAATGAGTGCCTGCAGCCCGTCGTGCGCAGCAGCCTGAACTGCTTGCAGTAGCCGTAGAGTTGCCAGAACGGACAGCGCCAATTCGTGTCCTCGCACAACTCTTCATTGTCAGCCTCGTCTGCGCAAAATTGTCTCGCTCTCCGACACTAGTTTGTATTTTAAAGTCATTGTAATTTTACTGAATGCTTGTAGACGACGAAACAATTCGCAAGCAAAAATCGAGCTTTATGACATCAAAATGAGTCCAAACAACTTTAATATATGAATCTATGAACTCACCTTCATTTGCATCCACCTCCTCTTCTATTTCCTCTTCTTCCTCTACCACTTCCTGGACAACTTCAACTTGCTTCTCTGTGACCTCGCCATCTCCGTCCACGACTGTCACACTTTTCGTTGTTCGAACTGCTGAGAAAATTAGTAGATCGTCGATTCAATCGAAGAGTTGCTATATAAAAAAATAAACAGAATAATCACCAGTCGACGTCGTTGAGGGCATTGCCGTTGTTGTTAGCCTTGTCGGCAGAGGACGCTTCGAATGCGGCCTCTTCAAAAGGTTTCCCTCAACGGTTACGGTAGTCGGTAGAGTGGATACGGTAGCCGGAATTGCGGAAGTGGTCGACGAATCAGAGCGCTCTATCTCAAACGAGATCAAAGTGAGTCTTTTTTCGATTCAAGACCTTTTTCCTTCGAATCTTACTTAGACAGAATATTTGATGTCGAGTCGCCAAAATTTCAAGGCAAGCAGAGCACATTTTTTTTTATTGAAGTAGCACCATTTCAGCCATTTTTTATTCAATTATTGAATCCTTAGCAAGCCAATGTAATACATAACTGTTATTGTGAGTAAATAAAAAGTACCGATTAGCAACTTTGGAATAGAAACCAGCTAATACAACAATAATTTCTGCGTTTACCCGGAATGTGTAGATCGGAATATTCCAGAAAAGAAAGCAACAAGAATGCACAGCACACCGGCAGCACGAAATTACTCAAATTGAAAGGGGATATTTAACATATTATTAAGCCACACGAACGGCCACAGCATCCAAATCAATCGAAGCAATACATTTAATTGAACAGTTATTATTATTATTAGTTTCGAATATTTACATAAATTTTAAGTTAAATTATAAAAAAGGCCAAAATTTATCCGTAGATGCGAAGTTGTCCCTGTTGGACTGCAGGACGGTAGACGTTTCCGGCCGGTAGGGGGCCATATCGGTTGGCATAGGGCGGTGCGGCGCCAATTCCGTTGCCGTTCACGTACGGCTGAGGGCCCTACGAGGAGAGTACACATGCCACACTCACACACACATTTACAGTACACACTCATCTACAGTACTCATTCCACACCGGATATATTTATCTTAAGATTATAAAGAGTGCACACAGCAGCAAGTCACATGAAAAGCAGGTGGTCAATGAGAAAACGAATAAGACAAGCAGAACGAAAATTTGCTTTGTCCTAGTAGAAACTGAAAGAAGATTCGGAAGGAAATATTTAATATTTATTTATTTAAAAAAAGATTTAGATTAACAAAAAAAATACCTGCGTGATAGTGTTGCCGTTTGGCGCCGGCGCGGGGCGTGCGCCGCAGTTGTAGAGCTTGTTGATCTTACGCAGATCGATTGCGGAGAAGGCGACGCTGTAGAGAGAAGAACAAAAATGACATCAAAAGCTCACTGAGATTACATATTACATTGCTGCGATATACTTATGTAATTTCAAATATTTCCTATATTCTCCTCATTCCATACATACTTTCTCTTCTCTATATGGTTCTCGTGTCTCTCTCTCTGTGTCTCTTAGTCTCTCAATCTCATTTTCTCCAGCTCTTTCCGATTTTCTCTCCCCCGACTTCTCCATACCCACTCTCTGCATCTCTCTCCCTCTCTTTCTCTCACTCTCTCTCACCGCTGTCCCATCCTCTCGGCTCCTCCTTTCCGCGGAGCAATCGTCTTCTTTCCAGTGCCCGAAAATGCATACGGTCCGTAGTGCATGATAGACGAGTAGTCGTATGGTTCCTGAGTGAAATAGAAACCGTCTCTCTTTTTCTCACTCTCTTCTTCTTCTTCTCTCTCTCTCTTCCTCTCTCTTCCTCTCTCTCTTTCTCTCTCTCTCTCTCTCTCTCTCTCTCTCTCTGTTTTTCTCTCTCACTCTTTTCCCCTCTTTCTCTCTGCGCCCTCTATCCCCTCTCCCTATCTCTCTCTGACCTGTAGATGATCGATGACATTGAGATTGTACTTCTCGAACTGGTCGTCTGCGCCATTCAGCACATTTCGCCACGAGATCTCGATGTATTCGTCGCGGTCAGAGCTGGCAATAATGCATTCTTAGTTTTTTTTTAAATATGTTTTATTTATTTATTCTATATTTAGTGACACATTACGCATGAATAGATAAATATTTAACTAAATAAAATAATTATTAAGAAAATAAAATGTTCATCTTCACCGGCTCTGTTCGTGGAAGAAGCCGACGGCGTGCATGAGCTCGTGGACGATCGTGCCAACCTAGAGCAGTCTTTTTCCATCTCATCTCTCAATATTACGCACTAGTTCTGTTCTATCTCTCACTCTATAAATATTTTCTGTCACTTTTTGAGTGCTTGTGGTTTCTCTCTCTCTCTCTCTCTCTCTCTCTCTCTCTTTCCGTCTCCATCTCTCTTCATCTCTCTCTCCCTCTCTCACCTGAATGCATCCGCTGTCGAGTGAGAGTGGCTGTCTCCCTCCAGTCTTGCCCACGAGTGAGTAGCAGCCATCGTCCGGGTGGATGTAGACAAAATCGGGGTGGCGAGACGCGTCGCGGGCCACGAAGCGGATGCACGTCTTGTCGTGGTACTCCTGATAAGGAGTGAGAGAGTGAGAGAGAGAGAGTGGGAGAGTGAGAGAGAGAGCGACAAACAGAGGAAGAGTGATATGATTAGCGATGGAATCAAAGGAGGGAGGCATAAAGAGGGAGAGATGAAATCACGAGTAAGTAGGAAAATGGAGAGAGAAATAGACACATTAGAGATAAAAGAAGAGGGGAAGTGGGAAACTAAGATCGGTTAACCTTCATGGCCTTCGCGATCACCGACCGAGCGTACGATCCGTACTGCGAGGAGAGCACGTACGGAATCTCGCCATTCGGCCAGCGGCTAGAAATTTTATATTCGCCTATTCAATCGGTCTATGCTGTTAAATATACAAATTAAATTAAATCTGTAAACTCCATTTTTTCCATTAATAAAGTTTAGGGATAGTATTTTTTCGATAAATACTATCCATAAACTTTTTGTTAGAATTGGTTTATAATTTGACCCAATAACAAAACAAAAAATAAATTAATATTAATGAGAATGAAATGAAAAGATGAGACCGATAGGGCTGTCGGATGGCATTGCGGCCGAGTTTGTTGTTCTCCTCCACAAAGGCCTTCGGCGAGTCCAGAGCGATGTCGCCCTCCATTTGGGAACCCATCGTCGGGTCCTCTTTCACGGTGATACCTAGCGAGAGAGAGAGAGAGAGAGAGAGAGAGCGATAGAGAGAAAGAGAGAGAGAGAGAAGGAGAAAGAGATGGAGAGACAGAAAGAGATGGAGGTGGAGAGAAAGAGAAGAAGAAAGAGATGGAGAGAGAGAAAGAGATGGATATGGAGAAAGAACGAGAGAGAGAGAGAGAGAGGGCGAGAAAGAAAGCAGGTGACGAAGAGATACATGACGGTGTAATGTGCGAAATATAAAGTCGTCTAGTTTAAATGAGTTTCGAGCAAAGTTTGCTATAAAGAAATGAAGAAATGAAGTAATTCAAAGCTTTCTGACCGAGCTTGCCGAGGTCGACATCGATAGCCTGGCCGGCCGATGCGAAGTCAGCCTCTGTTAGGATGACGTCAGTCGCAGCAACACTCTTGTCTACCACCTGAACGACCATTCAAATCGAGAGAGATGTCAGGCTATGGCTCTAATAATAATAAATATAGG
>CALZFC010000276.1:662500-715000 GCA_945643635.1 Allodiplogaster sudhausi | reverse complement strand
GGGCGATGATGCAGAAATGACGAAAGAAGCACATAATGGGAATAGCAATGTTGATTGTGAGATGGGAATTTGAAGGAATTGGTTAAAATTTCACATAATATGTATATACATATATATATTATGTAGATCATTACCTTAATTTAAAGGCATCTGAACTGATTATGAGATCTGGTAACTCATGCTTCTAACATATTTCAGACATTACAGATTTCAGATATCGAAACAAAAGCGATGGGCATCACTTGCATGCGAATCGATCACTGTTTTGTTTCGTCGAAGAGAAACAAATGAGTAATCCATGACTGACTGACGAAAGGAGTCGGCGCCATTGCAGCGGGAAGAAATGCGCTCTCCAGGATGTGCACGTTTTTAGATTCTATTTTGAGAATATTATAATCTGTATGGATATTATGATCACGTTTATGTATACTGTAATAATACATTTATGTTGTATCTCGGAAATAACAGATGGAGAAGTTCGATTATGCCGGCGAATTTGGCGTGACTTCTACAAGGGATCTCATGACGAGCACCAAGACAATCATACTTGGTCAAGTCGAAAAGCCAGTTCGGATTTTCGAATTTTATTTAAAAAGTATATTTTATATTTCCTTCCAAACTGGTATTTACAATTCGTGAGCATATAATTTTATTTATTTTTTCTTTAAACTAGTACACTGATACATAAATAGATACCAATCTATCCGCTTCATTTGTCCGAAATCAAAGAATCTTTTTTTAACAACAGATAATCAAAATAGCCAGTGTCTCCTTCCACTATCCGCGTGTTGATGCTGAAGATGCCCAGACACCACCGACATATGGCTGGCGTCTTCCCAGCGAGATGGTGAACAGCGTGCGTATAATAACGCTTTAAAAGTTGTTTTTATTTACTCTTTAAGTTTTCCAACTTTATATCGTTTTCTTATTGGTAGAAAATGCATGTAGGCAAAATATATTATAATGAATATGAAAAGAATTTATGGATGTAACAGGCAACGACCGGGCATGAACAAGAGAAGCCGATGTATCCGCAGCTGCCTGATGCTCCTTCCCTTCCACAGTATCCGCCAGCGAGTGTTATCGGATTCGGTTGACAATGAGGAGTACTCTGCAGTCGTGCTTCCAGCCAAAGTTTTTTTTTTATTTATTTTAAAGTTTTTTTTTGAATAATAAATTTATTCGCAAAGGATACAAAATATATAAATTAACAGCAATAAATAATAGAACTAATTGCTAGTTGTAATGATTTTTTGGCATTCCGCTAGATTACTGATTGTGAGATGTCACCCGAAAGTCTGCTTGTACCGGTCAAGGAACTCGCCGACGCCCGCAAGGATGCGTCGTTGATTCTCGCGCCTGACTCTTGTCTCTGAGGGGCCGATTCTCCTGCTTCTCCCAATGCCTTATACTTTAATGTATTTTCTTAACATTACTGCTTTATTGATAATTCACAAAGCGATGATAAAGGTTTATGAAGAGAGCCAATGCGAGTATGTGCATAGCTTGTGTGTGGCCAACTTGAAATGTGATAAGATATCAGTGAAGAAATAAATTGACATTCGTTCTCAAACCTTTGTTTGACAGTATATAAGAGGAAAATTTCGTCTACACTCCTTATCCGCTCTCTATTTCTCTCTCCCTCTCTCTCTCTCTCTATCTCTCTCTCTATCTATCTATCTATCTCTCTCTGCAGGAACATGAGAAAGAGATTTCAAGTCACATACATAGACTAAACGGGGCTTCACTCCATTCCCCTTCGGGATGGGAGATCGGAGACATCCACTCAAGCTTTTGGAAGTGTCCTTCCCTTAGCTGACCATCGAGATGACGAATCAATTTGGCGAAGAGATGGAAAAGACAGAAAAGATATTATTGAAGGGAGAGGGGCGGAAATAGAGAGAGAGAGAGAGAGAGAGAGAGAGAGAGAGAGAGAAACTGAGGGAAAGATAGAGCGAGAGAGAGAGAGCGAAACTGAGGGTGAGAAAAATAGAGAGTGGTGAGAGAAGGGAGGGTGTAGAGAGGAAAGGAGTGAGAGAGAAAGAGAGAGAGAGAGAGAGCGAGAGAAATGAAAGAGCGAACAAGGCATAAAGGAGCAAGACAGGAGCATAAGGAGCTCGAGAGTAGAATTAAACAACGATGGAGAGCCCCCGTATTGCACTACTCCTCCTCTTCCCGGAAATCTATTCAAAAGAAAGAAAAAAAAAACAACAATTTGATTCGACTCCTTCATGCCCACCAGATAACAGAAAGCTAGCCAATGCACTGATAAAGACAATCCACCAACAGATAACAAATGCACTCGCGATTAATTTCGCTAATTCGTTGCTTTTCCTCGCTCTCAACCCAACTGAGAATCCCCCTGCCGACTCCGATCCTCGACTGCGTGGTAGCTAAACACTTTCAACAACCTTCCTTTATTAAACATCTCCAACTCATCCATGGACAACAACATAGATAACATAATAGCCTGATAAAGTCAAACATGACAGAAACTCAAGAAAAGAGGCTATCTCTATTCGACAGTAGCTTAGTAATAGCCTGATAAAGTCAAACACGACAGAAACACAAGAAAAGAGGCTATCTCTATTCGACAGTAGCTTAGTTCTAAGTAGAGAAAAGGAGACTCGAGAGAGATGGAGAGAGAGAGAGGGAGAGAGAGAGAGAGAGAGAACAATTGCTACTGGAGATACAGCGGGAGCAGAAGAAAGAGACCAAATGGTAACAAATTAATGAGCTCACAGAAGGAGAACGAGATAATAGCAGAAGAGGATGGCAGAGAGAGAACGGAGAAGATCGAGGAACCAAGTGCGGAAGTGCTGGTCCTGTGCCTGATTCTGCGTCTCCTTCCCCGAAGTGGGAGTTTCCTCCATCGTGGTGGGGATTTCCTTCTCCGTGGTGGGGTTTTCCTTCTTCGTGATGGTGGTTTCCTTATTCGTGGTGGGGGTTTCCTTCTTCGTGGGGTTTTCCTTCTTCGTGATGGGGGTTTCCTTCCCCGTAGTGGGAGTTTCCTTCTTCGTGGTGGGGTTTCCTTCTCCGTGGTAGGGCACTCACGAGACGTATGGCCGAGCTGCAAGGAACAGCAACACTAACTCTTTTTGGGGACAAAAATAGTAACAGTTGTAAGATGCTATCAATCAGTTTCAACCCATTTGGATAGTAAGTGCATAAAGAAAATGAATCGCACCTTGCCATAGCTGAAGCACATCTGGCCGCCGTCATAGCTGCGCTCTCCGTATCCACTACGGAGTTCGTACTCGATTCCGCCTCCAGATCGGTATTCGCCGCCATCACTCAGCTGCTCGCACTCGCGCGCAAAGTGGCCGTTGCTTCTGCAGTCGAAGAAACTCGAGCCTGGGGAATGAGACAAAGATTTATTGGACAATACACATGTTGTGCGGCAGTTTAATAGCAAATTACGCAATGCATCGCCCATGCTCTCACTTCTCTGTCAAAAAGTCGTACAAAATGACACAGAATAAGCATTATCTAGGCACGATTTCAAGTTGATTGGCAAAAAAACCTCCTCCTCCACATCCACCGTAGTCGCGAGGCGCCCTCTGGGAGCATATTTCGTTACCCATCTCTGACGAAGTTGGGGAAGATGAAGAAAGACCTCTACAAGGAGAAAAGATACGCTATTCATGCATTATCAAGGAAAACTGTGCCATAAACGGCAGAATTCCGACATTAAAAACGCGTGATTCAGAAAAACAGCCAAGCAAATCGAATCGTGTACTAATGGTCCTAACGCTTTAAAGTAAACTGTCTTAATGCCAAAGGTTTAGCTAATAGATGCATCTGGCACTGTGAGTCCACGAAAGAGCACTCGCAGCAAATCCTCATCTGGATTTATACCAAAACAATTTAGCCTCTGCACGAATTCCGCTCAGCAAACCTATTCCACTTTATCATTAATTAGAAGTAGTGCGAAGCGAACGCACTTATGTGTTTAACTAAAACACTTTCCACACCCCCTTTATTTAAAAAAAAAAACGCCAACTTCAGTTTACAACAACGAAATAACAACCGTCCACTTCAACCAAAACACAGCAGTATGCAGTATTGCGAAATCAAAAGCGGCGAGCCGATAAACGATTGTTGATAAACGCAAAAGACGTAGATTTAGAGAAGAAAGCAATCTTAATTCGACAGTAGCTCAAGTACAATTCTACGTAGCGAAAAAAGAGACTCCAGAAAGATCAACTGCTAATGGAGTTCTAGGAAGAATTATGGATTGCCAAGAGAAAAGTACAATTTAAAATAGGATGAAGAACATCGTTGTTTAACAAGAAGGAAGATCGGGCGATAACTTAAGGATTCGTTAAACCCGAGACGTCCTACTGCCTTGCGGTAGGGCAGTCACGCGAGATGTGGCCAACACCCTGGCAGTTGTAGCACTGCCTCTGATTCTGCGTTCTCTCCTCTGTGCACTCGCGAGACATGTGGCCTGGCTGTAAAGAATAGGATGATTATCTGAGTGAATACATACCAATCAATAAGTTTGTTAAGGGCATTACAAAAAGGTAGAGTAATTTAAAAAGTGGATTAAATTTTTCTTGTTGAGAAAGTTACACCAAAAACTGAGTGAAATAGTGCGTGACTTAGGCCCGAAGCAGGGTGGGTCCCCGTTTCGGACCTCGCTTTTAACCACGTTAGATACTCATTTGAAAACAAAACCAATAACAAGTACAAGTAGACTAAAATCTCATTTAAACCGTAACTGCATAAACAAGTGAATCGCACACCTTGCCACAGTTGTAGCACTTCTGGCCGCCGCCATAGCCCCCGCCTCCTCCTCCGTATCCGCCGCCGCCTCCACCGTATCCGCCGCCGCCTCCTCCGTACCCACCGCGCTGTCCTCCACCGCGATCATTCGACTGCGTGCACTCGCGCGAAAAGTGGCCCGTGTTACCGCAGTTGTAGCAAGTCGAGCCTGAGGAAGCGAGGATTTGTTCGACAATGCTATCTTTCAGTAGTTTAAACGGTTTCAACCGAAGAGTACCGAACGTGATAGCCATAACATGGGGGAAAACAACAGTCGATAAGAAAACTTGCCACTAACCCACTTCCAAACAACCCATGCCATTTTTAGTTCTCATCCCACTCACTTCACTCCTGCTACATCATTAGTCAAAAACAACGAAACGGTCCCTTATAGGGAATTTATAAGCCGAAAAGTTGAACTAAGCCTAAGCGAGCAAGTCTAGAACTTGCCCAATAACCCGTTCGAACAACAGTAATTAGTTTATTGAGTGCAGAGAGCAGGGGCAAACTCCCTCGCATTCAAGCCTACAAGCAATCTCCTCATGGTCCTCTACCTCCTCCTCCTCTGCCGCCGCCTCCACCGCCGCGAGGACCGTCGTCCGTCGAGTTCGGGCAGTTGCGAGCGAAGTGGCCGGTCTGGTGGCACTTGAAGCACTCGTCACTCATCCTTGACGACGTTGCGAGAACACAAAATAAGCAACTTCCTGCAAGGAAACAGATACGTCATCCAGGCTGTAAGGATACAGCAAACAACAGCTGCCACAGCGGAAAGTTAGGGCAAAAAACTCTCGATAGAGATACGAAAGGATTTAGAAACGCGATTACCGCCCTTAATTTCCTTCTCTTTGATGTGCAGATATGCTTCAAAAAGTACTGTAATTGCGCCAGTTCATTTATTTATTTGTAATCTTTTCACTCATTCGCAAATATCTTTATTTGTTTTGGAAGTTTTTCATGTTTCTTTTTCTTTTCGTGATAAACTCTAACTCATTGATGATCTGCAAGATATCCAGACATTCAAATTATTCATTTTCTACCAAATTCACAGTATCACCTCTTGAATTACCGCATATTTCCACGTTCCCGCAATCAGACAACATTGGTTCCACCACCGCTTATTACCAACCCAACTGAGCACCCATGCTTCCTTGGCATCCCTCGTTTGAATGAATGGCAAAACTCCTTCAACACTCTAGCAAGAAAATTCCTGCAAGTCATCCTTCTGCTCAAACACTCGCTCCAAGTGAACTGAAATCTCTCTCTCTAATACGGTAAGGCAATTCTAATAAGGAGCAATCCTTTCACTTCCACAAAGGATTCAAAGGAAACCTCGTTTGTCGCTTTCTCAAGCTAACTTTTTTGTTAATCTGGTTTAGCGTTGTAATTTTGTTTACTCGATCTCAGTCGATGTAGGTCCACGAATGTATCAGACATTCGGAAAAAAAGCGTTCATTGCGGTGTTTGGGATTATTCCGATAGAGCAGTACAATTATTGAGGAGGAGCGAGCCATGTTCTCGGCCGGTGGAGGAGGGGCGAATTCCGGCCAGCAACCACCTCCGCAGCCGCCGCCAGGACAGCAACAGCAGGCGCCGCCGGCCGCCGCCGCCGCGCCCTTTGGCCAGCACGACTTGCATCAGTTGCTGATGCTTGCCGCGCTCCAGCAACAGGTCGGATACTTTATGCTTATTTTTATGCTTACTTTCCTGATTGTATATATATATATTTATATATATATGTATATATATTATATATATATATAGGCGTATCAATTTCGTATACTTGTAGTATGTTTTCAACATGAAATAATTCGTAACAATGTAGAACACTTGCATTATTCTGAGCAGTTGAAATGTGTGCCTAACGCACGCTCCTTCTTTCAGATTGTTTAAACACGAAATGAACCCTTTTTATCATCCCAATTTTTATGAATGCAAAAATTATCTTTATAATAGGTTCGAAGTAAACATTGCGTTTACAGAATATACACATGATGCAACTGTATTTTCATATTGCTCGTTAGAGATTTTTTTTCTTTAAATTAACGAATTGTTTGTGATGGAATAGGGTACTCTACATCCCGTGCAGTTCGATTTAAAGATAATATTTTTGGGGTGATTATAAAGATTCTTATCTTTCCATTTCAGGCAGCTCTGTCTCAACAGCAACAACAGCAGCCTCAGCAACTAGCGGCCGCGCAAGCTCAGATGGCTGCGCTACTTCAGCAACACCAGTTCGCAGCTGCACTCGCTGCTCAACAACAACAGCAGCAGCAACAGCAGCAGGCTCAGCAACCCCAACAACCTCAGCATCCTCAGGTGCAGACAATTAGAGATTTAATATCATTTATAAGTTATTCGCGCTTTTATTCGTTTCGTTGTGGAGAGGTTTTTTCTCTCTTAAGTGGAATGTAATGTTTTTTCTACAATTTTTCATCGCCATTTTATTAGCGTTACGACTGAACAGGAAGAAAAGTGGGTTTGACTTGCAGGTTCAGCAACATTTAATGGGCCAGCAGCAACAAGCGCAACACCAACAGATTCAACAGCAGCAACAGCAGCAGCAACAACATCAAATGCAGCACCAGGCGCAGCAACTACAACAACAACAGCAGCAAGCGTCTACGAATTCTTCCGCTGCACAGCAACACCATCACAATGTAAGAGAGTTGTTCAGTTCGGAGAAAAAGGGTGATCCGAGGGTAGTGAGTGGGTTGATTAGACAGACCTCCCAGAGATCTCGACAAATAGGCCTTCAATTTATTCTTGTTCTGTGATTTAAAAGGATATTTCAGAGTTCTTAAAACGCCGAAAACAATTTATTGCATGACAAACTTTTTAGCTAATCTTCGCGAACCCGATGTATCAGCAACTGCTTCAGTCCGCTCGGCAGAACACCAGAGCACAGGTTTGAAAAATAGGAATAAGGCGTTTTAACTTCTTTTGCCGGTGTTTACTGCTCTACTGTTTTAAAGCACAAAGATAGCTGACTTGTTTTAAATGTGTTATTTTCTGCCGCCCATATTTCAATTCACGTGGAGCAAATATTGGCCATATTTTTTTTTTATTCTGATTTTCGCGCTATATTGCTGACATTTGAAACAAGCAGAATTAAAATGAATTTTTTTTTATGAGATAAATTGTACTTGTTGAAGACAACCGACGGACGAGCCTACAATGATGTGACCGAGGAATCTCTGCACGCGGCTGCTCTCCATATGCAACAACAGCGAATGGTTTGCTCCCTTTCATTTGTTACATTTCACATTTGTTTGTTGAATTATAATACAAAGAGTTGTTTATTAAGATTTGAAAAGAATCTTGGCGACATTGGGTATTTTATGTGTAAACGAAATGTTCTCGTTAATTTGCATACCCATATGGTGGGTTTTTGGTTTGCATCTCCTTGGTCTTGCACAACTAGTTGATGTCGGTGGTGTTGAAGCTACGATGTCCGTATTCATCCTTGCAAAACTAAACGAAGGCACAAGTTTTGGGTGGAAGATGGAAGAAGGCACAACCCATTGGGCACTTTCGAAACGTCCACTGAATACTGAATGATTTTCTGAACTCCTTTTATATCCAGGATTTAAGGAACATTTGCGCTGTCTTCGGCAGTGTATAAAACAGCATTTTGCCCATGCGAAAATTTTCTTGAATTCCTCATCTTTGAATAAGGGGCCAGTTGTGGAAGAAGGCTTGTTTACGGTCTAAACGGAAGCTGCCTCATTAGATATTAACATTCTTAGCCTGGGGGCGTTCTTGCCCCACACCCCCCCCCCCCCCCCTTCTTCCCCGCGAGACCTCCTGACAGTAACAAATTACCGCTCACGCATACACCGACAACTACGCGCCCTTCAGCCTGTCCCCCCTCTCCCTTTCGTCTGGACGCATGACTCACATTGCAAGAACAATGTTTGAGAACTAAGAGAGAGAAAGAGAGTAGGAGGAGAGAGGAGTTAGAGCATGGAAATACCATGCAGTGCTTAGGCCAAATGAGCAGCGGCGAGAGAGAGAGAGAGAGAGAGAAGATTGTGACCATGGAGGAGAAATGCCGTCCCCCGCAGGTATAGAAAGGGTGTAGTGCCTGGCGGAATATGATTGCGTTTTCGCTGACTCATTTCTCAAGGATCCCCACAGGCAGAAATCGAAGAAATCAACTCTTTCTTAACGAATTATTGCATTGATTAAGTTGTTTCTTTAATTATGATTAGGTGAATCATGCGGTTTATGTTACGGAATAATGATAAAATTAATTATGATTAAATACAAAATATTACTGTTGAATTTTTTTTTTCTTGAAATTATCTCGCGGTACTTTTATTTTATTTGTTTCAGCGGCTCCAGCAAGCTCAACAGCAGCAACAACAACAACAGGTTATCTTTAAATGTCGAGATAGTTAAAGCTGGTCAATTTCTGATCCTTAAAATGAAAATTTGTTCATTTCGGCTAAATATAGAAAGGACGCTTCTAAGTATTTTGCAGCTATGGTAGTAATATTAATTGATGTATAATGAGTAAATAAATGAACACACTTGCAGCCTATGCCCCAGCCGCCGCAGAATCCAAATCCGGCGCAGCCAGTTGTGCAGCAACTTCAACAAATTCAGCAAGCGCAGCAACAACAACAGCAGCATTCTAGCCATCATCAGCAGCAGGCGCAGCTTCAGCAACAGGTTCAGAGGAAGAATGGGAGTAATTATCAGAATGGGGTAGCGTATTTCGGAGTGATGTCACAGAGTTCAGTACTTGGAAATCCAACTTTTGCTAATCTGTTTTCCCAAGCATTTTCAAACTCGTGTAATGCTTCGGAGGATTCGTCATAATAGTGAGACCCCCTCGCAGGCGCAGCTTCAGCAGCAGCAGCAGCAACATTTCCATGCTCAGCAGCAGCAGCAGTTTCATCATCACCAGCAACAACAACAGCAGCAAGCAGCCGAAATCGAGCGACGTCGCCCCTCTCTCATGGCCAATTTCCATGCGCCAGAGCCGAGTCGGCAGCAAGTTGCGCAGCAGCAACAATTGCAGCAGCAGCAGCAGCACGCTATGCAGCAGAGTAAGACTATGTCTTATGATTATAGGGTATACTGTAATTATGGGCCAAATGAGGGGACACTAGTAAATGATATCAGCAGTAATTAAATGAAGGATATTTTTTTAGTAGTTATTATAGGATTCAAAGAAAATTTGTAATACCATAGGTCGTATATATGTATCGAAAAAGATGGGTGACAACGACAACGGTGACTTAGCTAAGAATTGTTTTTGCCGTGGATATCCTAGTCTTCAGGAAAGTAAAGAAGTTGTGAGAGGCTACCATGGGATCAATAGGAATTTGTATAAAATGGAAATATTAATAATATAACAATAATAATAGACAATTCTTTTTTGCGGGCTCGTCAGTTGCTTCTTCCGCTTCTTTGCTTGGCGCGGCTGCAGCTGCCGCAGCTGCTGCAGCACAGCAACAGCAGTTGAGTCAAGCTCAGCAACATCATCCGAGTCTGTTGCAAGGGGGTGGTGGTGGAGTGCCCCCTCAGGCCACCACCACACTCCTTGGTGGGCCCAGCATGGCTCCAACTGCCACAGCACCGCCAGTCGCCAGTATACTTGGCCAGCTCAAGGAAGAAGAACCCGAAGCGGGAGATGTCGAGGTGTGGCCACCTTTTAGATGGTTAAATTGACGTTGTGGGGGATAAGTTGTGAAGGTGGATATATTCTCTGGTTTTTTTCTTCAGAAATTGAGCAGCGACGATGAGGAGGAGACTACAGTCATGGTTAGTTTTTTTTAAAGATACTATAGCGATATCTTCAGATACTGTATCGATACAGTAAGCACTTGTTTGAAAAATAGAAAAAAACTGGAGAGCGAAATTCAATGACAAGGACACTCTCTGGCATGTTGTTTATTAATTGGATAGAAAAGATCCAATTAATAAACAACATGCCAGACATGATGATGGAATGAGAGAAATGCAAAGGCCTTTTTAAACTGTGATAAATTTTATTAATTGTAAGGAAGGGATATCGTTAACTTCACTTTTGTATTAAGAAAAGGTGGAAAGGGAGAAATTGTTTATTAATTGTAAGGAAGAGGAGCCTCGCCCTATTGATGACGTTGCTGAGCGGGACGATGAGATGAACAAGAAGTTTGATGAAATCTGCAAGAAGGGATCTCTTGTGGTAAGTATTTATATATATATATATATATATATATATATATATGTATATATATATGTATATATATATATATATATATATATATATATAATCAGATTGAAGCTATGGAATGACCTCGGTGCTGACTACGAAAATCTCGACTATTATACAGATTTTGAGACTGTCATGACAGCTCCTTTAAAAATAAACCCCCTCTTCCAGGTTCAAAAAGCGAAAGAGCAGCAACAACACGCCCAGCTACAGCCGAATGGAAATGCGGCCGGAGGGGGCGTGGTCAAGGAGGAGGAAGGAGAGGGACTCGAGGAGGAAGAGAGCGTCAGGGAGGACAATCCGAGGAGGAGCGCAGCGTGGAATGCACTCTTTAGAAGGAAGAAGGAGGTCAGGGGTTATCAACAACTTTTTGATCATTAAATGTGTAATTTGTAAACGTATTTAATTATTGAGAGAAATATATAATACAATTTATGTTTATATTTTAATGGTTGTTGTGAAGAAGTTAGTTTATGATGTAATTTATGACATTTAGATGTGAAATTCATATAAGGACTTAATTATTCAGGGAGAACATACAAAAATTTTTTTTTAATATTTTAATAGCTCCTGTAAAGTAGGGTTAGATTTATCGGTATGTTTGATTGCTAACGATAATAAGAGAATCAATAAATCCCTTGAGATTCGCCAAACCGCCGGCTCATCTTCGCTCTACGAGAGAATTGTAGCAGAGAACAAGGCAAAGCAGAGATCGTACGAAGCGAGGAACCCAGCAATGCGCGAGTTGAACATTCGCAGCAAAAAGGTTGGTGTTAAGGGGATTAAGGGGCCATTGGAGATGGTGGTTCAGGAGTATTTTAACTTGTATTGCAAGTTGGAAACGACTGCCGATGATACTGTACGATATTATTTAATTTGGCCGATTTAACCGTTTATTTGTTTGTAAATTAGTGGCCTTTTGTATTAACGCAAATTGTTATCGGAAATTTTTGCGGAATTGCGGGATATATAGAACAACCACGGCTTATTGTCTGGAGTTCTGCTTGTTGTTTAGCTATTTTATTGAAAAAAATTTTTTACCCTATTTTTAAAAATAGTAATAAATTAAATTCAGCGCGCCCTGTATCTCGAGCCGAATGACGTACCCGGAATCACGGAGACTCTCTCAAAGTGTCGTCTTTATAGACCGATGGTGAGTGCGCAAGGAGTAAAACTGCGCTAGAATAGAGTGAAAGGAGAAAGAGAGAGGGAGGTTGGAGAGAGAGAGAGAAAGGGAGGTTGGAGAGAGAAAGAGAGAGGGAGAAGTGCTAAGCGAGATAGAACAAGAGAGTGGAATGAAGGAAACGGTAATATGTCTTATTTGGATGATTACCCTTACTCGTATCTACAGCATTAGGACTGTTTGTTTGATTATTTTAATAATATAACTGAAACTTGCATATATATTTGAGATTATCGATCGGTTGCGGAAGAAACGCACGCTGGCAATAAGCAAGCAACGCATGCATGCAGAGCGATTTGCACGTGCGCAAGCAGAGTGGGTGGAGCGAGTGGACAAGTGGGAGAACAGCCCGAAGAAACGGTTGGCTATTCTTACAGTAATCATACATTCTCTTTAGGAATCCAATAAAATAGATCTATTTTTCAATTCCTGTGCCAATTTCAGAGCGCGCGACGAGAGGCACCGCGAAATCTTCGAGAAGGTCTTTCCGGATTTGAAGACGGCGAAACAATCAGCACAGAGGAGTATGCGAGCAGGCTGCTGGCTGCAAGCTTCCGCCCCTGGGGCTGTTCGGGTAAGGAGGAAGAGAGAGAGAGAGAGAGAAACGAAGAGGGAGAGAGAAGAGAAACAGAGAGAGCGAGAGGAGGTAGAGAGAAGAGAAAGAGAGAGCGGCAGAGCATCAAGTTAGTGGACATGAATTCAGGATGAAGCTGACGAGAAGATGCGCTCGGCTGTTTCCATTCCGCCCCTCCAACGAGTGCTGCACCCGCCGGTCATGCTCAACGATCACAACGTGGTCAAGGATGCAGAGAAGGAACTCGTGGACAGGTGAGAGAGAGAGAGAAGTAGAGAGAGGGAGGAAAGAAGAAAGAGGGAGCCAGAGGATCAGATTAACTAAGGTAAGAGAGATTGAGAAAAGTGTAGGTGACTGTGGCCAGCTGAGAGAGAGAGAGAGAGAGAGAGAGAGAGAGAGAGAGGCTTGCAGAAGGACACGTATAAAGGAATAACGACCAAGCAAGAAAACGTATGTAATACATGAGTGATATTTCGGCTTGGCATTTTCTACACTTGTTGTTGAGTGTTCTTAAAAGTGTTACAGATAAAGTGCAAATTATAAGTGAAGTGATATTTCATCTGATAGATTATTTCTCTTCCATTACAGATATAAGAAGTTTCTACCCAGCTGGTCCCTCTCCGAGCGCAGCACCTACAAGAAGGCTTTCACGAACTACCCCAAGAATTTCGCTGCGATCCAAAGTTTCCTCCCTAAAAAGGTTCACTTATTTTGTATGTCATGTCGTTTTCTCTCTAATTGCGTGGAAATAAAACAGTCGTTAACTATCATTTTCTACTTCAGAGCGTCCTTGATGCTGTTCTCTACTATTACATGACGAAGTCAACGATTGCGGATTTTAAGGTTTGTACTTTCAAGAGTTGTTTCACTTTGTTATAATTTAAAAACAAATGTGGAGCCGTGGTCCTATTGCATTATCAAATTTATGTCATGGCTTGTTGAAACAATTTATCTCCATTTCGTGGAAGGTACGAATGAACCCCATTAGTAGGTTAAGGTAGCGATAGCCACAGAGCTTTAATAACAATTTATATTATTGGAATAATAATCACAATTTTAATAAAAATATTTTATTTAAACAATATATCGCCATGACTATTTTCATTTCGCGGGAGATGCGAATTAGCATATTTTTTGGATAATTAATAATTTTGTTTACTGAAAGAATATTAGACTGAAACGAATAAAAATAAGAGATGATAATTATGTTGGCCGCGCCTGATTGAGAGAGTACTACAGCAAATGAGCAAGCGAAGGCCGCGGAAGGCGGCGAAGAGATACAAGCCGCCAGCCATGCCGCGGCTGGAGGACATTGCCGTGGCCGCCGCGGCTGCTGCCCGGACGCCCGCGCCAGATCTCCACCACTCGGGCGCCAGGCCAATGTCTCTCATTCATAATAATAGTCAGTTTATATTTTTACTATTGCTTATAAGCACAACATTTGAGAATGATAAAGGTAAAAGCTTTCATTTAAATACTGACTATTGTAATTGTAATAAATCTAAATATTAAAAAAAGAGTATATTAATTGGAGGGGCGGAAGAAGTGCCGACCTGCACGGCGTGCGGTGTTTCTCTGGAAGCAGCAGTCGCTTCCACCACCAGACTCACCAGGGCCAATCTCGAGGTGGGTGGGAGTCGTATTCACATGTCTCTCCCTATCCTCTCTCTCTCTCTCCGTCCTCTCTCTCTCTCTCTCTCTCTCTCTCTCTCCTCTTCTCTATCTCGCTCTCCTCACCTCAGTTTCTATTCTCTCTCTCGCTCTCGCTCTCTATTCTCTCTCTCTCTCTCTCTCTCTCTCTCTCTCTCTCGTCTCTCTCGCTCTATATTCTCGCTCTCTATTCTCTCTCTCTCTCTCTCTCTCCCTTTCTCGCTCTCTATTCTCTGGCTATGTGTCTCTCTCGCTCTCCGTTCTCTCTCTCTCTCTCTCTCTCTCTCTCGTCTCTCTCGCTCTCTCCAGGCCCTAGGCGTGGATGCTCGTGCGGATGCTCGAATCTGTGAGCCTTGCCGTGTTCTTGCCGCCAACTCTCGTGGAGGGTAAGGGAACGGAATTGCATATTTTGAAGAAAAAATACAACTGTAGAACATACGTAAAAAGTAGTAGGATATTGTCGGTAAAGTTGAAATGAATATAATGTTTCACTTAAAAAATTTTTATATGAAGAATATAGCGGATGGGAATAATTTGTTTAATATCAAATAAAAATTTATTCGAGGAAAATAAATAAAAGAACAAATTTGATTTTTATCTCGGCATTCGCAGGCGATGCCCCATGCAGCCCTGCTCTGGTGGAAAACGGAAAGTGAAAGCGAATAAGGTCCGCTTACTTGCTCTCTACAATTAGGATTCACTTTTTTCAACGCTTTAAAAAAACAACGGCTTCCGAGCCAGAACGTTGTGAATATTTTAAGATATGTTCGAGATATCTTTATATAGTTTATTTCCCTTAAAAAATATTTTAGACATTCCCTCGTGAATACGAAGAGCTCGAGAGAAGGAAGAAGGACTTTCTTTTGCACAGTTTTGGCGTGCCGAGAGACAACATCAAGGTCATTATTTTTGCAGCTTTAGCTACTCTACTATTTCTGATAGCAGATCTGGAATGTAATATTGATTAAAAAGGTTACCATTGCATGAGAACTAATAAGGAAGAATAAATTTGTTTTGAAAGTAATTTACTTCGTTTTTCAGATATGCCACATGTGCGTCAAGAGGGTTCAGAAGAAAGTTGCCGAAGTAAGGGAGAAGCTCATTCTTCTTATTTACATTTTATTTTTTTTAATATTTCTACGTTAATATAATTATGCTTGATATTATTTGAATTTTTGGAAGAAAGAGTTGGTTGGTAGCAGCACTCTGCCTTCTTATAAGATGTAACTATCTTTTAAATTGTTACCACAAATGACATGTTTTAACTGTCAATATAAATATTTTTAAATGTTACTAAAAAAAATACTTTTGAATGTCACTATAAATTACAGAATACTACTTTTGTTCTTTCTACAGTTCAACGAGGGTGAGCTGGCGGAGGAGTACGAGCGATGGTGCGCGGAGCGGCCGGCCCCTCCACCCTCGGCGGCCACTCTCGCGGCCATGGGCGCGGCGAGGAAGAACCCTCCTGGCGCCCAATCGGCGCCCGCCGCGGCGTCCTGGAGTGACGAAGAGACGGCCAGGCTGCTCGAGCTGGTCGGAGAGATGGGCGATGACTGGGAGAGCATTGCAGCACAGATGAAGGTTAGACAGGCAGGGAATGAAGAACAGGATGGGGGTAAAGCAAGGTGGGTAAAGTAAATATAGAGAAGTTTTAAGTCAAAATCTTGGTGGGTATTCGGTAACAATAATGCCTTGCATTTTAAGCATTACCTTGGCTATGCAGAGGTTTAAGAGACAAGGCCATCAATTTAGAAATATTAAAGTTTTCGTAAAAACGTAATATTTTTCTGTTTCTGGGTTATGATACAAAAAAATTGAAACAAATTATTATTTCTTGAAGGGCCGCTCCGAGGAGGACTGCCGTTTGCAGGTGGAGAGAAGCAAGCAGAGCGATGATCTTCCACGGAAGTCGGGCTTGTTCATGATATTTCTATTAATATTTTGTTGATTTTAATAGGAAAATTCCATTTTTTTTACCGTTGGTCAAATCCGTCCGATTAAGGGTTCCCTCCGATTCGGGAGACTCGAGTAGAGGAGACGCAGAGAATGTCACGAAGAGCACTGAGAAAGGTGAGGAAACTCAGCGCGCTGAAATTCCGAAATGTGATAAAATACACTGATTGAGAACGCAAGGGAAATACTTTATATTATGCAAATGTTTAGTCGAAGATATAAATCATGGTTATTGATATTTAAAATATAATTAATGTCATAAATAAATAAAACAAGAACATTTTGCAGCTCTCGACTCTAACATTGAAGCGGAGCAGCAGACACCCTCGCCGTCCCCAACCACCACGCGGGCACCGACTCTGCTGTCCACCTCGACGTTTACTAAAGTTTGCTTATCTCTAGCTCTCTCTCTCTCACTCTCTCTCTCTCCCTCTTCGAGCTCTCTCTCTCTCTCTCTCTCTCTCTTTCTCCCTCCCTATATCTATAAGTCTATCGCTGTGATGCCTTATTTGTTTCATTAATTTTCGAATCTTTTTGTTTTCGATATTTTAGCCTAATTAAATTTCGAATTAACGTAAGAAAATCAGGTGTTCAATCATTAAAAAGAGCATGCAGGCTTCGGCGAACTTCCCGACTCCGTCGGTCGCGCGCCCCGAGCGAGTCTCCACTCCCCAAGCACAGCCTCCACGCCCTTCCAGTGTCCTCTCCACCGCCAATTCCAGTGGTTTCTGTTCTCTCTCTCTCTCTCTCTCTCTCTCTCTCTCTTTCTCCCTCTCCCCCTCTCGCACTCTTTCTTTCTGTCGCTCTCCCTCTCGATATCTATTTATCCCTCTCACTCTCTGTATCTTTCTCTTTCAAACTCTCAGTCTTCATCTCTCACTTTTTGTCTTTTCTCCTGCTCTCTCTCTCTCTCTCTCTCTCTCTCTCTGTTTCTCTCGTATAAGCTTGTTCTTCAGCGGCGACTGCGCCCGCATCTCTGGCGCCGTCTTCCGTGAATCTTGGCGTTATGCCAACAACGACCGAGTCAGCCGGCCCTCCCCAGTCAGCGCCTCCTCCCGCCTTCTCGTCCGCCTCTACTCCCCCTGCTCCGCCTTCATCTTCCGTAACAACAACCCCTGGTGATGCCCACCAGGCCACGCCCCTTTCATTTTCTTCGATTCGAACCCCGGCCACCACAGCAGCCTCAGTCGTCGTTGTATCCTCGTCAGCAGTAGGCCAGCAGCTCCAACTGCCACAGACGGGCCCTCCAAGCACCACCCCGGCCACTCAGACCCTTTCCGTCCCAGGGCCCTCCTTCCAACCCCCTCCGCACCCCTCCCAGACTCAAGCCCCGTCGACTCTCTCGTCCCCGTCTCCCATGGGTCAAGCTGCAGCAACACAGGGAATGCAGCAGCAACAGCAGAACATCACCCTGCCCGCGCTGGCCATGATGGAGCACTTCAGGCAGCACCAGATGCAGGCGAGAAATTTGTATTTTTAATTGTCTTTATTTTATTTCCATGGACCCTTTTTGAAAACAAGACGAAAACAAAGCAAAGAAAAGGATTTTTTTACCTTTTTTCTCTCTCTCCCGCCCTCTCTCTCTCTCTCTCTCTCTCTCTCTCTCTCTCTTTCTTTCTGTAATATCGTTTCCTCCTTGAAGGCAAGGGACGCAGCAACAGCTTCGGCCGTTTCGCAAGGCATACCACCGGGACAATCTCCGTGGCAACTTTCAAGTATCCTTCATTGTCTTCCTTTCTTTACGAGCATTTTTCAGACATATATATTATGTGGACGGCCGGAACAAAAAAGGGTCTCATTTCCAGAGGGACATTTAACTGTTTCTTTTAAGAGTGCAACGTTTCACTTGTGAAACGTTGCATTTTTTTCACATTCAAAACGAGGGGGGGGGTTATTTAATTGAAAAGGAATAAGAGTAAGGAAAGTACACAGAGTTTTGCAGGATTCTGGGAAAAGTCTTCTTTTCTTAAACAAAAAAGGGTAGAAACATATATGATAAAGCTGTCTGAGTAACACGGGTTAATTTAGATTACACAAAAAATTTAACGTTAATTATTTGATTTAGTTGTTAAATTTTCCATTCTTCTTTAGTATGTTTCCTCAACTTTTAATTAGTGGCTTCAAAGGAACTAATGGTTTCTACTTTTGTCTCAAAAAAAGGTTAAATTAGCAGGCTAATTCAAGAAATGACTTGAGAGGTCGGCGCACACGATAAAGATCTTGTTTCGGCTGTCATTTCCTTTGTAGATTGCACGCGAACTAAAAGATGAAATAAATAAGCATAAATATAAGTGAGTAGGGTATTCATGTGTTTTTGGATGAAATCAATGTAATTAAAATATACAATTTGTAATTTTAGATGCGGCTGCAGTGCAGAACCCATTGCTGGCCGCCCATCACCAGTTTGCTGCTCTGGCGGGTGGCCGTTCTGGCTCACCGGCCATTGCTGCAGCGGCCGCCGCCGCGGCTGCGCAAAATGGTTTTTTGTTGTATATGTTGAAATTTTGAAAAATTAAAAAAAATTTTTAAATTGAAATTTGGAACAAATAGAAAAATAAATTTAAATGAAAAAAATTACGTGAATTCATATCAAAGAAGCCACTTGGGTTTCGTCGAATTAATCAAATGTTTCCCCTGACTCTAATATTTTTTTCAGAGGTGAACGAATAGAAAATATTGATTTTAAAAGTTTTTTTGAAGTGGCTCGGACCCAGGCTGGCGGCGCCTTCCTTCAGCTGCACCAACAGCAAGCACAGCAGCAACAGCAACCGGTCACGGCGAAGGGGTCGATTACGCAGGGTTCGTTGAAGAGTTCTTTTTGTCAAGATTCACTTTAGTTAATCAAATACAAGGAATTGAGCGAAAAGAACAGGAACGATTGAGTGTATTTCAGGCACTCCGCTACTTCGCCCACCTTCGACGCTTGGCTCCGCCTCCGCCACTCCTGGTCTCGCAGCGCCCTCCGCGTCCACTCCAGGTATGGTAGAATTGAGCCGTTCATCTGTGTTCAGATCAGTTGTAGATGTAACCTTGCTGCTGATAAATAGACGGTTCATCCATATGAATCGATAATTCTCATATTTTGCCTTTCTAGCGCACTTTCTCTATCTCTCACTCTCTTTCTCTCTCTCCCTCTCTCTCTCTCTCTCTCTTTCTTTCTCTCTCTCTCTTCTCTCTCTCTCTCTCTCTCTCTCTCTCTCTCTCTTCTTTAATGAGAACGTTTGAGGCACGAGCGCAGCGGCGAGCTTGTCGACAGAAGAGCAGCTAATCCAGCACCTCGTCAACACTGCTGCCATTAATCCAGAGTTCATCACTCGACTACCAGCAGATGACGTCGGTTTTTTCATTATTCTCTCTCTCTCTCTCTCTCTCTTTATCTCTATCCCATTCTTTCTCCCTCTCTCTCTCCCTCTGTCTCTATCTTTCTCACTCCTATATTTTCCTCTCCCTGTTTGTCCTCTCTATTTCTGTCTCTCTTTCTTTCTCGTTATCGTCATTTCTTCTCTCTCTCTCTCTCACTCATTTCTTGTTCTCTCTATTTGTCTCTTTATTTCTCTGTCTATCTATCACATTCTCTCTTTCTCTCTCTCTCTGTGATTTCTTTTTTCACTCCCTGTTTGTCTATCTTTCATACTTTTCCAGCTGAAGAATCTGCTGCGCAAGATCTTCAGCCACCCCACGTACTCCCGGCTCTTTGGCGGGGCAATTCATCCAGAAAACATTATGAGACTCAATCAAGATGACGGTTATTTCTTTTTTAACTTCGATGCATGTATGTATACTTTTAAATATTACTTAAACGATTAATACTTTTAATGTGTTCGCTTAATCCATCGTACTATATAAGTGTTACTGTTTTTTTTTGCAGTGGTCAGCTTCACCATGGTTGTTCTTTCGGAAATTCCAAAGGTGGGTTTTATTATTTATATTTGCAATCTGAACTAAATTTTTTTGCTATCTAGTTTAATTATTAAAAAAAAACATTTTATGCGAATTATTTCAGCAACAACAGCAACATGCTAATGCTGCGGCCGCTGAGAGAGAACGTCAGGAGAGAGAGCAGAGAGAAGCAGAGCAGAAGGATAGAGAGCGGCGGGAGAGAGAGCTCAGGTTAGGAGAGAACTTTTGGAACTTTGTTCTGGTGCATATGATGTCTTTTAGAAAAGAAGATTTTTTGGAATAAAATTTTTTCAAAGCTTTGCATTATTTGGGATCGCTATTTCACGTCCACCTGCCCTTCTTTTATTTCCAATTTCTGGTATTCTCTTCATAATATGAATTTTTGCCCATTTGTTTAAATTTTTTTACTAGAGCACTGACTCTGACCTCGGCTCCTGTTTCATAAAGGCATATGAAAATAAATGTACCTTCTGATAGTCGATATTATAAGTTGTTCGTATTAATCTTTACTTGCTATTAATATTTATTTTATGGATTCAGTTTTAAATGATTGATATCAAATCTTTTTTATCAGGGCGAAACACCAACAAGAACAACAGCAACAACAAATGATAAGAAATCAGCTGCTCATGCAGCAGCAACAGCAACAGCAGCAGCAACCAGGTAAATGTCATTCCTTTTTGTAACCTTGTTTCCGAATTGGGATTTTGGAAGAAATACTTTCTTCGGTAATTAATTGCTCGTTATATTAGCAAAAAATGTAATTGCTCTTTTTCCTAATAAACATTTTGGAATAAACAATTTGTTCCACTTCTAATTGCTCTTTATTTTGGCACATCTTTTAATATAATATTATTGCTGCAGGCCCTTCTCGCGGCCCTTCTGCTGCCGTCCAGGCGAGTTCGAATGCACTGGAGAACTTGGTGCAGCAGCAGAAGGAATGCGTCACGAGAGTTAATTCGGTTAATTCGTGTTTATTTATTTAATCAATACTTCATTACTGTTTGACATCATGAAGTGATATAGATCGAAGGTTGAGTTGAGAACTAATGTAAATATATCAGAAAGGATAGTTTATGATAGACTCGTGACTATTAGATGTGAATAGCCCCGGTGGGTTTTCCCTACCGGTCGATGTACTTTACCACATGATCGCTTCAAGTATTTGATTGGAATGCGCATGTCAATAATAAGTATAAATGTAAATTGGGGCCTGCGCCAAGAATCATTAATTCAGCCAGAATATTTGCTTACATTTCTGTGTGCTTGAGATCGAAGAAGAGATCAAGGTGCATCGCGAGCAGCTCCAGCACTACACTGCAATCGTCCAGAGATGCGACCAGAACATCACGGCGCAGTCTAGTGTATGCTCTCTTTGAACTACCGTAACCCTTGATAATTAAGAGGACGATTATCTTTTTAAAGTTATTATAATCCAGCCCGAATTTACCGTAACTCAGTCTCTGTTAAATTAAATGAATTTTTTTTCCTTTGAAAGGATATGCTTAGTTAAAGAATAATGGCTGGTTGAAGTAAATCAGAACCCTTCAAGGTCTCACTTTTGTTAGGAACCCTCCCGAAAAATTAGCCTGGAAAAGCGAGGATTTTTTGCTGGTGGACCCTTGCGACAATTGTTAAAGCGTTTAAACATTGCCTTCAATTGACAACTATCAATATTACTTTTGCATTTGATTGCTTGAAGATTGTTGATTAGTTGATTGAAGGATTGCAGCGAATGGAAGAATGCTTGCAGACACTGCAGCAAGTGCACCTACAAATGCAGATGGTCACGCCGCAATTCGCTTTCAACTCCCTCGCGTATCCGGCCTTCTTGAAGATGAGAGAGGATGCCGAGAGAGCGATCCATATGGCCAGAGAGGTCGGTCTCTCTCCCTCTTCTCTCCCTCTCTCTTTCTTCTCTCTCCCTCTTCTCTCTCTCTCACTCTCTCTCTCTCTTTCTATTTTTCTTTTGTTTCCTCGCTTTGGTTTTCCGACCTTCTTAAACGAAGATGAATCTTTTCCCTCGTCACTGCCCATCAAATTACAGGACCGAGAAGTGCAAGAAACCATGCGACATAATCTGGCGAATAAGCTGAGCCAACTCGAGCGACAGAAGGAGGAATTGACAGCCAGGCACAAGCAACTCGAGACGAAAGGTTTTCATTTTCCGTCAATATTTTGTTGTCTCTTAAATATGATTTTTTTTATTCACCTATAAATTTAATTTTTTTGAGTGTTTATAAATATACAATAATGTATATATATCGTCGTAAACACTATTTGATTATACATAGATAAAATCAAGCAGTCAAAACATGGTATGAAATTTGAGATTTGAGATTTTTTTTTTCTAGAATTAAATTTGTTTTTAGTCCGAGAGCAGCAGCAAGCCGTATCCGCTGCAATGGCACACAACGCGCAGGTCCAACAGCAGGTCGATGTCATTGAGGCACTCGCTAAGGTTCCAGCTTATTTTTCTTCTTTTTTTTTTTGGTACCATATAACTTCAACTTCTCCTTACTTTAATATATGTATATGAAGTATAAATTTCTAATACTTAAAAATAATACAGCTATTATTAAAGTCGACATATCATTACTAAAGGATATTCAATATATGTATATTCAGGTAATATATACATATTCATATTATCTCTTCTCTTGTTCACATTACTTCTCGTTCTCTCACTCTCTCTCTCTCTCCATCTTTCCTTCTTCATTTTCCCCATACTTTCCTCTATATTCAGCAGCTGATCATCATCTATAAGATGCCCCCTGGCACTCCACAGCAACTGGAACTGCAGAACATTCAACGAGTGGTTCGCTTATAATTTCTCACCATCTAATTTTTAATCTTTTTATTATTTTTTTTAAATTAAATTCAAAATTTAATTGATATAATTATATTAGATGCCCTTTCTCATTCAGATTAGCACTTTTCCGGCCGGTCAGGAGATCTTCAACATGGCGAAGAACAAAGCGACCCAAGCGATTCAGGAAGAACAGCAGCAACAGCAGGCTCAGGCTCTTCTGGTTAGTTCCGTATTATTTATAAGTTAATGGCTATAAATAATACGTGATGCTTCATAGAAAAAGACTTTGTGCTTTAGCTCTTATTTGACATTTTTTTCAAGATTCCTGATTGTTGTTGTTGTTTTTTGTTTGTTTGTTTAGAGATTAATGGATCGTACCCCTATTAATTTGTATATTTCCAGCAACACTTTATGATGCAACAGCAGCAGCATCAGCAGCAGCAACAACTGCTAAGCGTGCTGCAGCAACAGCAGAGACAGCAACAGCAGCAGGTTATATTTGTCTCTTCTTTTTTCTTCTATATTTATTTAGAGTATTGTATTTATACTATTTCCTAACATCCCTAATTTAAACAAAAAACATTGACCAAAATTTAATGGTCGTTCATGTGGAATGCAACATGCAGAGATTTGTATGCTCTGTTGGGTTTTGCATTGTTTGTTAGGGAGAGAGAGAGAGAGAGATGATCGTAGAATAATTTAATTGCCTCTCGCTGCGACCTCGACAGTGGCTCCATTCCATTCTGGCAACCACAGATTTAAATATCAGCTTTATTTAAACATGCATACATATATTTTAAATAATAATAATAATAATAAAATGTATCTTTAAGCAGCAAGAGCAACAACAGCAGCAGCAGCAGTCGGCCGCGCAGCAACAGCAGCACGCACTGCTCACGGCAGCCGCATCGTCGGCTGCCAACAACTTCACTGACTCTCCTCAGCCAATCCGGGCGAGGGCTTCGGTTAGGAAACACTGCCATTAGTCAACATACCGAACAACAATTAGAGGGGATTAAGTGTTAATGAGGAAATATTCAAGATAATTCATTAATAGGAATAAAGTCTTTCTGTCTATTTCTCTCAATCTCTCTCTCTCTTATTTCTCTCTATCTCTCTTTCCATCTCTCCCCTCTTTCTGTCTCTCTCTCTCTCTCTCTCTCTCTCTCTCTTATTAATTTATCTGTCTTTCCATCTCTCCCCTCTTTATCTCTCTCTCTCTCTCCTTCATTCTTTCCTCCAGTCCCCTCTTTCTCCTCTCAATCCCATCTCTCTTACTCTCCTTCTCTCTTTCTGTCTCCTTCTCTGTCTCCCTCTCTCTCTCTCTCCTCCCTCTCTCTCGCTCTCTCCTCTCTCTCTCTCCTCCCTCTGTACCATGTCCTCTCTACCATTGCAGCCCTTCATGATACGTGCACAAGAGCCAGTGATTGGAATCAAGCTCGGCATGAACCAGCCGGCAGCAGGAGCCCTGAGACGCATGGCTCAGCAACAGCAGCAGCAGCAGCCAGGAGGCTCAGCAGGCGCAGCCACCCAGCCGCCTTCCATCTCGGCCGCTGCCGTGGCCTGGCTGCAGCAGCAGCAGCAACAACAACAACAACAGCAGACTCCGCCCACCATCAAGGTACTGCAATTTAATGAATCGACACAGTATCAGATGTAATATGAATAACAAGTTTTTTTTTATATTAACAAGAATGAGGATTATTTGGGAATTAAGCGTGAAATACTGATGAAAAGAGAGTTTAAATTTAATTATTTATTTACGCTATAAGAAAACTAGGGAGAATGTAAGCGAAGATGCAATGCATTTAACTTTTTATTTAGTTAAGTAACATTTTTTTAAATCTTGCGGGCAAGTCCATCTTTAACAGAAGCGTTCAAAGAGGGATAATATAATTTGGTTTAAAAATATTTCTTTTAATGATGATTGATTATCTTTAGACGGATGACGAGATTTCGATCATCTCTGCGTCGACCTCCTCTGACGTGGCGGCGAAGCGCAAGTCGGGCATCGAGATGGTGGTGCTGCCGTCTCCGTCGGCGGCGCCTTCAGCCGCGTCGGCGGCCGCCGCGGCAGCTCTCGCGGCCGGCGCCACCTCAACTCCTCCTGGCGCCCGACATCCTTCGCTATCCGCTGGCGGCAGACCCAAGCCGCCTCCGTCGGCGGCCCTATCCGCGCCCTCTGCGGCAGCTTCACCGAACATGTCGAGATTGGTGAGAATTTTCAATTTCCCGCCTTTTCCATTTTAAATTAATAACGAATTTCATTGAAATTACAGACGATTGACACGTCACCAATCGGAGGTGGTGGAAGGACCCAGAGTGAGGCAGGCACCACTCCGACTTCAACCACGGCAGCGATCTTGCCGTCTGGCCAGCTCTTGCCGCCAGGCATGGGCCAAGCAATGCCCCCCACTACGGCAGCCGCGCCCTCCCTCCCACCCAACTGCCCCATCGGGATTCGAAGACCAAATGAAGTCGGATTTTTTTTTATGTTGAACCGACTTTGGGTTAATTTTTTTCACATCAAATGTTTGTTTTAATCTGTCTCCGCTCTCTGTTTACGGTAAATTAGGCACACAAAAGCGTTGAAAAAACAGGCTTTTAAAATAGCTTATTTCACTTCCAGACTGCACTCGAGTCTCCACGACAGGCTCAGCAACAGCAGCAAGTTCAGCAGCAGCAAGTTCAGCAGCAGCTCTTGCCGCCTCCGAACCAGCCCCTCGCTCCGTCCGTCTCGCAGTCTTTCCAGCAGATGCAAGGCATTCCTCAAGGCAATATCTGGAGGGCGCAGCAACTGCAGATGCAGCAAATGCAACAAGTTCAACAAGTTCAGCCGCCGGCCCCACATCCCAGCCTCGCTCCTCAGCACCAGCAACCACCCTTCCAGCTGCCATGCTCATCTGCTACTTCGTCCGCAACGGAAGCAGTGAATCCGGCCATGCCGTTTGGACTCAAGTCAGTGGAGAAATTTTGAAAGTTTTTTTATATATTAAAATTATTTACTGGCTTATTGGCTAGGAAGAATGTATAAGAGCTGTAAAAAGCTGCCTTCCATTCCAGAACTTCACCCGTGCCCGTTCACTCGTCACCAGTTCTCTCCCCGCGCCGTCCACAAGGGCTAGTGGCCCCCTCGACCAGTCTGGCCCCGTCCGTGGCTACGGTCGTCACCATCTCTCCTTCTCCCCCTCCAGTGCCGGAGCCGGCTGCTCCACCAGCAGCCCCCGCAGTCCAAGCAGGTCCCCTGACGGCCCCAGAAGAGCCTCCGACTGGACCCATAGAACCCGAGGTGCCCCAGAAGGAGGGGGAGGAAGAGGCAGCAATAGAGCCCATCTCATCGCCCCCATCGGGCAGCGCCCCAGCCGATCCTCAGTACGAACCACTCTCAGATGATGATGAGGAAGAGGGGAAGACAGACACCAAGATGGAGATCAAGACTTGTGGAGGAGGTCAGTGCATTAATATGGAGCACAATTTACTTTATTTTCTTAAGTAGTAAAATTAATATAAGGGATTTTTTTTGATTGTCTATAAAAACTAGGAGTTTTTACTACTTGATAAAAGATTACAACATTTTTTTTGTCTTTGAAAACGTAGGAGGAGTTTTTTTCCACTGCTTATTAAAAGGCTTTTTTCTACTACTTATTAAAAGGCGACAATAATGTAAGTATTCGTATTTTGTTTCAAGTGTGTCCTGTGGTTTTCAGTGTCATCAGAATCATTATAAATAGCTGACTGATTTCCATTTTCGCTCATAAAAAAAATAAGTTTTGAATTAATATACTTCATTCCATTTTTGATTTATAACAAAAGTGCCGCTGCAATTGTTTAAATATAGTCTTTTAAAGTAGAGTTTTGAGGACGAAAAATAGAGTTTCGAATAAATAATTTTGCTTCTTTCAGGCCCCACCAATCCGGACGCTCTCTTCTCGATATTTGATCTGGAAGAGGCGGACATGGTCGACCCAATCGAGAGCAATGGCGAGCCAACCACTTCCACGGCAGCAGCCGCCGTTTCAGCATTCAGCTCCTCCGCCGCAATCGACCCCGCTGCCGCCGCTCCCCCCTCGGACGGCAGTGGTGGCCAGGAGACGGCCATGGAGTTCGAGGAGATCTCTGATGATGAATAGGGGAAGAGACGCTCAACAAAGTAACGTTATGCACTTTGTGAACTATTTTTAAGCGAAATCTGCTATTTTAAAATGTCTGAATGTCTTCAACTGAAATCTGCTTTCGCACAACTTCACAAAGTGCATAATTGTTCATAGGGCTTGTTTAAAGGGTTCACGGTTTTCCTTTTTTTTTTGAAATTTACTCTTTATTTTGTTTTCTCTATTGAAAAAATGTCTCTAAATTGTTTTATGTTCATACTTTAAGTTGTCAGAGATTAAATTTTTATCAGTTCATTGCTGAAAGAAAGAGATAATTATGACATGAACTTGTGAAACAAAGAGCTCTTTTATTCCCATTTATTCTACATTATTTTCGATCTTGTACGCGACTATCTTTTCTGTATTTGATTAAGATATCTAATTTTGGTCTTTTTTGAAACTGATGTCATTATTTTATACTTGTAAACCGTTGTACAAAGAAAACATCCGTCTGGGCAATCTTTCTTACAATTAATATTTTTTAGGTCTGTAATATTAATATAGATGGCGATAAAGATGTGAAGTTGTCATTTTTGTATGTGTTCACGAGCCAGATCATTAATGTAACAACACGATGTTGCAGGAGTAATTCTGCCTCGCGAGTTTGTTCTGCGAATTTTACATATTTCGAACATAGTGTAATATCAGTGATAATATGAGGTGGTTGGGGACTTTTCTTTCCAATATGGAGATTTGGGAGGGCTCTCTAAAAGTAGCCGACTTGTTTTTTTTTGTTATGGTGGCGGGCAAGCCCTGCGGTCACGAGGTTTCTCCCACATGATCAAAAGCCGGGGGCCTTCAATGGTAGAGGGCAATTATCCGCCCGCAACTTTTGTCTGTCAAAGTTGCCTTCCCCGCACAGCTGGAGATGGTAGACCAAAGTAGTAAGAGATCAAGTTTGAGGCCAGAGAGAGAGGGAGGAAAGAGACAGAGAAAGAGAGTGGGAGAGAAAGGGAGGGGAGAGAGGGGCGCAGAAAGAGAGGACGGAGAAAGAAAGAGAGGAGCACTCAAACCTACGTAGTCGGCGCTGCAACTCGTGTAATAATAATCTCTGACGACGTCGCTGACCAACACGTAACTGTTGTTTTTGCCTTTGTTTCCCTCACTCTCGCTGGGTCTCTCTCTCTCCGTCTCGTCTTCATCATTTCTCTCGTTCTCTCTATCTCTCACTTTCTTTGTCTCTCCATCAGCCTATTCTTTCACTTGTAACGACGTATTGAAATGTTGAGAATGGTGTGAGAGAGAAACAGAGAGAGAGAGAGAGAGAGAGAGAGAGAGAGCTAAATACGTCTGCGGCAGATTCAAAAACGTCTGTTTCCTTTCTTTCCTTCCTCGCGAGTTCATAGACAACAACAGCTTGGTGGACAAGGATAGATGTGCACTTTACTCCTACCCCCCTCGCGCACACTTCCTTTGTGTTTATGTTATGTTTTTCGCAGTGTATCTCTCTCTCCATCTCTGTCCCCCTCTCTACCTCTCTCTCTCTCTCCCTCTTCTCTGTCTCTCTCTCACACTCTTTCCATTTGCATCTTCATAAATGACTCCAACAATAATTTCCTGCTGTTCAGCATCACTTGTAATAGACCTTCCCCCGCATTCTAATGGTCAGCTTGCCCTGTAGATACCCACTTCCATTCTTGCAAAAATCCCTCATTACTCTTCCGGAGAAACAACGATAACAATTCATTTCACTCGAAAACACGAGGTCTCTGCGTCATGGATGAAACATCAAAAGAGTCCAGAGAGAGAGAGAGAGAGAGAGAGAGAGAGAGAGAGTAGACAGAAAGAACGAGAAAGGGAAGGTAAAGAGAAATAGAAAGGAAGTGCAATTCTCTTCCTCTTCCTCGCTCTCCTTCATTTTACAATCCATAAATGAGTGCTGAACTCCATAAATGACTCTGAAAATACCCCGCCTTCGTTGTTGGAGCTCTTTTCCGCCTCACCGACCCGCATTTCAATTCGGTTACTACATCTACTATTACAAAACGTATGTCATGTTTCCTCAAAAATAAATTACTCACGCTTTTGGTCAGTAAAATGACACTTCGTCACACGTGAACCTTTCGCGAGGTAGATAGAAAGAGAGAAAGAGCTGGAAAGAGAGAAAAAAAAAGAGAGAGAGAGAGAAAAAGAGAGAGAGAGAAAGAGAGAAAGAGAGAGAGAGGGAGAGAGAGAGATGAGAGGACAGACAAAACATAAATTGAATGGGAGAGGAAGAAGAATGCTCAACGGGAAGTGCCATATTGTTGCTTTTTCATCTTTCTGCTTCCCTTCATACATCGCAGTCAATCGCTCTCTCTCTCTCTCTCTCTCTCTCTCTCTCTCTCTCTCTCTCGCTCTCTCTCTCATTCTCTCTCCACACGTTCTCTCTCTATCTCTCATCCACACACACTCTCTCTTTTGCTGTGCAGATGTCTCTCTCTCCCTCTTTTCTCTCTCTCTCATCTGTCTTTCGCCTCTTTGTCCGCTCTACCGCAGTCCATTAGTGCACGTTAGCATCGCTAGCTGTTCTACGGATCTTCCAGCAAATGATGCTGTAGAGAAAAAAAAGAGTGGGAGGATGTACATATCTTTAGTGCGCAGATGCACCGGCTTGATTGACAAGGTGCAAGAGAGAGAGAGAGAGAGAGAGAGAGAGAGAGAGAGAGCATGCAAAGGATAGAGAAAAAGAAAAGGAGCAAAAGATGAAACTACGACGTACTCGCCTGGAGTGCCTTCGGATGGACGAGCAAAAAATAGATTGTGACGAGACAAGGAACTACGTCTGGATAACCTTGTCTGGACGGATGGAGGAGGAAAGTTAGTGAGACGATGAGAGAGAGAGAGAGAGAGAGAGAGAGAGAGTAGGGAGAACAAAGAACTACTAGGAGCGAGGGAGAGAGAGAGAAGAAGGGATAAAGATTTACTCCATGAGAGCTTATTGCTTTCTACCAAGATAGTCTAGTTGAGAATGTATTTGCTGTCTGTGTAGTCATAATGTAATTTCTTTATTTTCTTTCTCTGACTCTAAAATGCTCTCGTCAACAAGTGAGTGATGTGATAGTGCGACAGACAGTGTGACTTTCCAGTAACACACTTTCTTTCTTAGCCGGAAAGTGCTCTAGGATTGAGCTGGATGACCGCGAAAGATCTATTAAGATCTATTTCCTCTCGTCACCACCGGGGAATTCTTCGTATCCGGAGATAGCGGGTCGTTGCCGGGTGGCATTGCTTATCCGTGTTATGAAAGAGATAAAGAAAGAGAGAGAGGCGAGAGCGTGTGAGAAATTCTTTTTGCCAAAATGTCCTATACTTCTCGTCACCGCCGGAAAATTTTTCGCACCCGTAGATAGCGGGCCGCAGTGCTTATCCGTGTTATCCGGGTGATCCTCTAGCGACATCATAATGAGAGAAAAAGTCAAAAATAGAGAGAGAGATGAAAAGAGAAAGAGAGACAAGAAAAAAAGAGTGTAAGGAAGAGAGAAAGAGACTAATAAAGCAGCCGGGAATCTTCGGGTAAACAAGCAAAATGGCGTGGCCAAGATTGGTAAACAGAAATCTGGAAGGATATCAATGGCAGGCGGATTGGGGAAGTATTAAGATTGAAGATTAAGCTTGCAGGCTGCGCAATTTGGTGGCTTGCACGGAGCATGGACATTTTAATATGACTCATGAAAGTAGGCACACTTTAAATTTATCTTAAGTTGCATGTGATGTTGTTAATATTCAGAAGATAAGGGTATCGAGAAGTTGCTGCAGAATTGAGAGCAGAATTCTGCAGATCGAAGATCTGCTTATGATTAGACGATAAATCCTGTAAGAGAACGTAGGACCGTTTGGAAATATAGAAATTTGCAAGTTATTCTTGGGAAAAAGAGTGAAAATCAAGAGGTGTAAACAATTCGCTAAATTACTTTCAAAAATTAAATTTATTAATTCACGTCAATATACTGAATTATTCCCTTCTTTCTCGTCTTTCTTCCTAAATCTCCGCTTTTTCTATGCACTGCTTTTGCATCTGCAAGGAATTTATTTATAAAGGCCAAATATGCTAATTTAATTTAATATGTATAAAAGGTTATGAAGATTATTGAATAAAAAGGACGTCAAAAACACTGTCTATTCATTTTCTGCAGCTAAATCTGCAAAAGATTAATAGAAACGGTTTTTGACGTTCTTTGACAATCTTCGTAGTTTTGCGTATTTCCTTCATTTACTTGACCGATCTTTCATATTTCGTTTATTTTACATATTTACATTATTCCTCTTTTCCACATAAATATGCATATTTGATGATGCCTTTAGTTCAGCGCATCATTGTGCGTAATAGTGTTCCCCTCTCCATTTTTGTGTGACATTTAAGATCATAGTCATTTTCAGCTGTCACAATGGAAGTACACGTTCTAATGACGTCATGGCCGATATGTGACATCTTGCTTCAGAAGGCGGAAGAACGATGCAATAATGCGCCACAAAATTGTTACTGATTATAGTCATGACTCTGGTTAAGGAAAAAGAGTTGGTTTGTAAGGGAAAAAAGACTGACGCGAATTGCTAACAATGATTGGCTGAGGATGCGTCAGTCGAGGAAGGAAGATAAGGCATCGATGGCCAGAGGGCGATGACGATGGAGATCTCCGTATCAGATCTCTCTTTCTCTCTAGCTCTCTCTCCCATTCACTCTCTGCCTTCCTTTCTCTCTCCCTCTCTGTATCTAGCTCTCTCTCTCTCTCTCTCTCTCTCTCTCGCTCTCCCTCTCTCCCTCTCTGTTCACAGTCTTGAATCTCTTTATTCACATCCATTGTTCTCTAGCTCTTGCTTTCTATATTGCATATTAGTATGAGAACGTTCCTGGAAACGTAGCATATGGAGCAATGAGAAGAGGGCAAAGACTGTTAGAAACAGAAGAACAAAGGACGCAAGAGGGACAAATAGAGTGCGATACGAGGTGATTTGTGGAAACGGAGAGGGGAGGATTGGAGAGATAGGAGAGAGAGAGAGAGAGGGGTATGTATAGAAGAGAGCAAGAGAAAGGAGAGAAAGACGAGGGAAGAGAGAGAGAGAGAGAGAGAGAGCGCGAGAGAGAGAGAGAGAGAGAGAGAAAGGAAGAGTGAAAACGAAGTTTCCATGCTATAAACGTTGCACTCCGTCCCGTTTTGTCAGTTCCGGGAAAGGTTATCGAAATATTGTCCTGTGTAGGCATTCGCCATTCTTCCTTCCTTCCGAAGAAGCGTCTGAACATGTCTCTGTATGTACGTGGTTGAATTTTCTTTCCGTCCCTGTCTATCCCATTCTCATTCTCTCCCTCTATCTCTCTTTACTCCTCTCCCTCTCCCTCTCGTCCTCTCATTTTCCCGTCCTTCACCACTTGTGTTTTGCAACGTACAAAATACTCTAAAAATGGTATAATTGCAATATATGTATGTACTTTTAAAACAACTGTGGCCATATTTACCCTGGCTTAAATGTCACACTTACCAAGAGATTCACTACTTTTAAGCTTATATCTTGATCTCAAGCAAAAACACTCCGATTGCAAAATACTTACTCACTTGATGAATCTACTGAATAAGGTTTCAGCTTTGAGTATTTGGAAGTCATTTCGCCTCCGCAGACTATTAACTTTTTTTATATTTGAAGCTGAATGTCATATTCACTCAGCTCTCTCTCTCTCTCCCTCTCTCCCTCTCTCTCTCTCACCCTATATCTCTCTCTCTCTTTGTCTCTACTCTCTCATATGTTCAAACTCTCTGGCTTCTCTTCGTTACTCTCATCAGGCAGGAACATTATTGTTGATATCACTTTCTCCATAGCGATGACACCATATCCACGTGGGAATAACTCGTTAATTCGATCATCCACCTTCGCCCGCCCATAAGGAAAAGTTCTTGGGATGTTGGGAGAAATGAGAGAGAATAGAGCGAGAGAGAGAGAGAGAGAGAGTAGGAGGATAGATATGTGGAGAGGGATAGTTTGAGAGACCGGGAGAGAGAGAAAGAGCGAGAGAGAGAGAGAGAGAGAGAGAGAGAACATGGTACAATGTTTCTACGACATCATCATTGAATACGGTGAAATGCGCATTATTATAATCATTATATTTTTGTTAATTTTGTTCAGAATCCAATTTGTAGCCTGATTTTTGTAACGATAGTGTGCCGAGAGACAATATTTTGTGTATTTAAATATTTTTTATTTTTATGCGATTTCATGTATTGTTTTATTTTGCAATGATTCTTTGAAAATCCAAAGGATACAGAGGAAGAGAGAGAGAGGGAGACAGAGGGATGGAGAGAGAGAGAGGTTTTGGATGAGCAAGAAAAGGGAAAGGGGCAAAAAGGCGTGGGCGCGCCTTTGAAATAAGTAAGACGTCTCCTTGGGTGTTCATCTCTCCTTTCTGCTTTCCTCTTTTGCCTCAGGCACTTTTTTCTAGGGGTTAAGAGACGTCAACCGGCGTGTCAGGCTAGAGTCTTTTTTGAGAGCCCACGACCGATCTCGCCATACTATTTTGGCCACCCCTCTTTTGCCCTATTTCTCTCTCTTTTTCTCTCTCCCTCTCTCTTCCTCTCTATCTGTTGCGCGCACTCTCCCTGTCTATTTCTTTCTTTTTTCATCCAATACACTCGCTCTGTAAGCTCTCTTTCTCTCACATATTTTTTTTTACCTCTCAGCGGTTTACTCTGCATCCCTAGAGATCATTCTCTCTTTGGATACCTCGCTTTAAGTCTTTGTCCCACAAAACATTTAAAGATATTCTTTTTTTAATATTTATCATGTGTGTATATAAACATTAATTTTTCGTCGTACTTTGCTGCCAGACTTTTTTTTTACTCTCGCTCTTGAAAGTCCTGCACGTTATTGAGATAGTTTGAGAGTTCTTTTGCATTCATCGTCTCTCTCTCTTTCTCTCTCTTTCTCACTCTCTCTCGATCTCAGTCTCTCTAATATTTCTTTTATATCTCTCATTCGCTATCCCTCTCACTCTCCTTCTCTCTCTAATTCGCTTTCTCTCTCTGTCCTCTCTCTATCTCTCCTTATTTATCTGTCCTCCCTCTATCTCTCCTTATTTATCTGTCCTCTCTATCTCTCCTTATTTATCTGCCCTCTCTCTTTCCCTCCTAATTTATATTTCCGCATCTCTCCGTTCAATCTCTTCTCCAAAACTGTTCATCCCTGGAAACTCTTCTGTGCACTTCCAACAGCTTGAGCGGTGCCGGGTGGGCGGAGCCAGGAACTCACCGACCACCCACCCCGAGAAGGGGGGGGGGGTTGAGGCCCCGCCCCTTTAGGTCTATGTGCCCTGAGACCTCTTTCTCTCGTTACTGCAAAGAGAGAGACAGAGAGACACTCTCCTCCATGTCACCTCGTAAGGCATTTCAATTAAAAGTCGTAGCTTCGGCTTTTCTACACAACAGGAAACTTCCTTGTTGATTTATGCTCAAAGTTAGAACTTCACTTTGGCAAGGCCAAAAGGCGTCTTCGCAGGCTTACAACTTTCAGAGAACATTAAGCAATTTTTTTTATTTGTTTTTTTGATTTGTATTATTAGAGTAATGTAGAAATTCGCAGAGCGCGTGAATTGGATAAACTGTTCGCTTGGTTATTACACCTTGAATTTTTGTTCTCTTTCTTTCTCTCGTTCTCTTTCGTTTGCGTCTTTCTCACGTGGTCTACAAATTCGCTCTTTCTCTGGCACTCTTTCTGGCGCATTTCCCATAAATGGGAACACTATCTCACGCTATTTATTTTTTCTGACAATCACTTTTCTAGTGATCAATGAGTAACTTCGCATACATTCCCTTTTCTTGTAAATTTTAAAGATTATTTCTCTTATGATAATTACCTTGTGTGTCGCCGCTTGTTTCCTATAGTCTTCGTTTCCTTACAATTTTGGATTGAAATTGAAGATGATTCAAAGCATAAAAAAAGAAAACAAGATAGAGAGTAGAAGCGAGAGAGTCAAAGAGAAAGAGGGGGAGACATAGGGAGAGAGAGAAACTTTGATAGAGAGTAAAAGTTTTCCTTGCTCTCTATCGCAATACGAAAAGTGATAAATATTCAATGTCCACACTAAAGGTTTTACCCATTCATCTGAATTCGAATTGTTCTTACAGTCAGGAAATTCAAGAACAGCCCGAATTTTTTTAAACTGCCCCTAATAAAAATTGCTTGTGCAATTCTGTGCATTAAACTTGTCACTTGTTCCACATGCTTTCTACGTCACATTACTGCGTTATTTACACAAGTACATTCGTACATATTTATTTATTTCCGCTTAATTAATTTACGGCGCGACACAACTTCACCTGCAATCTATCCTATGGGCATTTGATTTAATATTCCAACTTTATTATCAAGTCCTTTACAACAACTTAAAAGCACGCTAGTAATAGGCAAAGGTCATATGTTTGTACATACATATGTATGTACATATAAAATGCATAAACTAGAAGAGAGTTGGGCTGCAACTTTTGTTCATTTGTGCAGTGTAAATGTCAGAAGTAGCAGATGGTATTCCAGCTAATTTCTTTTTTTAGGCTTTGTCCTTTTCGACCCATTCTTTTTTTTTTAAATTTTAGTGGTTTTTACGCGTTGCCTGGCAATCGCCAGCCAGTCCATTTATGTCCACTTTGCACCATGGATTTTCACTGGAAGCATCTTTATTGCAAGAGAAAGAGAGAGAAATGAGAGAGAGATGAGTAGAGAAGCCAGAGAAATGAGAGAGAGAGAGACAGAGAGAGAGAGACATAGATGAAGATAGAGAGGGAAAATAAATGGGAATGGACTTGTGTGTAGTTGAAAGAAATGTATATTGTATGTAAGTGAAAACTTCCAAGGAGTACGTCTGACTACTGTAGGATGGATTAATCCGTCTGTGACATCGTTCGCGTGATGTACATACATATTACATGTTTGCTTCTTCTGATAATCTCGTAAACATTATCGGAAGAAGCAAACATAATAGGACAAAATACACGTGAAAACTATTTAGAGTAGACTGGAGAAATGCTATCATTTCCCCCTTTCCTAATCGCATTTATTTACTTTTGCTCCACTTCTAATCTGAAATGCCTTTTCTTGCGTCAGTAAACCGGACTTGCGCGTTTCATAATTCATCTTTTATTCATTTGTCCCCTTCTTCTTTTAGCTTTCACCCCTTCACTTCCAGCAAACTGGACTGCAGACATAACAGCCGGGACATTTAGAGCATCACTCTACTCTATTGTCTTCCTTTCTATATCTTTCGTCTTTCTCTCTCTCTCTCTCTCTCTCTCTCTCTGCCCTCTCCCTCTCCAACTCTAATTTTCTTTCTCTCTACCTTATCATTTTCCTTTTTTATTATTTTCTTATATCGAAAACATGTGACAAACTTGCGTCACTAATACTTTAATTTTTTTATTTTATGTTTTGGCTGACAATGACGAGTGAGTGACAAAATGAAAGAGAAATTTATATGACGTCTTCTTTGAACATTTCGAATTTAGAAATATTTATTCAGAATACGGAATTTTTTCAACTCTTTTTTATTGCATTGAAATTATAAACATGCTTGTACCCTCTCGCATAAATACTAACCCACTTCCACCAGATATTGTTCCGTGGAGGAAAGGGTTTTTTCTTACAATCCTCATATTCCCTTAAAATTGCTTCGGAAATTAATCAGATCTTAAATGAACGGAATAATGCTGGAACAAAGCTTACACAGCTAAGATTGTTTTTTCTTATTCTTTATTTATGGCACAAAAGTGACATGTGGGTGTGGAATTCGAAAAAAAAAAATGAAAAAAGAATATGTGGTGGAAAGAAGATAAAGCACAAATCAACACATAAGTCTCAGTTATAAATTTCGCTACCTTTAAAATAGATTTTTTTAGATATATATTTTTTAAATGTGAATACTTCTTTGTTTGAACAATTTTTACTCATACAATTCTCATCATGGGAAAAGAAGTATAAATTAAGTAGTTCAGGCTCAAAGTTCGAATTATTCATTCCATTCATAATTGTCCATTGTTCTTGGGGGCTGAAAATGAAAGAGGAATGTTGACTGATTATAACTTTACATCATTTTGTCCTCTTCGAATCCTGGCATTCGCAATGCGAATAGTTCAAAAATGCCATGATATCTCACATCATCTACAATTTTTTTCTCTTTGAATCATTGGTTCTCTCCTCTTGTTATCCTTTCGTTATCTTTCTTGTTTCAACTCCTTGCATTATATAACTGCTATATCCGCACTACTTAAGCCAGAATCCCTGGAATCTCCCAGCTATCCCGTGCAGAGCCACCCCGATTCTGACGATATCCAGTCTCCCACTCAATGCTGACGATGTTTAGATATAATTTCCGGTCTCACTTTCTTCATCTGTCTCTCCTCCCTTCTTCCCTGTCTATTTTTTCTCTTCTCTATCTCTCTTTGTATCTCTCTTATCGCTCACTCTCTCTCTCTCTCTCTCTCTCTATCTCTCTCTAATATCCGACGTTTTGGTTGCATCCCACCTAGACAAGCGAAACGTTTTCCATTAACACGAATTACTATTTGTATTACGTTATAGCGGCAAAACAAGCACGAATAATTGTTTCGGAGAATATTTTTTCAATATGTCATATCGTATCATTCTACGTTAAAGTTGTTATTACATTAGTCACTTAAAGGTTGCTACTTTTACTTTGCTCGAGTAGAGTAGAAAGTACTAAGATCGCTTCAACATTCTATATCCAAAATCAGTCTTCCAGGAAAGCTGCTGAGCGATGTGTTATCTTTATGTGTAAATTAAGCTCAGTCGCTTTCTACGTCTTTTTCTGGTTAGATCTCTCTCACTTCCTCGCTCCTTAATCTCTCAGTCTCTCTCTCATTATCTCTCTCTCTCTCTCTCTCTCTCTCTCTCTCTCTCTCTGCCTGCCTTTCTCTCCCTGTCTCTCGGTGTCTCTCTGTCCCTCTCGCTCTCTCACTCTCTCTCTCCTACTCTCGGTCAGTCTCGCTCTGTCCCTCCCCCTCCGTTCCCAGCTTCCCCTTTTCATTTAAACGCACTTCTTCGCACAATGTCTTCATTGCCGAATTAAGAGGAGCAGCTTAAGAAGGGCAATGAGCTGCCCTTCTTGAAACCCATCAACGATGCCACCGCCCCCATTTTCGGTTCTGTTCTGCCCATCCCTCTCTCTCTCTCTCTCTCTCTCTCTCTCTCTCTCGCTCTCGCTCTCCCTTTCTTCCTCGCTCTTCCTCTCTCTCCCTCTCTCTCTCCCTCTCTCTTTCTCTCTCTCTCTCTCCCTCTTTCTCCCGCCCCTTCCCTCATCTCTTCATCGCCCACCCCAAGCCCTCCCTCAACTGGTCTGCCTGTTCGCAAAGGCACAATGCTGGCCAACAACGGTCCCGGCCGACCAAGGGGTCGCTTTTTGCATTGCTTCGGAAAGATAATGAGAGGCTGAAGAGCTGGTGATGTGGAGGGCAGACAGTGAGTGAGAAGGAAACAAAGAGAAAGAGAAAGAGAGAGATGAGAGAGAAATGGACAATGAGAGAGAGAGAGCTTGAGAGAGTGTAGAAAGGAAAGATAAGGATGAACAGAGAGAGAGAGAGAGAGAGAGAGAGAGAGAGAGAGAGGAACACAGCGAGAGAAGAAGAAATTGCTATAAAGTCCACGTGAGGTGCCATTATACAGCTTAATCGAGTTCGAGCCAACGAGTTGGTGAGAGAAGGGGCAAAGAGGGTTGAGGGTTGGTGCTTGCCATAGTACCAGGGTCCTCTCTCTCTCTCTCTCCCTCCCTCTCACTTCTCTCACTCCCCCCTCTCTCTCCCCCTCTCACTCTCCTCTCTCATCCTCATTCACTCTTTCTATTTCAATCCCTCATTCCATTCATCAACTACTCCTCTACCCTTTCTCTCTCACTCTACCTCATGCTCTCTTCCTGATTCTCTCTCTCTCTGTCCCTCTCTCTCATAGTCCTTTCGTTCCCTAGACTTAATTGATGAACGTGGTCGATAAGGTAGATGATGTCTGCAGGAAACAATGTGTTGCCAGCGGGCAGACAAGTGATTAAAATAATTCCCGTCCATATTAAATGTACACGTAACTCTACAGTATATATAAGTTCAATGAGAGAAGCCTGAGAAAACCTTCTTTTCCTTGGCTGAAGATACTTTAATCAGGATTTATTTTAGGCGTTTTCATTCTGTTTTCCTCTCAAAGCTCAGAAAGACTATAATAATAATAATAATAATAATAAGATCATTTTTAAGCTTTTAATTGTCTTGAAAGTTTGATTTGGGCACAAGAAGCAACACTTTTGTGCATGTAGCATCTCTTGTGGAAAGAACGGAAGAAGAGTCGCCTTGTCCTTCTTTTAGTGTGTCCTCCTAGGAGAAATGTTTGCCTTCCCCCAGGGACTGGTACAAGATCGTGTGTCCCTCGTGCAGTTTCATGTCCCAAAACGTTGAGCTTCCCTTTGGCAGACATGTCAAGTTTGACATTTTCCGCGAGATTCTGTTAAGCTGCATCGATGTGGCCGCCTAAATACAAACACGGTTACGCTCGTAAAAAATATATATAAATATGCTTATCCTGCTAAAAGCTACTTCCGCTGTTGACTCATTCTGTACTGCTTTCGAGAACATTTACGTCATTCTCAGCTATTCAGATAGTAATCACTTCTCCACGCTTTGCTCTCCTACGCTATCTATGTCTATATTTAACTCTATCCCCCTCTCTCGCTCTCACTTTGTCTCACTCTCGCTCTATGTCGTTCTGTCTCACTCTAGCTCTCTCTTTCCTCTCTTCTGTCCTACTCTATGTCCTTCGGCTTTCGCTTCATCCCTTATCTCCAACAGATACGCACTTAATCTTTGGCGTTGAATTTCGTGCAATGAGCATCTCAACTTTTTTCTTCTATATTTTTCTTGTTCCCGCCCCGTTTGTCATTGTCATTAGAAGTTGTATGATTCCTCGCTCGGGTGCACAACTTCTCTACTCGTTGCGTGCGCCTTCTCTTTCTCTTGCTGGTGAGAATGACGAGGATTCATTCTTTATCTTCTGTTAACGACGTCGCATCTTCCACAACTAGAGTCTACTATGACATAGTAGCTCAATGCTCACTCTTGTTTGTTCTGATAGCACTGTGCTACAATTACATACGAGTGTCTGGAAGAGTATGTAGACATGCGAAGCTGCCTCTGTACCCGGTAGGGGCCTGTCATCTGCATGTAAAGCCTGTTTTGCCCGATGCCCAGCCTCCCATTCGGCTGCTTCCTCTCAGCACCTTTTTCTGGCATGCGGCTATGAGCTCTTCCCCGAATAGGCGTAGAAATCAGATGACATCGCACACTGCCAAAAGCATAACAGGAGAACGATGCATTTTTTTTTTATGCCGTCTCATCCTTGCGCAATTGATGCTATTTATTACGCTAAGTCCAAATATACCATTTTTATCTTATATATATATGATCAGATACAGATATTTCAAATCTTCTGGCCCTCTCTCTCTAAATTTCACAAGCTCTCTCTTTCTTCATCACCTTGTTTCCAGATCTCTCTCTCTCTCTCTCTCTCTCCCTCTGGGTCGTGGTATTCCTTTGCGACTCTCATTTGGCTTGGGAGAAGTGAATCATTCCTTGTAAAGCGAGCAGAATTTGTTGCGATATCATTGACAATGAATATTTTTTTATCACAGCATTTCATTCCGAACGTTTTCCGGTTCATTAATTCATTATCTCTCGTTCTTTCGCTCTCTCGCTCGCTCTCTCTTTCTCTCTCTCTCTCTCTCTTCCTCTCTCTCTCTTCTCTCTTTCTCTCTCTCTCTTTCTCCTGCTCTCTCCTTCTCTCTCTCGCTCTCTTTCTCCTCCGCCCCTTCTCACCACTGTCACTACTGACAGGCTACACGAGACAGTCAGGGCGTTCGTCGGCAGGTCCCCTCTACCTACCGCTCACGCCATTCCATTCGGGACCCAAGAAGAGCGCGAACTATCCTACAGTATGCCACTTCTATCCTCCTCATCACTCCTCCTGCTTGCGGTCGCACTCGCCTCTTCCGTACTGGCGAGCATTCCAATTGTGAAATTTTTATTTATTTATACTTTTTGTTTATTTGTTTTTCCCCCAAGAATATGGAAACTATGAGCATGAAGTAAGTAAAAAAAATGCCTGTATGAAAATAGTAATAATGAATTTTTTGAAGCTTATGAGTCAACATTTTTTTTGTTATGTATTAGGCGAAAGCTCTTTTTCTATAGCTTTAAATGGTCTTAGAAGCCTATGGAATTGAGCCAAGAAGAGCGGATATGTGTGTACATAGTTCGAATTTTTTTTGCTGGCATCTTTAAATCTCACCTAAAATAGCCTAATTCATATCTAGACGAAAGTGGATTATCTGTTCTATTCCATTTAGGCTTTCTCTCTCTCCCTCTTTCTCCCTCTCTCTCTCCCTCTCTCTCCCTCTCTCTCTCTCTCCTCTCTCTCTCTCTCTCTCTCTCTCTCTCTCTCTCTCTCTCTCTCTCTCTCTCTCTCCCTCTCTCTCTCTCCCTCTCTCTCTCTCACTCTCTCCTTCATCGGCCGATTATCACATTATATTCATTCTCGCCGCCAAAAAAGCAAGAAAGTGAACGACGGATAATGAGAGATAATTGAAGATTAGAAGGAGAGAGAGGGAGAGGGAGAAAGATGGAGAAGAGAAAGAGAGAAAGTTTTTGACAGACAGTGTTGATGTCAAGTGTAGAACAAAGGACACGTGGCTAAAAAAACATATTGTGACGATGACATTCAGAAGAGAGGGAAAAGGTTCTCTTTGAAATACGGCGTCATGGGCAACATGTTTTTTTTTCTTTTGTAGTAACATGTGATCTGGCGTAGCTTTTTCGGCCACAGTGAAGGTGCTCATGTGAAGGAGAATTAATATCGCCCGTAAGAGTAGATTAGAAACAAGGGAACACATTTAAATAGTTCATCTATATACAAATAAATAAATAAATAAATATAGATTTCTTTCTTTCCTAAGTGCTTCATAAATTTTTTTAAATCATGCATTTTCATTTTTGGTGGGATTTAAAGCAGTTTAAAAAAAAATTGGCACTTTGCCAATTCCTCTCTCTTGTCAGCCTGCAAACAGCCTTCCGTCCGTCGTCGGCGGCAGTGGCAAGTGCGAGAGTCTGCTCGACCGGCCGAGTCTCGTCTTTGAGCACGCCGCACGCCTCCCCACACTCAGAGACCGCACCGTCAGGCAAGGAGGCACTCTCCAGCTCACTTGCGCCGTCTCGGGAGCACCACAGGTTGGAGAGAGAGAGAGAGAGAGAGAAAGAGAGAGAGAGTGAGAGAGAGAGAAGAGAGAGAAGAGCGAGAAGAGAAGCAAATCAGAAAAGGTCAAAGTGAAACAAAAACATATCAATAGCAAATGAAGTTTCACTGCAACCAAAATGACGACGAAATAAATTCGCCGAAAATAAAAGGTGACGTTCCTCGTGACAATCTCTGCAGAGAGTTGGTCGTGATGTGTTTATGTCCAAAGACCACCCGAGGCACACCCTCTCGAATTCGGGCTGTTTTTTATCCCCTCCTGAGACAACCACTCCTGAGAACAGGCCCACTCGAAAAATGGGAATTTGGCACATCTGGCGCCTTTGCAGCACTTCCTTCTCCACACTATTTTTCGATTCTCCCTCTGTCTGCCACTCTCTCTCTCTCTCCTTCCGTCTCTCGCTCTCTCACTCCCTCTGACATGTATTGCTTCCTCTTCCTCAAGCAAAGAACGTTTTCTCTAGGCAGCTGCTGCTCATGATACCAATAAATGTAGCCCCAGGTAAACCTACGACGGAACGGGGAAGTAAACATTTTGGTCGTTCATGAAGTGATTGAAGGGTTTTCATTAGAGAAGAAGATGCAAGACAAAAGGCAAACAACTAAATTAATTTTTTCATAGTGGATTTTTTCTTTACCTATTGCATATGTATGTTTCCCTCTCTTGTGTACTATTTAAAAAGATTTAATGTAATATGAACATTCAACACAGATGAGCACGATGCAGTAAAGTGCATACACTTGTACTTGTGTAGCACAATTATATTTAGAGTTATTTCATAGTCGGATTTTTAAAATAGCCCTCACCAGTTTATGTAATAAAACGTAAGAAATGCGTAGCGATGCGTCGTGACTAAAGGAAGTGTTGCGAGATGGCGGATGGCAAAAAAGAGACTCGTGACAGGCAGAGGAAGAATGAGAGGGGATGAATAGAAGATCAAAAGGGAGACGTAATCAGTAGAGCACAACGGATTTATGAGCTTGATCATTGGAGATTTTCTCGAAGATCATGCCTATGTACTTATGTCTTTTTCGAGTGCAATTTATTCACACATTCATGGCATGTCAAAAATTATGAATATCTACACTAATTATACGAAATATGAAAGAAGGAATAAGAAATATTCATTGAAAAAATATATCCGTATTTTTTAACGGAAAAATCCCTTGAAGGCGACGATCATCTGGCTGCACAACGGCAAGGAGGTCGCCGTGCACGACGGGCCACACGCAGAAGCACTCTACACGAGGAAGCGCATCGGGCACGGTGAGTATTCATTGCTCTCTCTCTCTCTCTCTCACTCTCTCTCTTGTTATCTATCCCTCCCTCTCATTATCTCTCGTTCTCACTGATTCTCTCTCTCTCTCTCTCTCTCTCTTCACTTTCTCACTCGTTTCCATCCACTCTCCTCAAGCTGTGCTGTTCTTTGTGGCATTGCTATCTTTTTTTTTATTTTTAAAGCAATTTTTAAGCTATTCATTTTCCTTACCAATCGCCTTAATTGAATTTCTTATACATTGTTTTGGCATCTTTCTCCAGTTTTCTGCTTTCTCTCTCTCTCATTCACTCTCTCCCCCTCTTTCTCACACTCTCTCTTCTCTCCCTCCCCTCTCTCGCTTTCTCTCTCTCTCTCTCTCTCTCTCTCTCTCTCTCTCTTTCTACCAAGCTCGTTCATTAGCCGTGCGAGTGCGAAGTATGCGCGTATGAATAATGCATTATGACGCATAATCTCTCCCCCTCTTTCTCACGAGCTTGTCGCCGTCTGGTGTCAAAGTCTCAAAGTTGCCTCGGGTGGGTTTGGCTCATAGCCAAAGTTTTCCCGTAAAAGCTCCTCCTTGCCAAAAACAAGGAGTAACATGCGAGGGGCCGAGCGAATATATAAATTAAAGTGAACCCGAATAGTAGAGAGAGAGAGAGAGAGAGAGATAGCGAAAGAGAAACTATAATCTAGGGGCCCATTACTGGCCTCGTTCGAAAGGCCAAAGTTTGCAGCTAATACTCGAGAATGGAATGGTACCAAAGAAAGGGAAGACGGAGAGAGAGAGAGCGAGAGAGAGAGAGAGAGAGAGAGAGAGAGAGAGAGAAAATTTGAGAGAGCATGCAATTGAGCAGCTGTACTTTAAACTATGAAAAGTACAACTTGGTTCATTATTTGTGGCTTTGTGTAGTTTACGAGAAATGTGTTTAAATTTTCCTTTTGTGATAAAGGGCAAAGGAACAGGATGTAAGAAAAAGTTGTCAGTAGGATATTGTAGAAATGTATGCACAACCAGTATTATGTTGCATAGAATTTTTCTCTCTTGTTTTTTTTTTCTTCAAAAAACGCATAGACGTGGGCGTTTGTGTTCCGGCCCAGACAAGTTGCAGTTTGTTTCCATAGAAAGGCGATAATACCAGACAGGAAAGGACATTCATGATTAATGCGCTTCCTAGAGTGATCGTTATGCCTGGAATTGGCCTCATCTCTCTCTCTCTCTCTCTCTCTCTCTCTCTGTCTCTGTCTCTCTCTCTCTGTCTCTCTCACTCTTTCTTTCTACTTTCTTTCTATTCATTCTTTCTTAGCTAATCCCAGCTAATCTACATTGTTTACTGCGATTTCTTTCGAAATACCGGAAAGAGAGATCTAATAGCTCGCACAGATTTGAGGGAAAGAGAGCCAAAAAGGCACCACGTTGTTTGCCCCATTCCTGGCTTCCTTGCAGACTTCTTCACGTTTCTCTCCAAATTGTGTTGATTCGGCTGGTGGCAAGGAAGGGCCTCTTTCCATTTTCACCATCCCCCATTTAGTTCGATTTCTCTTCAACAGTTGCCTACATGTAACTCCGCATTTCTCCCTATTTCTCTCTCTCTCTCTCTCTCTCTCTCTCTTGTTTGAATCGTTCGTTGGACCCTCGGGTTGAACCCGATACTACATATGGTCCATACGGTTGTAGATTATAGCAGACAAAAATGATGGCAAGGAGTCTCTCATGCTCACAAACATTTAATGTTGGTCTATCTCTCTCCCTTTCTCTCCTTCTTCCCCATTCTCTCTCTCTCTCTCTCTCTCTCTCTCGTTCTCTTTTTGCCGCCTGTCAATCTTCTTCTCTTTTTTCCTTCATGTCTCTCTTGTTTACCCAACTTCCTTTTTTCATACTCTTTTCTCCGTCAGATGCACTGTTCAAAGGTTGTATTGAAGACTGCGTTAAGAATAACTGCCGAATGACCTAAGGAGAACAGAGAACACATGAAGATCTTCTTCTTTCACAACGGTAAAATGTCAAGAGATGTGCTAAATTGGTTGAACTAATGCGAGCTAATTTCCTAGAGCTCCTCTGACGCCTTATCATAATTGATGGGACGTCAAGTTAGGGAATAAAAGTGAAGCAACCATTGGGATTAGGAAGCTCAATGCAGAAGGAGACACGATGCTGCACAGAAGAAAAAGAGGAGGCTAACACACACACTTTAGCGCATTCTCTGCATGACTTCTCCTTTTCTGCATCTTTTTCCCCCGGCTGCGTAGAAACAGAAAAAGCAAATGCATGTAATTGGCTTTAACATGTGTGAGTGAAAGTCGTGGACAACTTTTTTTTTTATAGATTCTGAAAATGAAGCCAGGAAGATGCAGCTGTATGTAGGAAGTTGAGCAAATGAGAAAGAAAATGTTGCAAAGAGGAAAAAATGTAAAATTGACACTGATATATACCTAAGTCTATTATATCTGCAACGTAGTGTAGAGGGATATTACTTATGCTAATCACAGCTATAAAAATCAATTATGATTAATTATGATAAGACTTGGGGACCTGTTTCTAGAGGCATCAGACGAAATCTACCTTGTTTCCTAAATCTTCTAAATATTCCTGCCATTTACACTCCCGCTATTGATCGGATTGGGAACGGTGCGGATTAGGTAGATTGGGAAGAAAGTTCAAAAAGCAATGATTACTCTCAAAGGCCAAATTTTTTTCACATAATTTTCAGACTCTGCACAATGATATCTATCTAGATGCACAAATTGAAAATTTTTTTCGCAGAATGATAACATGAATTCGAGATTAGTTAAATGCCAATTGTATTCCTGCGCCCGAATAGCCGTGTATTCATGTTCCTGCTGCGGTGGCGGCTGAAATCCGCAAATGAAATCCTTAAATCCTTTCCGCTCTTCATGATGTCAAAGAGTCGAGAGATAATCATGTCTGCTGTTTTGCAGCTTATAAGTGATTCGTGCAATAAAAGTGCAGGTGAAATCCTCTTCCCAAGAAGAAAAATACAATCGGCAGCCAAGTGAAGAATGTCAAGGGTGCGTCACTGGAAAAGTATAAGCGATTAAAAGTTATGCATGCACATTAATAAATATGTACATACGTGCAAAAAGTTTCATCGAAGAAAATTTGCAAGACCGATGATTACTTATCTCACATCTATGATATCATTCTTCCTTTTTCTTCTCTCCCCCTCTCTATCTCTCTCTCTCCATCTCTCTCTCTCTCCCTCTTTCTCAATCTCTCTCCCTCTCTCTCCATCTCTCTCTCTCTCTCTCTCTCTCTCTCTCCAGGCACGGTGCTCTCTCAGCTGCGCATCCCGTGCGTGACAGAAGCAGCAGCGGGCACGTACTCGTGCGTGGCCTTCTCTGCCTGCGCCGGTCCGATCGAGCGGACGGCGCAAGTTACGATCAAGCCGAGTCAAAGACGTCAGTTTGGTTTTATTTATTTTTCTTCATTTATTTTCTTTTATTTTCGTTGACATTCCATTTTATTCAATCAATATATATATTTTATTTTATTTCACGCATCTATATCCATTATATAACGAATATTTCAATTAATGAAATATTCTTCATCTCGACATTCTTTAATAACTGGTTAGATGTATATAATTAATACATTGGTCCTGCGAAGAACAAATTTCTGACAGCATTTTATGAAATATTTATTTAATTATTACTTTTTCAACTCTTTAGCTCCCGCGTGCCTCTCGGCGCCCGCCGCCGTGCAGCAGCCGTACATTTCTCTCTTCACCGACACGCGCCTTGAGCTCGTCGGCAATCCTGTCCATCTTATGTGCAGGTAGTTAACGGAGACAAAACCCCTTTTTGAATTCGCGCCGTTTTACCTGACATAAGGCCGAGAGAGCATGTGATTTAGAGAGACGCGATGATGGTTTTCGTGATCCTTTAAGTCGTAAAAATATTATTACATTCTAAATCGCTTATGGTTAGATTAAAAAATATATATTTCTAATTCAAGGTCCTCATCGCCGTCGGATGACATTCGATGGGAGCGTATTGTGGACGAGGCGGACGACGGAACGTTTCTCACAGCACCACTCGACGACATCTCCTCCGGAGTCATGGTTAGTCACATATTTTAGTATAAAAAAATTATTTTAATTTAATTTTTTTTTGATTTGGCGGGAATGTTTTTTTACACAGCACAGCTACAAATAAAATAAAATAAATCGCGTAACTGTTTAGCATTCGACGCTTTTACTTTTATCACTTACGGCTTTTAATAATAGCCACGTTGAAACGTTTTATCTCGAAATACGTAGGAGGCGACACTTTCCGTGAATCGGTTGAAGTCAACGCATTCCACGTACGCTTATGCCTGGATATAGATGGATGTGAAAAAGGATTCGCTGACGCAAGCTCCTTCTTTTGCTGTAAATTATGCGCATTTCTCTTTGTTCATCTGGAACAATGAGCAGCTCTTGACAACGGAACATAGTGCTGATAGGTCTGCTCAGTGTTCTATGACTTGTAATAAAAATATTTTTTTAGCTTTATAATAAAATAGGCTTGCCGCTAAAAATTCTTTATTTTGTTACTCAAATGTCCAAGTTGGAGAGAAAAGTACAAGAAAGGTGAATTGAACTGACACATCAGTAAGAGCGGAAGACAATGGACCTATTCATGGAATCTATTCCAAGGGAATACTTGATAAAGATCTGTGATTATTCAATGTTTACATTCGCCTGCTTTCCAAACTTGAACAAATGTGACTGCGGTTTTCCACCATAAGGGCCCTAACCCTGTTCAGCTAATTTTAAAGACGCCTAAAATATTTTTAAGGTAAAGAAAATCGCGCTTCTTGAGGCAATTAAACATTTTTTTTAGCAACTCGCCAACGGCGATCTCATCGTCCTCGGGAGTCTAACAGCAGCTCTTCCAGACGGCATGCCGGAGATTTCGTTCAGGTCGGAGAGAGAGAAAGAGAGAGTGAGAGACAGAGAGAGAGATACACAAAGAGAGAGAGAGACAGCGAGAGAGAGTAAGAGTAAGAGAGCTAGAGAGAGAAATAGAGAGAGGTAGAAGAAGAAATTCTTATTACAAGACTGAAACTGTAAAAATGTTCAATTTTTAACACTCATAAGAAGGTCTGTTGTAAAATTTTATTAATATACATTATATTATTATTTCATTATTTATGTATTTATTCTTTCCAGATGCACTGTTTCGAATGCAGCCGGAGAGGCGCATGCGGACAGTGTCGTCATAACACTCAACGAGTAACAGGAGTAGGATGACCGAACTCGAGGATCGAACAAACACAAGTCAGTCATTTTCCTTTCTCTCTCTCTCTCTGCCTCTCTTCCCCCTTCTCTCGCTTTTCCTTTCTCTATCTCTCTCTCTCTCATTCTCATCATATCCTCTACATTTCACTCTCTCTTCTGCTCTCTTTTTCTTCTTTCGTACGTTTATTTTTAAGAGAATAAAATAAAGATGTTCCTCGTTCAGGATCGGCGACTGCTGCTCTCCTCTCTCCCTCTCGGTCTTTGGCTTTCTCCGAACAGAAGAGCGAGAAGTGCAGAAATAGTATAGCAAACGAACAAACAACAACAACAACAAGAACTCGACCGACTCCTTTTTTTGAAGTCTCCCATTTTTCTTCATCTCCTCCGCTTCGCTCTGCCGCTTATCTGTTGTCTTATCCTTGCGACCTCGTTAATCACTGTAATTAATTAAGTAACTATTTTAAATCTCCCGCTTATTGCTTGAGATTCTTCATTTCTGTTGTGCATACATGATGAATGATGATTTCGATGAGAAAGACTTCTATTTGTCCAAGTTCTCTCTCTCCCTCTCTCTCGCTCCCTCTCTGTCTCTCCATAATTATCTCTCTTCTCCCTCCTCGATCTCCATTATCAGTTATCTCAAAACAATCGTCTGCTGCAAAGGACTTAGCCTAGGGCCCGAACACCGCTGTTATAGCCAGCCTCTCTCTGGCTCTGGCTTCTCTTTCCATCTCTCTCTCCCACTGTCTCTTTCTCTCTCTCTCTCCATCTCTCACTCGCTTTCTGGCTCTCTCTCTCTCTCTCTCTCTCTCTCTCTCTCTCTCTCCTCGATCTCGCCAGAAGATATTATCAGCCAAACCCACGATAGTCATGACGAAGATAGACTTATGAACAAGATGCACATTTTTGCACAGATTATCGACGACATTTCATTTATCATCATCAGCATTACTTCCGTTCGGCTTACAAGGAACGTCACAGACTACCGTATCCTGGCTTTTCTCTCTCTCCCTCTTCTCACTCTCTCTCTCACTTTCACTCTCTCCCTCTCTCCTACTCTCTTTCTTTTCTTCTCTTTCTCTCTTCTCTCTCCACCATGTAGTAATACACGCAAAAGTTCGCTCTTTTGACAGTACTCGTTATCTATGTTTAGCCAGCCCAGCTCTACAGTATAACTCAACGAGGAATAAAGCCAACTCGACTGTTTTCAGTCAGGCAGAGAAGAGACACATGAGAAGCGGAGAGAGCAACAAAAACATGCAACGCAAACGATTAAGATGGGCAGGATAATATTCATGCGAAGGAAAGAAGACCATTCGGGACGTGCAAGAAAGAATACGTATTCACATGAAAGTACGCTCTCATGCATATATGTAGATCAAAACCACTCGGAACGCTTTCACTAAGGCATGTTTAAGAATGTTGTTTGTTGACCACGTCATTACAGTAGATGCGAGAATGGGCAATATACATACATAAAAAAAGGAAATAATAAAATAGCTGGAGGCGAAATTCTTTACGTAATTCTTTGTCTCCCGCCGCTTTTCTTTAATTCACAATGAAACGCCACAATGTGTCTGTTCATGCCGTTCAAATTCCGCGAGTGTCTACGTGCATTTGACGTCGTTCGTGATGGTGAAGAATGAGAAAGTGAACTGAGAATTGCTCGGCATGCACTCAAATGTACGCGCCGACTGCTTCCGCTTCCGACACCGGAAAGGCTCTTCGCTAAATTATTTCTCACTAACGCTAAATTATTTCTTACTAAAAATCTTCTTACGTCGCCGAATAAGGCGACAATATCATTTTAAGCAGCATCAGATTGACATAAAATCTCGTTAAATAACTTTACTATCCTCTTTCTCACATTCTCTGCCTCATCATCATCATCTCTCTCTCTCTCTCTCTCTCTCTCTCTCTCTCTCTGTCGCTTGCTCCCGCTCTCTCCGGCTCAATCTCCAACCCCCTGGAAGATCACCGGAGGCGGCAGTAAACAAAACACGACGTTAAAAATGATGTTGACGCGTTTGATGTGGTGATCTGCTCCTTCCGCCTCCGCTGACCTTTCCGTGGTTGGAGAAGAGTGAATGAGGTGAAGTCGCGTGGTCACCCACATTTGTGCTATGTTTGTGAGAGAGAGAGAGAGGGAGAGAGAGAGGGAGAACGAGAGAGAGAGAGAGGGAGAGAGAGAGTGACAGAGAGAACGAGAGGAGAGAGAGAGAGGGAGGGAGGGAGAAGAAGAGAGAGAAGTAGAGAGTGGATGCATGGATGGAGAGGGCTGAGAGCGACAGGGGGAGCTTATCATGAGGAAGATGCAGAGGCAGAGGGACGAAAGGAGGGCGGCATTCCAATCCGCAAAGGTCACCACCACGTGTTGTGTAGTGTACAAATGAGAGTGGTGGCATAATCCCCCATGACGCGTTGCTATTCAGCGGCGATGTGTTTACGGGGGAAGTACAAAATGACGGCTTCTCTATATTTCCATCCTTATTCTCACTCTCTCTCACTTGCTTACTATGTTGATTCACCTGAGCCATATTAATTTACAACTTCTTGGACAAAGTATGACATCACACCTGGAAGTCGAATTGCCACGTCAGCTACAGTTCTCTTTCTATTGGAAAACCATCCAACGGGGTCGTCTTCTTTTCTTCACATAATGTACTTTGGCTTTTGTAACACTTACAACACTTGTAATTTTTAATTTTGCAACACGATTATTTTGCTAGCAGATATTAGATTTAAAATGACATCGTTAAACCCACAACAGCGGATACAGTAGTCCAAGGCATGTACATACACGCAATCTGTGCTTGTATCAGCCTTGCAGGGTTGATCCTTCTTCTAGCCATCATGGGAAAGACATGAGGAAGGCTACCGTACACGAACAATATCCTTCCGTTTATTTTGTAAACGTCAGAAAAATGCATCTGATTCCTTCTTAATCCCAATAATACAAGCAATTCATTGCGTACACAAAAGAAGTTGCAAATACCTCAACAATCTTCATGAAGACGTGTGCAAAAAGATTACGTATAAACCGTACAAACATATACATGACAAAACAGTCGAGCACGAGGATTCAGTGATTTCTGACTCCTTTCAGACAAAGCTAACGCGGCTGCAAATTATGATACATGATTCGAGCTTTTAGAATAGCCATTGAAATAATTTTATAAATAGAGAGAGATTGGGAGATGGAGAGAGAGCGAGAGAGAGAGCAAGACAAAAAATACAGGTTTAACAGTGCATAAAAAATTCTTTAGATATCCCTAATCAGAACTGCCAAGCGACTTCTGTTCTGCCCACATCTTCTTTCCTCTCGACTGCTGCTCCGGCAACATGTCCTTCAGACTTCGAATGCAAATCGTTTCCTGAAAATGTTGAACATATTACATATTTGTACATTCAGTATAGTAAAATATTGTTCTTGTTTGATTTATGTAATATGCATATTTTTCCAGTTCCAGAAGAGTAACTTTACCGTAAGCTATTTGAATTTTCACGACTTTTGTGGTAACGTTTCTCTAAATCACACATGCTCTCCC
>CALZFC010000276.1:367500-657500 GCA_945643635.1 Allodiplogaster sudhausi | reverse complement strand
AAATAAATAATAGCTTTGAAATAAAAATAAAACATTACTGATAATAACAAGAATAACATGGATAACTCGAACCGCGAAAGCCTCGGGGTTGCGGATGACATCAATGGGAGAGACGCGTGCCACGAAGCGGGAACCATCCGAGGAGACACCGATGTGGGCATTGTCTGGAACATTAGAGAGAGGGAGATAGAGAGAGATAGAGAGAGAGATAGAGATAGAGAGAGAGAAAGAGTGAGGGAGAGAGATAGAGAGATCAAAGCATAGAGACCGAGACAGAAGTAAAGGACAGAGAAAAAAGTTATCGGAAAGCACAGTGAGTAAGAGAGAAGACTAGAGCAAAGAAAAGAGTTCCCATACTTTCAGGCGCCTCGCCAAAGTCGATGTCGCCTAGCTTGAATCTTGTAGCTGACTCGTGACTGCCGCTGGCGGTGCTTCTGAAATGAAATTAGTTGCTATATGCGATTTCTTTCCGTCAAAAGTTGCTGAAGAAACAATTGATAATGTTGTTACATACACCATCTGTTATTGAAAAACATAAAGGAAAAAAATAAATAAAATAAAATAAGATAACTGACTGATGTCCTCTCCACCGCGACTTCATCGTGCTTACATTAGAAGCTGTTATTTTTTATACGATTATATTTTGTAGGTAAACGGACGCTCTGCACTCAACAATTTCACATTATTTCAGGATATTTCTCACTTGTTCTATTACTTCACCAATCTTTATCTTTTTGTTTGCAAACCAGAACAGCATAGCGGGAAGACTAATAAGCTAAGACAATGAAATGAAGACTTACAATGACTCCGCGCCCTCACGAATTGTTGGCGACTTGATACAAGTGGACAAGGCAAGACGAGATGGCTGGGAGAGGGAGGATGCTCAGTGCGAGCTAGAGAGAGCATTGGGAGATGGAGACAGAGTGGGAGAGAGAGGAAGTGGGGAAGAGGAGGAGAGGAACAAGGAATGAGAACATACAACAAGGGAGAGGGAGAGAAAGAAAGAGAGAGAGAGAGAGAGAGAGAGAGAGAGAGAGAGAGACGGGGAGGGAAATAATCTCCTATGAATTTTGGGTTGTCAAATCAACGGGAACATGTACAACGTAGGTGATGAGTGAAAAAAGGAAATAAATAAGCGAGAAAGCGCCCCCGAATGGGACACTAGCCATTATTCGTCTCGTTAATCCAAATATTGGACAAGCCTTCCACATCTACAAAGTAAATAAACAAAATTAACCGATGAATAAAAAAACACGCATCTTTGAACTACATTCTAGCTACACGACGAAAGAGAGAAAGATGATAGACTCTGAATGTTGGGCATGGCCTTCATAGAAGGCATACATTAATTACTATTTACAGCTCAGAAGAACAGATATTACAACGCGGTCACATACTTTTCAAAGAAACAATCTTACAGGGGCTCTAAGACAGCGGCTAAGAACGACACAGGACCCCGCCTGGCAAAGCCAATTTCTTGGATTGATGGTAAAATAGGGAGGGAACTCACAATTCCAATTTCGCCATCTTGTACAGCGTGTTTTCTAGCTCTAATGGAAACACCCAAGTTAATCGATGCATACTTCCAATTAATTTAGCGAGGAAAAGAGCATAAAAAAGAAAAATTATCCGCTTTAGCAATCTTTTATGAAAACTCTAGGAAGACTACCGCTCGAGGAATAAAGGTACAAAAAAATGGGGGATATGAATATGCAGTACTCTTTTGTTTAAAAAGGAGTCTAAAAGCAGTGCAGCTCGTGATTATACCGTACTAGTGGGGATGTCAATCCATGTGCATGGAAGAAGGCAATGATAAGACAGATAGGGATACGGATAGGGTGGAGGAAAAGGGGCGGCCTTACGGACACGGTTAATAGGAAAGGGGCGGGCTGCCGTATATTACGCTGCTGACTTCTTCTGCTGTTTTAATCGTAGGGAGATTGGCCCGCTTGAATCTCTTCAATCTTCCGGTCAACTTCTTCCAATTCCTCAAAATGAGTGTCCGTCAAAATGAGGCATTTTCGAATATTCTCATCTTACAATTACAGGTTTTATTATTCGAGGAAGAAAAAAACCTTACCGAAAAGTTAAAAAAACCTCACTTAAAAGGAAACCTTATAGAAAATAAAAAAAAACCATACGGGATAAACCCTTTATGATAAGAGATTTAAAAAAAAACCTTGAGCAGGCACGTCTGCGTGGTGTGCGGGTCAAGCTGCTGGATCTGCATGTTCGCAATCTTCAGTTCCATCTAAACAAGTGCACTTTGTATTTGAAGTGATCTTTTCGCGTCAAGTCTTATGGAATTTTTAAGAAATAATGTTCGGGGCAATTTTTATGAGGATTCACGCAGTTTAGAATACATTGTATAAAGTGAAACTGATTGGAAGGCTTACGTCCATATGAATGCGTGCTTAAGACTAAGAGTAGAGTCGTCTTGAACGCTTTACCTAATTCCTTAAGAATGAGAACTCAAGACCAAGCTGTACCTGCAGCTGCTTGTTGAAGACAGCGCTCCTCGCTGTCGCATTCTCCGTTGCCTCTCTGACGTCGACGATTCTATCGATTGAATTCGCGACCACTTCCTGCGTCGTCTGTAAAGCCCAGAAGAAGTTCTGCAAATAGGAAGTTGACAATGAGATCTAAGGAAAAGAAATTTAGTCTTTTGGTTAGTTCAAGCGTTTTCTTGTGGTGCAGAGCCAAAGTGTAGAAACAAAGTACACTTTAGCTTACAATCGAAATACCAATTTGACTGCTACGGATTTAGATTACTGTATAACCCAACGAACCCCTCCGCCGAGTGGGTGAATGGGCTGAATGACACGGGGCAGTCGATTCCGTTCCGCGTCCAGCAGAGCGACTGCAGATGGCACCGGATAGGGTGCGGCGCACATGGGTCCTCCCTCAAGGAACATGTATTATTGATTTGGGCATTCTCAAGAGCACCCAGTTGTACGGGGCTGCGCAGGCATTTAACATTATTTTTACTACTTAAACATATATACTCACGTTATATTTACATAGTAATTATACAATCCAGTTAATCTACACTATCATTCAGTTCTTCTACAGCATCCATTCCGCTATTCTACAGTATGCCCCTAACATCATTGGCTGGCGTTGCCATCATTCCTCCGTGCATCATCTGAGTGTACATCATTGCTCCGGCTGAGGGGGTTGTCGCCGATGAGACTATGACTGGTGTCGGGAGGGGCTGGTTCAGCATGTCCTGCAAAGACAAGCATTCCTCAAGCTCACCGTAATCTTACAGTATTCTTGCCTGGAGCTGCCTCAATCTTTCACCTTAGGCTACTCCACCCGCTCACCTCAGTTGCTACCACCGATGGAAACACGGAGGAGGCCCATCTCCTCCGTATGCGGTGGTGCAACCCGGGCGAGCCAGTGCACCTATTCTGATGGCACGTAGAGGAATTGGAAAAAAATTATTTATAGACAAAAAATTCTAAAAATATTTTCTTGTTTACATTTTTTTTATCAAGGGTTGGAATGTGGTCAGACTTACAGTACTCATATACCCTACATTACCTTTGTCGCCGTTGTGGTCTGCGAGTCGGCGACTACTGTAGCCGTCTGAATACTTCCGGTGGCGGCGGTCTCGGCGCCAGCCGTCCGTACCGTAGTCGTCGTGGCAATCGTGGCTGACGGGGCGCGGACGCGCGAAGTCGACGAGGCCATTTCGTTCAGGGCGCCGCTTAAGCAAGGCAATTTTTTAAGGAAAATACTTTTTTCTCCCTTATATAATTCAATTGATACAATTCGCTTTATTCAAAAATAAATAAATCCTTTTTTTTTTGACAAAATTTTTTTATGACAAAACGCTTCTTCAACCAATCGGTACACCACAATACAAACGTCTTCCTCGAACTGACAGAGTCTCCTCGCTGGTGGTCGTATTGATGCGTGGCGTGTAGCCAGGGGGCATCGGCGGCAGCTCCATCACTTTCCCTCCTCCCGCCACAGTCGTCGCCGTGTTATAGGCTGCAAGAAGATGTCAAGTTGACCTAGATATCACCAAACGTCAAGCCTCATCTCTAGCATATTATTCCTGTAATGATTATTCAGATAAAATGCACAAATAGATTTTTTTTTAAAATATTTTTTTCTACTTTAAATTTGTAAGTAAAATATGGTCTGGGCGGATGAGAAAAGGTACTATCGACTCACTCAGTTTTTTGGGCATCCCTTACCCACAATGTTGTTGACAAATATTTTAAGGGAAACTCCGTTATCAATTACACACTCGTTTTATCCGCTACTACTTAACCATGTCATATACAGTAATAAACAAGAGTTGTCATACTGTAAGGACAGTAGTCGTTAGCAGTTGGATGGCGGCCATCATCGAGGACTGACGAGGCGACAGTGTAGGAGACATGCGAAATGCCGTCGCCTTCTCCGTCTGCCTCGTCCACGTCGACCGAGGAGTACGGGCCAAGTTGGCTGGAGAGGGAGAGAGAGAGGGAGGGAGGGAGAGAGAGGGAGACAGAGAGAGAGACAGAGAGAGAGGGTGTGAGAGAAAGATAGAGAGAGCAAGAAAGAGGGCAAAAAAGTATTTTAAATAAAAATAAAGGTAATTATACTGGAAGATGAATGCCCTCGTACTTGATGATCTCGTTCCTTCTAATCTGCAACTGCTCCTCTGCTGCGACCATTTCCTCTGCCCTGCTGTTCTTGCCCCCTCCACTTCCCTCTGGAGCCATGGACCAGTACATATCATTCTGGCCATTCTGAGCCGCCATGCATCTGCATAATAGTAAATATTTACTATATTAATATTATTTTTAAATATATAATAATAATAATAACTGCAATAATAATATATTATATTCAAATAGTTATTAGAACTCCGCTTCTGAGCACTAGTTATATTACAAAGCGTATGGATCTTGTTGCCAGTGTTGGATACCTGTGCTTGAAATAGAAGGAGTGCACTATTTCCCGTATACCTTATCGGGTTACAACTATTAAATGAGGGGTTCAATTAGAAGGGGGGGGGGTTCGATTAGAGGAAATACGTACGTCGGTATCCATGCGATATGTGAAGGCGCTGTGTGTGGCGCTCCCGCGACTTGGTGCATCAAGACAGGGCCTATAATACACAAGTAAATGAATCATAATAATTATAACGAAATTAATATCGATAATTGTATTTATTAACAATTAAATTCTATTCTTAATTTCGAGACAGTTTCCCCTCAAATAATTCATGGTATGTTCTGGCTTCAAGATGGAGTCGTTCTGGACATCCAAAAGATGAAAACCATTCCCTTTCTCTCCCTCGGTTCCTTCTCATAATTCGACTTCTAACCCGTTTAGCTAACAGCTTGGATTAGTTAAATTGAAATTGCATGAGTTCCATGTAGCATAAAGAAATGAAAAATGGATTTATAAATACACAAATAAACAAATAAATACCTGGCGCTTGCACTCCTCCCGGCGGGCCCGCTTGCCACATCGGAATCATCAATGGTGGCGACTGCGCCGTGTGCATTTGCTTAATTCAGAAAAAAAGACTATTCGTGCAATTTAAGTAAAACATAAAGATGAAATAAACAAATAATAATGATATACAAAACATTAATATGTAATAAGAAGAAAAAAGCAGGAGAATAAACGAAATACCATCATGACAGGCTGCGCCTGTGCTTGATTTGGCGGGAGTGTAACCGGTTGAGCAGCACCTGTATTCGGACCTGGCCCTCCTGCTCTGGGCACCATCATCATCATCGGAGGGCCTCCTGCGCCATTTGCTAAAATAATGTTAGCCGTGGACAGACACATAGCCAGTTCTCGTTGGCCCATTGGATATGATCCCAAACCACCACGCGAAACACCCAAGTTCGATTCCATTGCTCGGTAGTGATTCTAATGTACCTCGTAATATCGTTGCCGATACGAATACAAATGTCTGAACCAATGAACCGAATTTTGCACCATTTTAACTATTCTGATTTCGAATTTTCGATCTACCCTAGCAGCGAGAGACCGTAAGCTTACTTATAAACGTGGTTGGCGCTGGTGCTCCAGCGGCATCGACGAGGACGGGAGGCGGGGCGAAGGGTGGCGGCGGTCCCGGAGGGGGCGGAGCCTGCGGATGTCTGATGGCAATCATGCCGGGTGGGGGTGCACCCGGTGGCATGACAGCTGTCACCACCTGTGCATCCATCATCACGTTACAATACTAAACACGTTATACACTGAAGTAAGATGGTGGAGATTTTAAAAAAAACCGAGTTATGAGTTGTGTTTCAAATAAATATCTTTAAAAAACTGCTTTAATTAGAGTTTTTTATCAGTGAAGAAAAGAGAGCATAATGAAGCGAAGACTCAAAAAGTGAAATTGAGAGAGAGAGAGAGAGAAAGCGAGAGAAAGAGAGAGGGAGAGAGAGAGTCTACCTGTGGTGGCTGCATTGGCGGTCCTCCAAGGGGCGGTCCCGGGCCGGCCTGGCCCGCGGCCGTTCTCGTCATGACTCCGAGCCCTAGGAGGGGCGCGGGCGCCATCGGCAAGGGTGGCCCTCCGTTGGTGATGAAGTGTGGCGGCGGCGGAAGGGGCACCATGGGGCCGGTCAGGTGGGGCGCCATCGAGGACAGCAGAGACACCTATAACTACCACATTCCACAATGTTCTCGAAACAATCGCGTAAATAACTTTAATATTTGCCTACTTTCTTTCACATTCTACAATTTTATGGGCCGATGAAACAGTCTAAAAATTTGAGAAATATTAGCTGGAATGCTTCTTGTACGAATTAGTCCAACTATCGACCAGAACTTTAGTTGGCAACAATGAAATAAATTAAGAAATATGTTTGTGTATCAAATACAACTTTAACCTATGCATACATGGTGAAATGAAAGAAGTAAAAAAAAAACCTTTCAAATACCTCAGCGAAATAAACGGCCAACTTTAATTTTCCATCCGTAACTTCAGAAGATCTCAACCTGTTGGGAGTGTCCCCCTCCCCCTCCTGCCGCTGCTGCTACGGCGTGTGCCTGTCTCATCTCTGCCGCGTCGTGTGCGTACGTGCAACGCGTGCCACGCGGACAGCCGCGTCCTGCCGCGACATCTCGACACATCCGCGTCTTGAAGTTGCGAGAGGGTGCGGCGAGACCGGGGACTCCTTTTTGGCCTCCTCCGCCCGAGCCACTGCCGCGACGCGTCCCAGCCGACAGCTGTTGTGCTGCGGATCGAGCCTCATTTCTAAGAGGCACAATGTTGTTCTATACATTTTAATGATGCCTTGGTAAAAAATTCTGTTCTTTAACCAAGTAAAAACAATCACTGAACAATTTTTTTTAAACATTTTTTGTGAACAATGGAAATTTATTTTGCAAAACATGATGTTCTTCGTTAGCCAAATAAAATGCGACAACAAAGAAGAAAAAAAAAGATAAACCTTTTCGCCGAGTGCTCAGCATACGCAACGACGAGATTTCGAAGAGCAACCAAGCAGGAAGCGCACTCGTCCCATGAGACAAAATCTGAGAAGAATGGCTAATGCATTGTCCTTTTCACAGCGTTAAAAAGGAACCTTTATTTTACGTCTCGTAAAGGGAAATATACATTAAAATAAAAAAAAATACTAATTAGTCAACTCCCAATCTGACCTCCATTGTTCGTGGCAATCTCGAGGAATGGCTGGAGATATCTGGCGACGTTGGCCACGGTCGGCTCTGCCTCGGCCATCGATGACCCGCCGAGCTCCGCCAATTCCGCAGCGAATGACTGAGTCGTCTGGAGCCGATCTAAAAAAACGGATTAATCAATAATTAATCGTACTATCGTTGCTTTACATCACGATTGAGCTTGATGCTTGTCATATATTATTTTTAAATTCATCACAACGTTCAACAATGTAAATCATCCTTATATTAAACACGGTCATTTATGTATCGCCGGTTGTGCTGAATCCAATCGTTCGCTCGTTCTCTCAAACCCTTGCATTTTCGTTAAGCTTGCCTGTACTCTTTGAAACTGCAACCATACTAAAAGAAGTCACAATCCCATGAACAGTTAGTCTCTTCTTCTCGCTCTCCGACCATTTCTCTTCTCCTACATCTCACAAATATTTCTTTCTCTCACTCTCGCCATCCCTATCTCTTTCACTTTCTCTCTTACTCCTTTCTCTTTTTATATTACTTCCATCTCCCGCTTCCTCCTAATCGTCTTTAAAGATTGGGAATGGTCGCGACGTTTAAAAATCAATGGTCATCAATGCAGATGGAAGTGATGCGTAAGCGCAGAACTTCCTCTTTTAGTTTATACAACCTGCAGAGATAGACTGAGAGAAAAGAGAGAGAGAGAAAGAGAGAGAGAGAGAGAGAGAGAGAAAGAAGAGAGATAGATAGATAGATAGATGGACTAGAAATGCTAATTTACTCGCTGCAGATTAGATACTCAGCCTAGGCGACTCCAACACGGAGTGAGAGCAAAATGATAAGATTAAAGGAACAAGAAAAGCATCTATCTACCTTTTTTAAAGAGCAAGCAGTCAAATTAGACGAAGAATCGGATATATATATATATTCTCAAAAATCATTAAAATAAAATAAATAAATACCTATAATGCTCTGCATATGACTGCGATGAGTCTGGTCTCCGTAGAGAAGGGCCGACCACTGTTCGGGTGCGATTCGTAGCCCGGCTTCAAGTGCCATCTGAACGATCTGCGCGTCGTGCTCACGTCGAAGTGCTTCGTACGTCCGGAATTCCTCCTGCAAGAAATCAATCAATAAGGCTCGACAAGATATTTAAATCTACAAAAATTAAACAGCGTGAAAAAGGTATCTTTATTTTACGTAACCACCCTGATTTTGGGAAATTGTACTATACCTATATTTGACGTGTAAATTCTGTATTTGACTCCCCATATCGCTTTGCTTTCCGGGCGCTCACCCTACTACCCCTCGCTATTTTCCCACACAGTCGACACTTGCATTTATTCCATAAAAGAAATGCAACAAGCACATAATCCTGAAAGATGGATTAGATGACTAATTCACATACTTTTTATCCGTGCTACATTTGTTGATACAAGAGTGTTTAGGGTATTTCTTTTAATACCTTGAGTTGCATGAGAGACGACTCTCCTTCTCGCTTCATGACATTGAAGCAAGAAGCGCGATAAAGAAGCTGGACAACGTGGCCGACGCATGTTTTCGACACCTGAAATAATAATAAGGCTTAAAACTCGAACAATAAGAAAACGCTTACAATCAGTGAAACGCAAGCTTTCATTGAGGTAGAGTCAATAAATTCATCAACTAAGAATTTAAGAAAAAGGAAATGTTATAAGGCCAAACGAGCAAAATCACAAAACATATATTTTTTCTCTGCAATTTTTCTGTATGCATGCTTTGTCAAGAAATACAGTCGTAAGGCAATATGGATTGCTTACCGATTGATTCCGCTATTCATCCCCCCCTCTCCCCGCACCTGTGGATAGTCCTCGGAGAGCGTCTGCACCACGTACATCACGAGTGTCTTCCTCGCAATGAGTGCGCCCTTGCTCAGCGCGAGTAGCACGAGGCGGAGGACATCTTCTTGCATTGCTGTCAAGTTTTATTTATTTCAAGTATAGATTTCTTTTTACTAGATGGATCTTTTTACATTAGAAAAAACACGCTTTCATATAACTTATGGCATATATTTTCTAATAAAAAAAACAAATTAATACCCGGCCCCAGGAATTGGCATCCCCGCGCGCGGACTGCCGTCCACAGCTGAGCAGAGAGGCTGGATGAGTTCTGCGAAGCGAGAAGCATCTCTGCCAGCACTCGCTCGGCAATCGCTCTACAATCGTTAAAAAATTATTATCAATAATATTTATTAATTAGTGATACTCGTTAATATAGCTTGTTAGATATTTTTTTAACCAGAAATTTGTTTTATCGAAATAAAAGAAGTGCAAAAGTGTAACTTTATCGCGAGCAAACTTATAATTAATCTACTTGCTTCGCATACTGCAGAAGAAGGTAAGATTTTTCTCGATAACTAATCGTAAGTAATTATTTTTAGAAAAAAAAAAAGAAAAAAAACTAAAAAAGAATACCTTGCTGTTCTAACTGCACGAGTTCGTGAAGTGTCTTCGACCATTTGCTGACAGAGCAACGAAACAATCTTGCGCAGAATCGTACGAGAGAGCACCTGAAAAGATGTCTTTTAACCCATTATTATTATTATTATTATTATTATTATTACTATCATAATAATGAACCTAACTCAAAACCGCAAAATAAGATCTGGAACAAACTAGTATAACGCGGTAATAGTTAGATAATGCTATACGATGTGCGTTTTCTTTTCATGATCTTAAAGCTCGATTTATTTTGAAAATGAACAATAGAATTCCAAATTGTTAGAAAATGAAGTATTTTTTAAGCCAAACAATATGCACAGAAATAAATAATAGAATAAAAAGGACATATAAATGAGGAAAACCTCGCTCAGGAGCATCCCTCCCCGCTCGGACTCAGCTCGTCGAAGAAAGCTTGCAATTTCACAGAGGGCATTATGAATGGCCTGCAAAAGGTAAAAGAATTGCATTAACAGTTTATTCTTGCTAGTTCCTTCAATGGGAGTGAAAAGAAGAGAACGGAAGAGACTAAAGAGAGAGAGAGAGAGAGAGAGAGAGAGAGAGAGAAGAGAGAGAGAGAGAGAGAGAGAGAGAGAGAGAGAGAGAGAAAGAGAAGAGGAGGAAACAGCCACCTGGAACGCCCGTTTCTCTTCTTTGTTGCGAGCTTGAAGTCCTTCGAGACCTGCAGTGGACACTCCGAGAATGCTCATGAGTGCCGAGTTGGCCGGCAGTGATTTCGGTGGAGTGTCGCCGACAATCTGAGTACATTTTAATAGTCAGAAAAAAAATAAAACTTAAAAATACAATCTGAATCAAGATTTTATTAGTTAAACTCGTCGGCATCGAGAAATACGAGCATAGTATACAATACGGAGAAAATATCGATTTTTGCCCAGCTTAAAAAAATCAATCGATAACCACAAACCTGATCAAGAGGACACGAGTGCTGTTCGAGCTTTGCGAGGCAGGGCCGGCAGATAGCATGGCTGCACGCGAGATTCACGGCCTCTCGACCATGGCAGAAGCCCTGGAAACAGGGGTGGATGTATACCCAGAAGGAGACAAAAGGAGTCTGGTTTGTTGCAACTACCCACCCCAACATGATCCGAGACCCAAACAAAATTAAATTCCATTATATATGGACAAATGCTTTAGACTTACGCTTACAACAGCAATAAATTCTATGAAATGGCGGTTTCATTACGTGACCGAGATGAGCTAGCTCAGGACGACAAAGTACACTTGAACTATATGCATACTCAATGTGGACGAGCACAAAGGTCATTGTTGTTGACAAAAGTAGGGCATAGATAGCCCACCTTATCAAACAGCGAAAGTAGAAGTTAACACTAAAATGAACCTCGAGAGTAGCTTTAAGGTAAAAAAAGAAAGGTACCTGGGAGCACTGCGAGCAGCAAAGGACCTCTGACCAGACGAGGCCTTGGCCGTGCTGCGGCATGGCAGCCGAAGTGGAGAAGGAGCGACTCCCGAATCAGGCTTGCAAGGGAGAAGGAGAGAGAGAAGGAGAGAGCAGCACTCCGAGCACCTTGCAAGAAGCAAAGAAACAGAGCAAACACTCTCCTTCCCTCGCTAGTCAAGCTTTCCTTCAGTTTCGGACTGCAAAGATAAGAAGCAATTGACCGAGATTTAAGATGTCTGGCAGCAAGTTACACGAGCAACAAGTAAGTGGTCAACAAGTATTAGTGCGATTGTGGTTACGAAAGAAAAAAAAACACCAACGCGGTCACAAAAATGTTTTTCACTATCATGATTATCCCGTTCCGTATATCGTTACGATCCTTTAAATCTCTTTGCTAAACATCGCAAATCAGAACTTCAGGGCTGCGCGAAATACTAAATTACAGCGTTGCAACACCCAGAACGAAATGGATGTTTAATCTTTGTTTGTTTATTGTTTACAAGTTTGTTTTTAAACCATTCTTCCTGATTTCTTTTATTTAGTTATGCAATGGTAATTGGCTACGAGGAGCGCGTTCGCACCGTGCTCAGCGTAGCTCTCGCTGCGAAGGAGGAAGCGCCCTTTGAAGGAATTACTGTTCAGGTGGCGGTTTTATTGCTTTTTGCTATTTGCATCAATCTTTTTTGTATCATTCGACCTCCTTGTTATTTCTCTTTTAGAGAAGTGCCAGTGATCTTTTATTCATTTTATTCTCTCAATTTAACTTGCATGTTTTTCATTATTTTGTATTTATTTCTTGACATCAGGTGCCAATCCTGGAAGAAGGCAGCTACAAGTGTTGCGTGCGTTGTCTTCGCAGAGAGGACGACCGTCTTGCCGGCTGTGATTTGCGTCTTTTCTTGTTCGTTCCCTTGCTTAGTTTATTGCCTTTAATCGGCCGCCTAATTCAAAGTATCCTCTAACCGGTGATTTTGGCGTTATTTTGTTACGTAAAGGATAGTAGGAGGGCAGCTATATTCTGTGTTATATCTAATACATCTTTTATGGAATGGAATGGGAATATAAAACTAACATATCTTGCAGACTGTAACCTATGATGTATAATATCTTTTATGAAAATGGAATTGGAAAAAAACCAACATACTTGAAACACAGCCAGTTAAGTGTCTCTTTTTTCGTAATAATTCTATAAAAAAGATAACTTTATTCTGATTAGGAACGAGGAAGAAGACGCGCTAGACGATGAAGGATCACTCGATCCGGATGTCGTTGTCGGGAACGCGCTGCAACTACCACCACTCGATGGCAGGGAGAAGGACATGTGGAGACAAGTGTGGTCGACCTTGGCAAGCAGGTAGTAGAGAGGGCCAGGTAGGAGAGAGGGCCAGGTAGGGGAGAGGGCCAAGTAGGAGAGAGGGCAGAAAGCGAGAGAATTTAGAGGAGCGAGCGAGAGAAAAGCATATTGATAGAGAATGCAATGACAATTAATCTATTCCCACCAATGGACCCTTTTAACTCTTTATTTATTAAATGTGATCTGTTTCTAGATTCGGTTCGTCATTTGCTCAAATCGTAGCAAATTCGCAAGAGCTTCTGACCGTCCGTCCTCCGCATGTTTTTCCGCATTTGATATCTGTAAGTATTATGTTTTATTGGATTATTTTCGAAAATAAAGAACTCTATAAGTTAATTTTTCTGATCAAATATTTGGAATACCGTTCGTAAGATGTTTAATGTATAATATATACAACTTCCACCTTCAACCTGCTTAACAGGGTATACTATAAATAAATCAAATACTGATTGAAAAAGGACCTTGGGGATCAGAAAGCAAAGTTGGGAGAGTGAAAGAAGAATTTGTATGCTAAAATTTGGTTCCAGTTTGGCTCCGGAGAGGCCGAAAATTAAATTGGGTACGTAAAATGGCTGCTTCTTAACTGTGCAGCTTCAGATTCCCTTGGTGGTTTGCGCTGATGACTGGGTGTTGATTGTATGCGATGCTCCAGACGGACTTCATCCTCTCGACGTCGTGCTTCGCCACTCCTATGCTAACATCGAGCCATACTCACAGGTACTAAATGTTACTGTAGTAATTGTTATTGTTATACTTTATATTTAACTTTATTATATCATTATGAAATAATGTCGCCAAAAAACACCAAAGTTTGCTGGTTTTTTTTACATTTTAGAGTAACTAGATAATTAATTTGTAAAAAGTTTTAAAGAAAGAATTAAATTTACAGGATTCAAATTGGCTTCTCGCAGGCCTGCTAGAGAGTCTCGCGCAACTTGCCTCCCGTTTCGTCTTTCCGATCTTTATGCCATCACTCTTCAAGTGAGTGATTTTCGCGTATTTGTTAATTTCATTTGAAAATAAATCATTTTAAAGAAATCGAGTTGAAATCGATGAAGACTTACTGATTTTATCGCCCTTATTTTTTTGTAATTATAAGAAAAAAAATACAAAAAAAAGCTTTTGGATTACGAATTACATTAAATTTGGCTAAAAATAATAAATTGTGTAGATGAAGATGGACGGCATTTATAGTAATTAAAAGAAAGCCCAAAAATACTGGGTAATGAGTCGCATTAAATTATGGAGAAATTAATAAGTGTCTAAATGAGGGTGGACGACTCGCTTTGGCTGTCTATCGAGCCTCTCGACGCGTTCCTAGCCATGAAGCGTGCCGAGTATGGCTCTTGTAAGTTATATTTGTAATTATTATTTTAATTAAAAATAATCTTTTTACCATCCAAGTAGCGATAAATAACCTCCGCCATGCAATATGCACATTTAACTCGATACCCGTGGTTTTCACCTGCGCGCTCTCTTGAAACATACGCAGTGAGAGTGAAGAAGTGCTGTCTTATTGCGAGCTGTGATAATATTCTATAATTTCATTGGTTTCAAGTCTAGACACCGGGGAATTCTTAAAGGCGAAATTAGAGGCAAATATTAGTCATTGTTAAGATTTCGTAGCAAACATAATTATTGTGACTACTAATGAATAATGCTGTTACTATTTATTACAATTTTGTACCAAATTAATTATTGTTACTTCTAATAAACTTTTCCCTCTTTTAATTAGCACTTACAACGCCGACTCTTCTCTCAAACCTGGAAGCGGTAACAGAGGAGTGGCGACAATGTCGACTGTCCAATCTGGACTACCTCTTGATCCTGAACGAGTTCGCCGGCAGAAGGAGGGGAGATGCTCACAATCATCCACTTGTTCCCTGGGTCTGCGACTTTAGGTGTAGTTCTGTTATTTTGAGAACTGTGATTTGTTATATAGTTTCTCTGTGTCATCTACGTGACAACTTAAGAAATTTTGGCTAGAAAAATTGCCAGTGTTTTTAGCGTTACTAAATTTAACTATGAAAAGAAAAGATTAAAAAAAAATTTTTTTTTTTGCAGTGAAGAACGCGGCGGTTGGCGAAGACTTGACCGAACCAAGTACAGATTAAATAAAGGCGATGATCAACTCAAGGAAATGTTCAAGTCAGCTACAATGTATTTTTATATCTTTTCTCCCTTTGCCGAAATGAAAATCTTGTTTTCATTTCGCGCTCTTTTCCTTAAGTATGAGTATGTTTGATGTTCCTTTCAGACGCGAACCCGCCCACCACGTACCTGAATTGCTCTCCGACATTGGCTTCATGGTCTACCGAGCGAGGGTGGAGAGTCGCGAAACTCTGTGTCGACATGTTCGGTCCAAGGTTGGGGGCCGTAAAATGTTCGGTCCAAGGTAAGGGCCGTAAAATGTTTCAAATGGATACCGTATATTTTCTTTAGCTATGTTTATTTGCATTCCTTTTTTCAAATATAAATATTTACCGTGATAATTGAACACCGCCTTGTTGAGTGGGTTCCTCGAGAATACCCGGCGAGTCTCCGACGCATGTACGAGTGGACACCAGACGAGTGTATTCCAGAGCTATACGAGGACTCGTCACTCTTAGGTTAATATAGAGAAAAACCGTGGAAAAGAATCAATCAATATATGTATAGTTTGCAGACTTGACCAGCAGTAGTATTAAGTTGGCCAAACCATAATGATAGCTCCTCTTTTTCATGCGTTCAACTAATTATGATTCCTTTTTTAAATCATAATAATGGCACGAAAAATGTTATTAATGTTATGAAGAATACCTTATTTTTAAGTGTCGCGTCATCCCGACATGCCGGATCTTGAGCTGCCGCCTTTTGTAAAGACACCCGAAGAGTTCATTGACTGGCACCGCAAGATGCTCGAGAGTGACGAAGCATCAAGTGAACTGCATCACTGGATCGATCTCGCATTCGGGTACCAGGTATATAAAAAAGATTTATAATAAAAAGTATTTTTGTATGCTTGACCCTATGTTATACGATAGTTGTCACCTGATTATACATAAACAACCATTACACGCTTCCTGAATTGATTTGTTTTCTCTCTTAAGTTCATATATGTCTTTTAATTTTTAGTGATATTCTTTATAAAGTTTGATTTTTTATATTTTATTATGTATATTTTAAATTTGAGGACCATACTTGCAGTTAAAAGGCGATGCTGCCGTCTCAGCTCTCAACGTTCCTCTCGCCTTCGTTTCCCGCTCACACCGCCAGCTCCAACTTACGTCAGCATACATTTCGTCATCTTCCCCCTCCACTTCCTCACCATCGTCAACTCCCACCTCGACTACGGTAGAAAACGGCAAGAGCAGCACATCATCTACAGTAACGACGCCGTCAACAACAACACCCTTGCTACTCACACATGGAGTTGTGCAATTGTTCACATCACCGCATCCTAGACGATTACCAGCACAAGGCCATGAAAGGGTCAGTTGGGGGCTTTTATGTATGTTAAATTATTATTTTTTTTTAAATTTTTAGTTTATTTCAAACAGTTTTTTAACGATTTTATGTAGAGAAGTTAAAATTACTTTAAAAAATTGAAAATTTCCTCAGGCATCCTCGAAGAGCCTGATCGGCCTAAGTCCGTTCTTCGAGAGTATCCTCAATGGCGAGGGATTATTTCTCGAGAAGAACCAGGAAGAGCCCGTCGAGGAAGCAGCGAAGAAAGAGAAGAACACTGAAGAGAACGGCGACTCTCTGCTGAGGATGTATCGCAAAATGCTATCTAAACATGTTAGATATATTATTTATTTATTTTTAATGTGATTTCCTTTCTTTGTTTTCACAGTATTTATCATTGTTATCTTTAAAAAACTGTTGTCTTTAAAAAATTGTTTTTGAGATCTTTCTTTGGCAAATTTATTTCAATGTTGAACAGTCAACTTACGTGTTCCTCCTTTTTTTCCAGCGGGAACGCTATTCTACTCGAGATCAGTGCATTCAAAGTGTGCTGCTAACCATTTGTGAGGTCAGATTTTCAGCAGGAACTTAAAGTTTTATTTTATAAAAAAAATTTATAAATGCTAGTTATCTTTTAATAACCTGACGAATTGTTGGAAAATAAGTTTAAAAAATTATTTTTAAAGAAAAGCTGATATTTTAACGGGGATAACTCGCCTTGTTGAACATACTTCATTATCTAGTTTTGTTTTAGCAAGTTTGCCTTGAAGTAACATAATTCTATTATTGTTCAGATTTCGCTTGCTGAACACTGTGTGAACCTTCGTCCATCCGCACCCTACACTGAGCGAGTTCAAAGAGCACAGCGGCTACTTCGACAGAGAGCTTCACGTCTTCCACCGTATGTGCTGCATTATTCATTTAGAAATTCATAAATCTTCTTTGGAATGCACTATGCAATAGACAATATCTATAATTTCCTTGTTATTTATTCGTGATCTTTTAGTCAACTCCGTGTCTCTCTGCCGCGCCTTCTCTCAGCGACGACTTGTGATGGGCTGGGAAATGGGGAAGGGAAGAGCGAAGAGAGTCCTTCAACTGTCCAACTCCCGCCCTTCAAGCATCTCCATGTCTTTCTCTTGCACGAGCTGTCCATTCCTGTTGAGGTTAATGACATACTCATTTTCTTTTCTTTTCCTCTATTTTCAACTAGCATTTCAAAGCTTTATGTGCAGAAAAGTTGATGAGAAAATTTTGATATAAGGAAAAAATATAAATTAATTTATAGATCCTAAGCACGCATCATCGCCTGGCGACTTTCTATGCCTACAACGCACTTAGGCGGCATTCGATCGCCGGAACTGACGGTTGGAATTCATTTAAATGACTGCGCTTCTCTACTTATATACATCTTACCATCAGAACGAGATCTTTGAACGTCATTACAAAATCTTATTTTAATTTTAAAAAGACGAATATTCACATTTTATTTTATGCTATTCTCTAGGCAGCATACAATATTATTAGAATGAGATAATTGACATTCATAATCTCATTTTAATAACATTAATAATGAAAAAATATATCGCTATTTAATTTATCCTTTTTCTATTAAAATATTTGGTGTCTTTTTTTAGAGCGACGGAAGGCCCAAGCGCTGTACTCTGAAGTGGAAGCTGCCCGGAGTGCACTTGCGCTCTCCTCCCGGCGCCCTTTCCATCCGGTTCATCCCATCTTTGTACAGCTCTTCCATGTGCTCGTTCGAGACGAAGAAACGGCCATACTCGCGGTGCGGTACAATACGTTTATTATATTTTTATTTTTATTTCTTAAAAAATATAAATCAGTAAGTAGTATATGTTTTATAAGGATTAGTTTTAACTTCTCAAAGAGGTATTAATTGCAAAGAAAAGGCCGTTTTTTCATGGCATTTCATTTCGATGGTGCTGTCTGTGTCCATTCTACCCATATTAAGCGACGGTCGATATGTGTTATTTAATTATCGATACGTTTTATTTGAATATTTCTCGACAGGATTACAGTTTCTTTTACAATCGATTATTACAGTATTCTCAAACATTGTCAGGTGCGTCGCTTGTATGCTCTGGCATGTCGCATCTTCTCTGGTGATGCTCTCCGCAGCCTGCTTCAGCCACTCAAGCGGCTTCTCCACAATGAAACGACTGTCAAGGTAGGAGGAAGGCTGTTTATGAGGGGAAACACCCAGTCTTGTCAGATAATAAAGCCCTTGTCACCTCACAAGCACTCTTTTTTTCTCTTAAATTTGTGAAAATAAGAATAGTTCCAATCGCTTGATATTTAAAGGAGTCAAAAACTCACACTTGAATTGGCGCCTTATTGCCTTTAGAGAGACGCCGAATACAAGGGTCGGAAAAATTCAAAAATATTTCGGTTTAGTTTCGTGTGCTCCTATGAGCAAAAAGGAGAGTTCTTTCCAGCTCGTGGACCGCCGCTTCTTGCTGCAACTCTCGATAACATTCGGCGCGCGAGTCTTCCTCGCCGAATTCCTGCCGACGCTCGTAGAGGCGGTGGCCTCACGGAACCTCGATCGGAGCATCGTGGCTAAAGATTCCATTCTCTGGTTCGTTCCAACAATGTACTGTAAAAGATACTGTAAAAGGAGATATAAGTTATTCCGAGCTGTACATAAATTATGAAGAGATTTTAAATTGCTCTCTTTTAAAAGAAAAATTTTAATGGCCTTGTCAGGGATTTGAGAATATTCTTGATCCTTCAAAAAAATATGTACATTTTTTCTGCACATTTTCTGACTCACAATCAGGTTGGCTCGCCGCTACGGGCCTGTAGTGTGTGCGAGGTTCATCTCCGCGAATCTACTCCGAATCCTTGCATCTTGCTATGCCAATTTTAGTGAGATGACGAATGGAAGTACTGCTGGACAGGTACGGTATATAACATTCATTCAAGTTAAACTAAATTAAAAATAATTGGGGAAATATTAATGAGAATCATTACAATAATATTGATTAAAAAAAGAAAGATAGGTATATGAAAAGACCTTTTCCGCAATGTATTCAGACTTTCATAAATTTTAAATAGTTGGGGACGTAATGATAATCACAATAATAATGTGGATATAAAAAAGATGAACATTAAAAAAGAAATATAAAAAAATGACAGGATATCTTCCGCATAACACTCGATGGCGAGCAATGGGGCGCACGAGTTGAGGCTGCTCTATCGGAGATCGCCCTAGCCTACTCGGTCACCTTCGTAACTGTTCAGGTTGGGTTTCTCTCTCTCTCTCTCTCTCTCTCTCTCTCTACCTCTTTCTCTACCTCTTTCTCTGTCTCTCCGTTTCTCCCTCTCTTTCACTCCTTTAAGTCGCTTGGATAGGATTAAGATGGTTTAGCCGGTGATGTTTTGATATGACTTAGGATTAAGATGGATTAGCCGGTAATGTTTTGATATGACCATGATTGTTTTCTTTGCTGACGAATCGATTCTACATAGTAGACTCAATGCTTGTTATGCATATCAGCAGTTGTATTACAATTCTGAAGTAGAAATTCATTATGAAAATTATTGATTTATGTGATACAAATGAAAAATTCATGAAATTACAATTAGAAAAAGTTTTTGGCAACAACGGTTATCATTGCATTTCAATTCCACCGTGCGCGAAGAGCTTCGCGCGTTCACTTCGCAGAAGACGAATGCTCCTCTGGGTTGCCTCGCCAATCAGACTCTCCAACTTACCCATCAACTTAGTGATCAACTTAAGATCATCGTAGTTGGCCGCCTCTGCGATTATCTGACATTGGGTTACTTCCTTGACCACTGTACTTGCCATATGCGAGGTAATGCTGACAGTGAGCTCATTTATAAGCGCGATTTTGGTTTCTTATAGAATTTCTTTAACCAATTATGTATCTGGACTTTTTCATTCGCTGGGTCTCTGTGCCTCAGTCTCTCTCTCTCTCTCTCTCTCTCTCTCTCTCTCTCTCTCTCTTTATCTCTCTCTCTTTCTCTCTCTCTCTCTCTCTCCTCTCTCTCCTCTCTCTCTCCTCTCTCGTCTATATTGCTTCTCAAGTTAATATTTTCAAAACCTAACCATATTGAAGCTGTTATAAACGTCCTGCCCAGCGCGTTCAACATGCGATTCCACGTCACCGAGCTAGAAAAGTATGTTGCTAATACTTACCCTCTTCGAAAGGTAACGAAATATAATCTAACAGGAATTAGAATATAAACCTTCTCGTCGTTGATTTCCGCAATTGCTAGCGCCGATGAGAGCAGCAGTAAAATGTTGCACTTTCCATGTATCATTCTTGACCAACTGACATTGAGCACTCGAAATTTTATTTTGAACAAGCGTAGAAATTCTCATTGTCACCGAGGAATGTGCGTTTTCTCTATTCAGCCTCTTTCACTCTTGCGCTTTGTCAACCTCTCGCAATTTTTGTCTCTCTCTCTCTCTCTCTCTCTCTCTCTCTCTCTCTTTCTATTCAATCTTGAAGTTAGATTATTAGAAGAAACATCGAATATAGAAGAAGACGATTATTTTTCATAACTATGAAGCGTGGGAAATATAGGTCACTTTCTTACCACGCGCTTGTTGTCCAATTGCCGTCTTTTTACGGCGTGTACAGAGATTTGGTACAACAATAAAGCATCCTCTATCTTATTGACTCTCCCCCCTCTCTCTCTCTCTCTGTCTCTCTCTCTGTCTCTCTCTCTCTTTCTATCTCTTCCTCTCTTCATTCAACATCTCTTTATGTTTTTATGAATTACATAGTAAGTTTCTTTTAAATTCGCTCATTGTTAGATGAAAAACGCTCCTTCATTCATGCATGAAAGAGCCTTTCACAACACCCTCAAGTTTCAGCCGATTCAAGAGGCACTCTCATGCAGTGGTTCCTTCCATTTCAAACTTGCCAGGCAACATTCACTCTAGTTTAAGGGGAAAATCTACCTGTAGTTTGATATTTACATTTATTTCATAAAATCATTTACAGAGCAACAATGATTAGTTACATGATTTTAAACTGAAGGACGAAATTACATGTTATAATGCGATTTGTCTGGAAGTAGAGTACACGAAGCTATAGGGTGCAAGGGAATTAGACATGTTTGTCGTGACAAAAGACTCGCTAGTATTAGTAGATTTCTCTCTGCTGATGAGACTTACCGTATTTCTCTGCCCAGAATTACCGTGCTCCATCTTTCTTATCTCTACAGTATCTTCCATTCTGCGCCGACGTGGTAGAGGGGGCGCATCGGAGGTTGTCCGCGCAGATCGAGCCAGCCCTCGCGGCAGCTCTTCGCATCCTTCGACTCTCGCTCCGCGCAATGAATGACGCTCATCTTATGAACTACTTGGAGGTTATTGATTTTAGCTAACCAAAAAGATTTGCTTCATTTTCTTTCTTTAAATTTTATTTACTTATTTATCAACATTGAAAATAAATTGCTTTAAAAATCTATTATCATTAGAATTATTGAAAAATAAATCAAGTTAAATCCCACAAGCGATTTTAGTGCAATTGAATTGCCAGTATTGCTAATCATTTGAAATATCTAGAAAGATATTGATTGAATCAATAGATATGATTGAATTTTGTGATGTCCTTACTTGAAGGATATTATCAGTGAGCGGCTACTCCTTCGAATTGTCGAGCTAGTTTGCAGTGAACAAAGCATCTTCTCCTCCAACACAATCAGGAGACTCCTGACTGCTAAAGTAATTAATTAATCAATTGGGAATATAATTAGGTTTTGTTTATTTATGGGTACGTAGAGAGAGAGAGAGAGGAGGGGGTTTGGGCAGAGGAGAGAGAGAGAGAGAGAGAGAGAGGAGAGGAAGAGGGGAAATGATTTCAACTTTGATCCTTGAGACAGTCTCGACGATGCTTGATGTGGCGCAGCGAATTGGCGCAGAGAATGCGAGGCTCTACGTTGCGAAGCCATTTCAGCTGCTCTTCAATACAATGACTGGTTCGTTGGTTTTTTTTAAAGGATCTTCCGTGATATGATATGATCAATACGAGGGAGCAAAATTATCTCTTTCACACGCAGCTTTTACACTTGTTTTTTTTTACTATCATACAAATGGTACAGTTATCATTACTTTAAGTGGTGTTCTTTCCAGGTCTCTATGAACCCGGCGAAACACTTGAAATGCAGCCAGCTAGCGATGGTGGGAGTGTGCTGGTTAGCATCCTTATTTTTAAATGTCTTTAAAATTATATTTTATTTAAATGCTTATGCTCTTCTTTTGATCCTGGTCTGGAAAATGTTGAAACAAAATTTTATTTATCATTAGCCTTATGGTTAGTCGACTTCTCATCTAGATCACATTGCAAACAAAAACTTTCACGATTCCTTTCGTTTTTAATTTGTTGTGGATACATATTTTCGTTAATTAGAGAGTTACTTTTTTTCTCAAATATGAATAATTATAATATTCTTGTTTTTTTTCCATTTGTTAATTTGAATTCGTCGTTAAGTTAGTCGCGTGCTTCCCCGTGTGGTTCGTGCGTTCTCTGGTGTCTCGCTTCGCGACCGAGTGGGGCATGCCTCTTCTCTCCTCGTTCTGCACCAACCCCGCCGCGCTCATACCGTACCTCGCACCGCCACCCGATGCGCCGCCTCCTCCACATGTCATCTCCGTCGCAGGAGCCTCAGGGGTCAGTGAGTGGTGGGCCAAAGAGATGTTGTGTTCACAACGACAAAAAGATAATACATATTTTTTGAAACAGATATTTTTTCAACTTTTCTTAGTAATAATTGTTTGTGTTCATAGTGATCTTAAATGAGTATAGTATCTGAAATTGTCCTTCTTTAGTCGTCGTACCACCACTTTAACCAGTCGTCATCGTCTATGGGAAACAGACTCGTCTCACTCTCCTCCTCGTCCTCTTTCTCCCCACACCGGAGCTCAAGTCTGGGAGGAGTCGCGTATGTCTTATCTAATAATCTTTTTATTTATTTGTGATCAGCGAGACGAAAAAATGTATTGTTTTTTTTTTTAAATTTAATTCTAATTTTTATTTTTAAACGTATATGACAATTCTCGTTGAGAGAGCGAAATCATTTTTATATGTATATGTCAAATCAAGTTGAGAGAGCGAAATTAGTTGAATGAAAATTGTATTAAGGAAAATTATAAAGTTGATAGATACATCGGAATGTAAAAAAAAAATAACTTCTCTGCTGCTCAGAACAACGTCGTCGGATACGTCAGGTTCACTGTCACAACTGTGGTGCGCCCGTGTCTCGGCAGCTGTCTGCGATACGGGAGCCAAGTGAGGGGATATGTTTCCTTTTCTTTTTTTAAATTGTGTATTACATTTCCCAAGATTTGTTTTTGTAACAAAAATTTCAATAGACTTTTACATTTTGATATTTATATTCAAGATTCAAGTTTTTTTCGGGATAACAGTAAGGCTTTCGAAAGAAAAAGATTATCTTAATAGAAGAAGAAGTCTTTCTATGTTAGTGATAAAAAATAGTTTAATTAAAATGATAAAATTTTAACGATATAGAAAGGTAAATAGAAAGAAATGGAGAATCAATAATCTCTTATTTTATCTTGCACACTGACGAGTTAATAATAAAAATTAGGTTAATTAAACTGATATAATTGATGATAAATAGCAATTTCGTAGATCACGCCTCGACCACCTCGTGCTCTGCTCCTTCACGGGCCACACTGCGGCCGTCACGGGCCTCGCCGTTGTCTCCAGCGAGAATTCCTTCGTCTCTGCGAGCGCGGATAAAACGGTTTTTGAGGCTAACTTTTCTTTTTTTTGTTTAACCTGAAACGAAGGGATTTAACCTTTATTTACAGCGATTTTTTTCCTTGTTGTGATGCAAAAAATTAAGTGCAATAATTTTTTAAGTTAAAAAAGAGTAAAGTTGAAAATAATTGTGTTGTCTAGGTCCGTCTCTGGACACTGTCAGCAGATCGCGACACTGCCACTTGCCAGTATGCCTATCGAGTGAGTAATAATAATAATTGTTGTATATTTTTAAACAATAGTAATATTAACTAGTAAAATTAGCATTTGGCCAAATAAAATTTGTAAGACTTTAATTTATAATTTTTGGAGGGCCACACAAAGGGCGTTCAAGACGTGCAGCTAATGGCAACGAATGCGATCGGGAGTGCTGACGGCACTCTGCAGGTAACTAATTTATTAAGTAGAAAAGTCGCAAATGTTTTGATTTTCAAAATATCTTGAGAAATTATGTATTATGTAAATGTAAATTTGAATGTCCAGGTATGGGATCCATTCCGAGGCGTGTCGCTTCTCCAGCTGGAATGGCCAGAAGAGACGGCCAAGGACAACTCATCCTCAACTGGCTCTCTGACCCGCCTCTCTAGCCTGGACCGCCACTGCCTTCTCGCTGCCTCCACCAACCACGCGAATATACGGTAGGAATTAATTTTTTTTATTTTTGAAATAGGTTTTGTTTCAAACACAATAAATCTTTGCTAATTCATTTAACCGGAACAAAATGAGCAAAAAAATTGAAATCTCTAACATCTGAACTCGCCCAGGTTGCTCGACCTCCGTGCCGGTGGCTGGGTAGCTGAGCTCGCAGCTGCGCCAGGAGCCGGGCAGGCACGCTGCATGACCTCGTCGCGTTGCGGCAGACGCGTTGCGGTCGCTCTTTCAAATGGCGCGCTCGCGCTATTCGACCCGCGTACTGGACGAGTGTCCAGCATAGCTCACGGCAATAGTACTCACCCGACGGCGGTTATTATTTTATTTTTCTATATCATTTTGTTTGTGTTTTCTTATTTTTGCCAATACTTTTCGCCTCATTATTTATTTTAATTTTAATCTTCCCGCAATCTAGAGAAAGTGTTAGTGTACCGGGAAATAATGTCACAATTTTTGTAAGACGTCATTTTGCTCACTTATGGCTGGACAGCTATTACTATTTTGAAAAAAAAAGCGGGTTAAAGGAGTCTAAAATTCGCACTTGAATTCGCGCCGTTTTGCCTGAGACAAGTTCGAGAGAGCATGTGATTTAGAGAGACGCCGACTAGAGTAATCAGGAAAATTCAAATTGATTGCGGTTGAGTTTCGTACTCCTTCATATAAGGAAGTTAATGATCATTCAGCTACACTTTCTGCCAGCGGGAGACGCAGGCTCGCCAACTTCGGGCTCCTCTCCTCTGCTTCTCTGCTCCCTCGACGAGGCGCCCTCTCTCTTCGGTGCGACGCCCCGCCTGGCGTTACTCAGAAGACTCGGAGAGAGCGCGGCCCACGCGGTGGCTGGCGCGGACGACGATGAGAGGGCGCTGCTGCTCACGGCACACAACAACAATGTCGTCAGGGTGTACAGGTCAGGGGGGGGCAAAGGGATTGGATTGAGAAGAGTAGAAGAACCACCTTTTACGAGAAAGCGTTGTATAAAACTAATTTTTTTTTATAATTGTCTCTAACAATAAGTTTGTAAAGATTAGAAAAATTGAGCCTGTTTTTAAACTTGAGAAAAAAACTATTTTGTACGATTCTTTCGAAAATTCTTGTAACTGGTGGTTTTTGTGAGAAGCCTTTCTATTTCAGTAGTAGAAGTGTTTGCAAGAGTGTTGGATATAAGAAGGGGAGGATATTAGTAACAACAACAGTTTGACTGAAAATAGAGTAATTACAGTAACGCGGCGTCTCAACTTGACGTGGAGACTCGCCTCCGTTCTGATGTCATGTCGGGCCAGATTGTCACAGCGGCCAGATTCCCGCTCAACGACGCATTCCTCTTTGGCTCTTCCAATGGCTCCATCAGACTTGTCTGTTAATTAACTTGTCTGCTAATTCCTAGTTGCATAATAATATCATCAGTAAATATATGAGATTTACGGTCATTCCATTTATATTTTATGTTAGATTTATATTCTTTAAGTAGACGAAGGAATCTATTTTGTAAATAGAAGGGCGGTGCAAGTCTCATCTGTGGCCAAAAGGAAAGAGTACGTGCCTATTTGATGGACTAATTTGTGATGCGATATCTGTGATCTGCTTAGGATTTCTATGCTTGTAATACTTCACGTTATATACTGTGTCATTCTTTCTATGCTTATGTAGAGCGTGATAAAATATTTATTGACTAAAAAGAATGTAAGCAGAATGCAATGATCTACAGAACTTTGCGTTTTTGCGCTGATTTTAGTTTTAAGTAGTTTGGTATCAAGATACATAGCACTTTTAACACTTTTCTTAGCTAGATGTATATAGAAAATGAGAGAAAGAGAAACTGACTTTCCTAATGAAGCGGAGAAAAATGAGGACTTGTTGTATGTTTAATTGTTTAATTGTTTATCTACATCTTTAAAGGATGTGACGACACAATGATATCAAAATGAGGACAAATGTTAATTCAGTCCTAGCAGCAAAAGAGGGGGAGGGGGAGGGATACAGTAGCCACGGTGGTCCTCTGTTCGGGTGAAGCGTAACCCGGATATGGGGTGGATCAGGTCCCAAGGGCTGGCAAGGCCCATTACCAGTGTGCACTGAGGAGGGTGCATCTCAGAGGAACCACCGCACTTGCTGAATGGGGAGAGTGGAAGGGGACTGGGGAGATAAGGCAGTGCTGCTGTAATTAAAACATATAGGTAATAAATAGTGAATAGTAATAGTAATGATTTGGATAAGATAATTCAATGACCATGTAACTACAGATGAGGATATTCAAGCTTAAGTATAGAAAGAAGGGGCAAATTGTGAAATATGTCTCGTCCTTTCATGAACACTATCAACGAAAATAAATAAAAAAAACAAGGGAATTAAGAAAGGTCTTTCGAGCTGGAGCGAGAGACAGAGTGGCAGAGAAAGAGGACGTTGGCGAGCTAGAGAGAGAGTGGGGAGAGAGAGAACTAATTTGTTAACTAATTTGTTTTGAATTTACACAGTTTCAAAGGTAGGACAATTCTTTCCCCTTTTTGCACTTCAATACAAAGTCCATTCCATTGCAAATAAATTATAAGGAACACAAAAGAATTTTTTTCATTATTCTAGAATCTTCCTTGAATTTTCAATAAGTTGGCGAAACGCGGAAACTTCTTCATCATTTCACCTCATCGCAATGGCGGAGAACAGTCGGCTCGAGACTTTTGCGCATCAGTCTCTTCTCGGTCCATATTTCAAGGAGTCGCTTCTGGGTTAGCAGCAGTTGATTAAATATTATTTTAACTCCTTAATTTTTAATAAATAAATGGCTAATTAAAAAGAAAACAAATGAAAAGTCGTTTTAACTTTTAAATTGAACATTTCTGAATATCAGAAAAGGTCGTAATTGAACAAAAATAAATTTAAGTTTCTTTCTAGGCTTAAAGGAGCGCGCCCGCGTCTCGGATGGGGCCACTCTTCTCTGGTTGTCGGTCGCCAGCTACATCTCTTTTGCCAGCTACGAGGATGCGGAGGTGCCGAAGTGCTATTCTGTTGAAAAACAATTTATCCTAATAATTACTTTGCTCCAAATGGTTTTTGTTAATCTCAAAAAAAAAAAAATTTTTTTGAAACCAACATTTAATGTTAAAAAAATAACCGTCCAAAATAGTTGCAGGCCGTGTTTCTCCTCGTCTCTTCGCTCCCTCCGGCGATCGTCTCAATGCTCGCGGTCACGGACAACGAGGCAGGCATCGACTGCCTCGTCAGAGTTTTCCTTCTCCCCCCCCCTCCCCACATTCCCGAAACAACCACTCCCGTGCGGAATGAGGGAGCAAAATGCTATAATTTATTTACAATAATGAAATCCAGGTCAGAGAAGGACAACAACCTTTCAAGTATATAGAGTCCCTTATTTATAGCGCAACCTCCTGTCATTCTGGGCGTGGAACGGATTACTGTTCCTGGTGGACTCCATCCTCCCGCCCTCTTCACTCCTTCTGCTTGCCAAGTTCATCGCAGTCTCTACGCTCTTTTGGCACTTTGCCAGTAAGGCGCAGGGGTAAGAGGATCGTTGGCTTGGATATTTGACACTCCATCTCCGCCCTCAACAACTCTCTCGTACTCTCTCTCTCTCTCTCATACTCTCTCTTTCTTTCTCTCTCTCTCTGTCTCTGTCTCTGTCTCTCTCTCTGATTCTCTCTCTCTCCCTCCCTCTCTCTGATTTTCTCTCTCTCTCTCTCTCTGATTCTGTCTCCATCTTCCGATCCCTCCACTGCTTCAGTGTTCGCAAAGCTGCCCCCCTTCTTAGCGGCGCTCTCCGCAACACTTTCGACAGCGACTTTTCTATGCAGGCTGGTATAGAATAATGCAAATGTAGAGTAAAAAAAGTTGATCTAAATACATATGCAAATATAATATACTTATGTATGAATACTGAAAAGTAAAATGTAATTTTTATCAAAAAATAATAATATCTAAAATTGTGTATAAGTGTAATGTCGTTTAATTAATAAAATGATCCTTGCTCTTCAGGAGAGCGGAACTTCCCTCTCGGACTCGCGCACTTTCGCCATCTCTGCCGCGGCCGCTTCGGCCAGCAGCTGCAGCATCGACAGCGCGTCCACCTGCCCCGAGGTTGGATATCGAAGAGGGTACTGTAAGTGGACAGAGTACTGTCGGAGGATGGAGTAATGATCCACTCGAGGATGACAATCCTTCATGTCCTCTTTCTCAGTCGAACACACCCGATTGCGCTCTCTTCGCGTGCCAAAGTTCTCCTCGCAGTTCGACTCCTCGTACCGCAGTCAGAAAGTCTATCTAAAAATTATAGAAGATTGTTAAGGAAAGCTCAAAAGAATGGAAAAGCAAGGTGATCTAAAGCTCCAGATTGACGCGTGGCCATTTATAACCAAATACGGAGAGGAAGTGAAGAAATCGGAGGAGGAAGAGGAGAAGGATGAGGAGCAAGAAAAATACGAGGGAGGAGATAACATGACGTCCATCAGTCGGCCGAGCGTTCAGATTAGGTGGGTGGGCTTTATTTTTCTCTGCCTTACCCCCTCATATCTCTCGTTCTCACTCTCTCTCTCTCTCTCTCTCTCTCTCTCTCTCTACTCTTACACTTCCCCTCTCTCACTCTAACACTCTCTCCAGGACTGGCAATCTGAAGGTGTCGCCTTCGTACGAGTTGCAGCTACCCCTCTCTGGCTCTTCCCGCCCTCTCCTCCTCGAGAATGTCTCCGCCCGTCCTCTTCTCTTCGGCCTCAAGACCAATGCCCTCGACTGCATCCGCGCCTTTCCCATGAACGGCTTCCTCGCCTCCGGCCAGTGCTGCGAGGTTTCTTCGCAATTTATTTAATTCATTATTTTATACCTCTGAAATAACAATCCTTTTTTCTCGCTTTAGATCACAGTGGCTGTTGTGGAGAAGGAACAGCGCCCTCCGATGCCTTGGAGCGGAGACAAGGCGAGTTATTTGACAATGCATAGTAACATTCCTACAAGAACTCCTGAGTTCGCTTATGGGCCTAAGGCCTTACATTTGGAGCTACAAAAATTTTTTTTGAAGCATTGTTTGATATATCCAACAATATTTCTTCAATTTTATGCAGAAACAAAGTTTTTTTGTATGAGCTTAGACCCTAAAGTATTGATATCCTGTAACTGGTAATTCCCGTTACAGCTGGCCATTGACTGCACTTTCGTGCCGGAGGGACTCGTCTCTGAATTCTCTCGCGATCTTTTCTCGTCCGTCTCCCTCGACAAGTTCCGCCATCTCGTGCGCCTTGCCTACGTCGACGAGTAGGACAGCCTAAGGCTTAGGGCTAAGGAGCCTAAGGCCTGGGCCAAGTCTCCCTTCCCTTCCGCCATCTTAACCCATTCCCTTTTATATAAAGCAGATTTATGAAACTCATGTATTTCTTGTTGACACAATCAAAGACCTGTTCCGTTTACGAGTTCTGCGTTAGTCAAGGCGGACGAATTTTTCTTAATTTCGTTATTCACACAGGGTATTACTATTTGGGTTAAAGTATAATTCGTTACACAAAAAACTACAACAAAATTGAATATATGTATGTACTTACATATGTATATACCGGACATGATCACGTAGTTCATTTTATAAAGGGCTGTTTTTAAATTTAAAATAAAAAAAATGGGAATGGAGGTCTTCGGTGTTGTGAGAAGGCATTAGGACGTCTTAATCATCTAGTTGACTGCACGGTGCTTGTAACGACCCGAGTCGATGTGCCATGCCGAGAAACGTCTCCGTGAACACATAGTCGTCTAAATGTTTTGAAAAGCTAATTAGTTGTTAAATAAAAGTAAAATAAAATTTAAAATCTTTAATTTGATGTAGTTTATGAAGTTGTGAATATTTTTGTTTTTGTATTACTTTCTGGCTGGCGGTTTTAATTTACGGTATAGTGATGCCAACTCTACATATGTACATGTTCGAGTTTAAATACATACTAGAGACGCAGACAGTTTGTCATAATAAGCTAAATATGTAATATATTTAAATAAATAAATATAAACAACGACGCTCACCGTATATCCTTACGAACGACTTCCGATGAGAATACGAGTAGCCACGGCGTGCAAAAGGCGAGCAGATCGAGGCAGGGGTTGGCAGCCAGGAAGAAGGCGCCGTAGCCATGGCCTCCCTCGAAGTTGTACACTACGTAGATACGAGCCTGCAGAGAGGGAGAGGGAGAGAGAGAGAGAGAGAGAGAGAGGGAGAGAGAGAGAGGGAGGGAGAGAGAGAGAGAAAGATAGTATAGTAGTCCGAAATAAAGAGAGAGCATTTGATACACACAGAGAGAGAAAGAGAGAGAGAGAGAGAGAGAGAGAGAGAAAGAGCGAGAAGGAAAGAAAGATGAGTGGCGGGATGATGACGAAAGCCGACAGGCATTGTTTTGATTATCAAGAGTAGTATGTAGTCAGCGCTTTCCACCACACTTTCTCTGTTCTCACCCCTGTTCTTGCGCGCTGAAAACTGAAGTAATCGTGAGAGACTTGCAAGGATTTAACATTTTCACTTCGCTGTGCCCAACGTCAGCTGACTCTTATTTGCATGAACTTCATTGTTACCCTTAGGGTAGACGTAGTTTCCACTCGTTTGATACTGAAAAGAAGAGATACCCATAGCACGGCCATGATAACGGCGACTGCGGTCTGGAAGGCGCCGGCAATGATGAGATTCCGCTCGGCCACCAGATTGCCACGAGAATGTCTCTTCAAATGGTAAACCTGACTGGAGCAGTTTGTTAATTACTATTATTTACATATATTTAAAATTAATGCACTATTCTTTTTTGCTCAATGTATGCAAAAGAAATGCCGAAATAGTTTACATGTAAAAAAATTCTGTAAATTAAAAAAAGAAGCAGACAAATGAGAAGAGACGAATAATGGTGACGACGGTGAGAAGCCCCGCACCAACGCCAAAGATCAGCGAAGTCAGAGAGACGACTAAAGGTGTGCTGTACTAAAAGAAGACAGAGTTCAGGTCAGAGGAAATACACTTAAAAATAAACACACAGCCAATTATTTGCTGTGAACAAGTGTTCATAATATACGTGATATTATTATCATTACTTGATGCGAACCTCTTTGTGGTAGACGTCCTCGTAAAACATCGTATAGTATACAAGGAGATTGACGGCGAACGACTTCTGTATCAGAATCGGGAAGTAGACGAGCGGTGGCGTAATCATGCTAATGAAGCAGAACTTGAAGCCGTGGTCTTCCCAGAACTGGAACGAAATGTCCGGTATATAAATGATATATGGGGAAAAGGAGAAAAAGAACACCATTGCCTCACCCGATGAGACTTGACGGGAAATAGCACAATGCTGCAGCGATGTGCTGCGGTGAGGAAGACAATGTTGAAGTGAAGTTGGTTCAGATAATAGCTGGCAGCGAAGAGGGGCATGAGCCAGTGAGAAGGAGTCGCGAGGAGGGGGAAGACGACGTTGCAGAAGGGCGAGTTCAGCAGGGTCACGGGTAGAATGTTCAGTGGGCAGAGCGGCAAGTTCTGAACAGTCCATCCAGTAAGAAGCTGCGAAAAACGCTATATACATATAATTAAGCAGTAAAATGTCACATACACAGATTGCTCCGCAGGCGAAGATTTCATAGAAGAATGAGTTGTATGGAGGACGAGAACGGCGAGCTCGATAGAGGCGCAGAAGAAGAGAGGAAAGAGCGAGGGATAACACATCGAACACCAGCCGCCCCACGTGGACGGCAAAGGCCAGCGAACGCTCACTCGACTCGGGGCAAATCGGCTCCATATCCCTCCCAAACTCAATTAAAAAAAAACCGTTTACCGACTTTGATGTATTGATTTATATGTTTAAGAGAAAACAATAGAAAATATTATGATCTAATCAACATACGGTTGCACCAGGAATTAAAAAAAAATTTGAAAGGATTTATCTTTGAGAAGACATTTTATAAATTCCAGACTTTCTTGCATTGTCGAACAAGAAGTGTCAGAGAAAGCCTACTTGAAGGAGCAAAAGAAACGATTCTGTTATTCTCACATGAGATTTCGACTTTTTCACAGAAAATCGAGAGATGACAAAGGTAGAAGATTAAACAATTTCACAAGCAAAAAAAACTGAAGTAGTAGCTCTCTCTCTCTTTCTCTCACACCTCCATCCAGAAGTTCCGTGAAGGAACTGAAAAATGTTCTGTCTGAACAATGTAGGATGTGTAGTGTACATGCATAGAACAAAGTAACGCTCTTTAGTCTTGTCTACTGTAAAGGCTAAAGGAGACACGCCAAGAGTCTTCCCAATACTCTTCAAGCTTGAAGTGAACTGTCTACCGCTGTCTTCTCTGCGCCGACATATCGCGAGAACGTAAGGTTGGTCAAATGAATAATTCCCAAATAATACAAAAACTCCATCTTATTTTGCATTTATTCAAATGTTCGTATAAAAATAGAGCAAAAATAGCGGAAAAAATATACCGCTGACTTATCGTCACCAGATCGCTGAAAGTCGTTAGAATAGTATTGGTATAATAAATAGTGTTTGTTACTATTTTTAGTTGTTTTCCTTTTGTCATTTCCGAGAAGTGCTGTTCTGATGGTGAGTAGAGAAAAAGATTGTTTCCTGATTGTTATTTGTTCGCGGTCTTCTTCCCATGACTTTCTCGTGTACTCTTCTGCGGTATTTAGCGAAGAATATGACGCGATTTGCAAGAGAATCAAAATGAATCAAAGCGACCGCGGACATAGCCAAAATCGAACGGCTTGGATTTTGTTCAAAAGTTCCTTATAGGTACTTTCTGATACGAGGAATCGATTGGGAATGGTCTGGGAGTCCGAAAATGTCTTATTCGTCTGCTATGAAGGCTTGAATTATGGGGCTCGCTGCGCTGGGAGGCGAGTTGGATGCACGTCTGAGGCCATTGCGACGCACTTTGTTGAGATATAGAAATGAAAATTAGCACTATAAGAGCCAAGATATTACTCTAAACAATGGAAAAAGAAAATCGTGAAAATTTTCAACTTTCAATCCCTTATTGTCTTTAAAGTTTGAAGGAGCGCAGACAACGTGTTTCTCATTTTACCAGAACCAACCCTAAACAGTTGTATAGAGCTAGAAAAGAGCTTTCGAATGCACTATTGGGTTTTTGAAACTTAGGATGCGCTGAATTTTCCTAATCGATTATTCCGGCGCGGCAGCACAAATGAACTTTTTTTTTCAATGAACTTTCAAGTTTACGATATTTTGTTATAAGCTTTAAAAGTATGGTCGGTATTGCTATTTACATTGCGCCCAATAATCCTCTTTCTTAGTTTATTCGAATTAGAATATTCCAATTATTTTTTAAGCGCGTATCCTTGAAGAATTATTAGAAGCAGATGCCGTATTCTTTTAATCTATCATCAAAACATTGTAGATTCGTTATTTTGTTCAAAGTGGTTCACCTAATAGCAAATTTAACGCTCTTTCTTGTGGTGTATGTTTCGGCATACGAAAATGATTCTGAAGTGGTTCTTCTATTGCGCGGACCCGCTGATTTGTGCTGCCGCGCCGGAATAATCGATTAGGAAAATTCAGCGCATCCTAAGTTTCAAAAACCCAATAGTGCATTCGAAAGCTCTTTTCACGCTCTATACAACTGTTTAGGGTTGGTTCTGGTAAAATGAGAAACACGTTGTCTGCGCTCCTTCAAACTTTAAAGACAATAAGGGATTGAAAGTTGAAAATTTTCACGATTTTCTTTTTCCATTGTTTAGAGTAATATCTTGGCTCTTATAGTGCTAATTTTCATTTCTATATCTCAACAAAGTGCGTCGCAATGGCCTCAGACGTGCATCCAACTCGCCTCCCAGCGCAGCGAGCCCCATAATTCAAGCCTTCATAGCAGACGAATAAGACATTTTCGGACTCCCAGACCATTCCCAATCGATTCCTCGTATCAGAAAGTACCTATAAGGAACTTTTGAACAAAATCCAAGCCGGTCGATTTTGGCTATGTCCGCGGCCTTTTTGATTCTCTCGCAAATCGCGTCATATTATCACTCAAACATTAAGTACAATGCAAAAATAGCGATAATATCTTCGTCAATAAAGATATGAGGTGGTGCACAAGTGAGAAAATGAATGGCGAGAGGGATCGCCCCGACTATAATCTGCCAGTGGACTGCATGGCACTGTTCATTAGGATTGTTGAGTTGGCGTGTGGAGAAGAAGCATCGCAATGAATCAAGAGTCGCCTAAATCACAGCTATTAATCGGAAAATAGAAATGGCTTATTTACATGACAATGTATATGACGCGATTTGCGAGAGAATCAAAATGGATCAAAGCGACCGCGGACATAGCCAAAATCGACCAGTTTAGATTTGGTTGAAAAGTTCCTTATAGGTGCATTCAGATACGAGGAATCCATTTGAGATGGTCTGGAAGTCGAAAAATGCCTTATTCGTTTGCTATGACGGCTTGAATTATGGGGCTCGCCGCGCTGGGAGACGAGTTGGATGCACATGTTTGAGGTCAATGCGCTGCGCTCTCTTGCGATAAAGAAACGAAAATTTACCCGATAATAGCCAAGATATTGTTCTAAACAACAAAAAAAGAAAAACGTGAAAATTTCCAAATTTAAGTGTTTTATTGACTTTAAAGTTTGAGGGAGCATTGAGAACGTAATACTCATTTTACCAGATCTGTACCTACACTGTTGAATAGAGCATGAAAATAGCTTTCGAATGAACTATTGGATTGTGAAAACATAGGAGCTCTTTGCCGTCTCCTGCTCGATTATCCCGATGTGCCTGTACAAATCACCACATCGAAATCATTTCCATGCGACCAAACGTACACCAGAAGAACGAGCGTGAAATTTGTAACAGAGTGAATCCCTTTCAATAAAATTCCAAGCCTTAGGTATTTTGTTATAAATCATATAATTAGGGCCGGTAGTGCCACACATTGCGCCCAAACATTAATCTTTTTTTAAGGTTATTCGAATTAGAATATTCCAATTATTTTTTCAGGGCCTTTCCTAGACGAATTGTTATAAGCAGATGCCCTATTTTTTTTAACTTATAACAAAACATCGTAGACTTGGAATTCTGGTGAAAGGGATCAGTTTAGAGCAAATTTCACGCTCTTTCTTCTTGTGTATGTGTGGACGTGCGAAAAAATGTTGAGGCGCCTTTTTTTAATCCGCGGGAGTTCTGATTTGTACAGTCACATTGGGATAATCGCTCAGGAAACATCAAAGAGTTCCTAAGCTTTCAGAATACAATAGTTCGTTCATGCCCTATGCAACCGTGTAGGTACGGTTCTGATAAAATGAGTATTGCGTTCTCTTTGCTCCCTCAAACTTTAAAGTCTATAAAACACTTAAATTTGGAAAGTTTCACTTTTTTCTTCTTTTGTTGTTTAGAGCAATATCTTGGCTATTAGGGTGTAAATTTTCGTTTCTATATCTCTACAAGGTGCGGAGCAGTGACCTCCTCAACTCGCCTCCCATTGCGGCGAGCTCCATAATTCAAGCCGTCTTAGCAAACGCATAAGGCATTTTCAGACTTCTAAACCATCTCCAATCAATTCCTCGTATCAGAAAGCATATATAGGGAACTTTTGAGCAAAATCCAAGACGGTCGATTTTGGCTATTTCCGCGTCCTTTTTGTTTCTCTTGCAAATCGAGTCATATAGTAGATTTTTTTTATGGTGTGTAATCATGATACGCATGACTAATTGATATTTGAGAACCATCTATGTATGTAGTTGATAAACGTTGATCCAGTTGGGAGTGTTTAATCGCTTGAACAGTAATCTTTATCATCCTTTAAGACTAACTTAATACTTACCGTATATCCTTTCTAACAACTTCCGATGAGAAGACGAGTAGCCACGGCGTGCAGAAGGCGAGCAGATCTTGGCAGGGGTTGGCAGCCAGGAAGATGGAGCCGTAATAATGGCCTCTCTCGAAGTAGATACGAGCCTGCAGAGGGTAGGAAGTGAGGCAGCGATAGAGAGAGAGGCACAGTAAGAAAACAAGATAAAGAAAGAGTGAGAGAAAGTGTTAAGTGCAAAAGAGGGAGAAAGAGAGAGAGATATAGAGAGAGAGAGATTACTGAAAGGAGAGAAGATAGCAGACATTGAATAAGTAATGAAGCTGTAACTTTTTTGAATTAAAAGTTTCCCGTATTCATTAGGATTTGTTCGAAAAGCCATGAAAGCCTTGTTTGGTTTCTTCCGCTCGTGTGATATCGTAAAGAAAAATACCCAAAGCACGGCCATGAGAACGGCGACTGCGGTCTGGAAGGCGCCAGCAATGATGAGATTCCGCTCGGCCACACGATTGCCCCGCGAATGCCTCTTCAAATCAATCCAAATCTGGATTCGTTCCGATTGTCGATTTTCATCTTTTTTTTATAAATGAAATCACTATAGCATTCTATATTTTTTCTTGCTCAAGGTAAAAGAAGTGCTGAAACAGTGTGCATTTAGAAAGATTTTTGGAAATAAAAAAGAGAGACGAACAGATGAGAAGAGACGAATAATGGTGACAACGGTGAGAAGGCCTGCGCCGACGCCAAAGATCAACGACGTCAACGATACGACTAAAGTGGTGCTGTACTGCAAGAACATAGCTTGCTTTACGGCAAGAATAAAATGAGCAATATAATGAAGAATAAAAAATATGACGAAAATAAGATATGAATACATATTAATAATCATTGATAAATATATAGGAGTGAGCTCCGGCCTGAAGAAATGAGACGTGCTTAAACATTTATTAGCTATGTGAATAGCCAAGTTCTAACTGCAAATTTCCAGATCTGAACAAATGTTGATAATAAAAAATAATAAATAAATACATTACTTGAGACGAACCACTCGTTTGTACAAGTCTTCGAAAAACACAGTGTAGTACACAAGAAGGTTTACGGCGAACGACTTCTGTATCAGAATCGGAAAGTAGACGAGCGGTGGCGTAATCATGCTAATGAAGCAGAACTTGAAGCCGTGGTCTTCCCAGAACTAGAACGAAGTGGATGATATATGGGGAAAAGGAACACCATTCTCTCACCCGATGGGACTTGAGGGGAAATAGTACAATGCTACAGCGATGTGCTGCGGTGAGGAAGACAATGTTGAAGTGAAGCTGGTTCAGGTAGTAGCTGGCAGCGAAGAGGGGCATGATCCAGTGAGAAGGAGTCGCGAGGAGGGGGAAGACCACGTTGCAGAGGGGCGAGTTCAGCAGGGTCACGGGTAGAATGTTCAGTGGGCAGAGCGGCAAATTCTGAACTGTTGATACCTCGAGATATGTATGTACATACATGCATACGATTAGATAATTAAACAGTATAATCACACGTATGCAGTCTTTCCACAAATAATCTCGAAAACACTCTATAAAATTAGCAGTAAAATGTCGCGTACACAGATTGCTCCACAGGCGAAGATCTTGAAGAAGAATGAGTTGTAGGGAGGACGAGAGCGTCGAGAGAAAAAAATGCAGAGAAGCAGTGAAGAGAGCGTGGTGGATAAAAGAACGAAGACAAGCCGCCCCACGTGGACAGCAAAGGCCAGCGAACGCTCTGTCGACTCCGGGCAGATTGGCTCCATTGCCGACCACTATCTCAATTCGAAAAAAAGTGATACATAAAAATTTGATGTAGTGACTTAATGATAAACAGAGACGAGACTTATATTTTGATCTAATCTTACAATCGTTGAAAAGACGCTACTATTTATACGTTGTGTTCGCTCAAGGGATCAAAAAATTCTCCGTTAGACTACATTTAAAAATTAATGTCTTTCTGTACAGTAAAAGAAGTACTTTTATAGAGGCTTTTGTACCGGAAATGTAAAAGAAAATAGCCAACACAATCTCTTGAATTGTTGAGCATGAAGTGTCCGTAAGCTTACATACTTGACAGATAAATCGAAACAATCTCGAAGAGTGAGTATTTCATTTTCTCGCATGAAATTTACGACACATTCACGGGAAAAAAACAATTTATCAAGGAAAATAGCTGAAGTAAGACGCGAGTCTCACGCACTTTCAGCACCCCACGTTCCCGCGCACCCCACGTACATACCAAATTGCGAACCTGCCAACCCCAGTTCGGTGTCTAGGCGATCGGCTGGCTGCATCCACCCACCTCCACTCCTATTTAAAGTTCTCGATTCTGTTACTTCTCTCTTTCACTCTCTCTCTCTCTCCATCCTATTTCCCCTCTCCGCGGTGCAATGCATTTTCTTCTCAACTTTTACGATTGAATCTGGGTATCCTTCTCGATCAATTTTTCTAAATGTTGTCACATCATAACGATGTATTGAATAAATAAATAAAAAAAGCAAGAATTTCCGAAAAGAACTGAGGAAAGGTCTGCCTGAACAATGTAGGATGTATCCCACATGTTCAAAGAAGTCGTGGCTTATAGTCTCGTCTTTTGTAAAGGCTAAATGAGACGTCCTTAGAGTCGTCATATATTCAAACCCTCAAATTTTGCCATTAAAAAACAATGCAAACAAATCGGAAAAAAACAAACATTTGACGACTTCGCCACATCACTCAAACATTCTTCAAAAGTAGTTAAAATAGTATCGGAACAGTGCTTATTGCTCACTAATATAGTATATATGTACATTTTGTTCGAGTTATTAGGTTTTATTTGTTTATTTCGAGAAGTGTTGTTCTGAGACGAGAAAAAGATTGGTCCCTTTATTGCGATTACTTCGACGTCTGCTTACCATTCTGACTATCTCGTGTACTCTTCTGGGCAACGGGAAGAACATTTGTCTCTGATCATGTCGAAATTAAGATGAAATCGGAAGACGGTGATAATGCTTGTTAATATTGTGGAATGCAAAGATATAGCTGTAGTTCAGAAAGGTGAAAGTGAATGGGTACTATAATCTGCCACTTGACTGCACGGTACTTGTCATTGCCAGAGTTGAGTTGGCGTGTAGAGAAGCGTCGCCATGAAGCAAGAGTCGCCTAAATCACAGTTACTAGTCAGAAATTAGAAATGACTTATTTAGTTTTAATTTATTGTAATGGAATTTTTTTTCTTGTGTGTGACCATAAAATGCATGATTAAGAGATTTAAGAAATGTATAAAAGACTAACAGTTATTAAGACTGGTTTAAGACTTACCGTATATCCTTACGAACGACTTCGGATGAGAATACGAGTAGCCATGGCGTGCAAAAGGCGAGCAGATCGAGGCAGGGGTTGGCAGCGAGGAAAAAGGCGCCGTAGCCATGGCCTCCCTCCCAGTTGTACACCACGTAGATACGAGCCTGCACAGGGGGTGGGGAGCGATAGGGAGAGAGGGAAGTGAGAGAACAAGAGAAAGAGAGAGGGAGAGAAAGTGTTAGTGTAAGAGAGAGTGAGAGAGAAAGAGAGTATAGTAGGCCGAAATAAAGAGAGAGCATTTGATACAAAGAGAGAGAGAGAGAGAGAGAGAGAGAGAGAGAGAAGGAACGAAAGGCGAGTAGCGATATTCAGATGAAGAAAGACGACAGGCATAGCTTCATCAAGAGTAGTATATAGTCAACGCTCTTCACCAGATTTTTTCTTCTGTTTTCACCCCTGTACTTGCGCACTGAAAGATGAAGTAACAGTGAGATAATTGCACGGATTTAACATTTTCACTTCGCCGTGCCTAACGTCAGCTGACTATTATTTGCATGAACTTTTGTTTTGTAACTCAGGGGCAAATAGTTATTTCCATTCGTTTGATATTGAAAAGAACAGAAACCCATAGCACGGCCATGAGAACGGCGACTGCGGTCTGGAAGGCGCCGGCAATGATGAGATTACGCTCGGCCACACGATTGCCACGGGAATGTCTCTTCAAATTGCAAGCCTGACTGGGGAAGTTTGTTAACAATTATTGTTTATATTTTAAAAAAAAGCCCAGCAATTTACATTTGTACATTCTTGTTGTACTCATAAATAGTATTCTTTAATGAAATGCACGGGTAAATTTAGGTAGTAGAGACTGATCGTTCTGTTAAGCAAAGAGGTGAGCAATCTGTTCAATTGGTTTTTTTTGCCTCAGCGAGCTATGTGAAGTTAGTGTAATCTAGGACGAAAACGAACGGAAGATAAGAGGCGAATGACTGTGACAAGAGTGAGCAGGCCAGCTCCTCCGCCAAAGAGCAGCGACGTTAGCGAAACGACAAATGGGACACTGTAGTGCTAAAAGGAAGCGAATCAACTTATTTATATAATTTACATATTTTAATAGTTTATATATATACTGTTAATGAAAAGATATATATATATATATATATATATATGTCTAAATTTACGTTGTTTATTTAAGAAAAATATGTAGACGCATGTTTGCTATGTGCAAGAGTACACTTCCTTGGTGACATCATATAAATGTCGTTTGAAAAAAACATGCATTCTTGTGGGAATCAATTCTAATTGTGAGATGTTAAAATCGAACCTCTCGATACAGCCCTTCGTAGAAGATAGTATAGTACACCAGCAGGTTGACTGCCTGCGACTTTTGGATGATAATCGGAAAGTAGAGGAGTGGAGGCGTCACTATGCTCAGGATGCAGAACTTGAAGCCATGATCTTCCCATAGCTGATGGTAAGGAATATCACAAATATGTATGTATGTATATATGTATATATGTACATGCATACATATGTATATACGAATGTTATGCACCTCTTTGTGTATAACAAAGTGTTTTAGTATTGGAAGTCATATGTATATTCCCGAATAAAATTGTTTAAAAAGAACTTACAATAAAGAAAGAATGATAATACACTTTGAACTGATTATGAGAACAATTATCTCACCTGCCGAGACTTTACAGGATTTAGAACTATGCTGCATCTATGTGCTGCAGTGAGGAAGACAATGTTGAAGTGAAGTTGATTCAGGTAGAAGCTCGCGACCAAGAGAGGCATTATCCAGTAGGAAGGAGCAGCGAGCACGGGGTAGACGACGTTGCACAGAGGAGAATTAAGCAGAGCCACGGGTAGAACATTCAGGGCGCAGAGAGGAAAATTCTGACCATGAGCAGCAGTTGTAGATCATATTTTTTTAAAGACTAACGATTTTTAATTGATAGTTAATTAAACTCATCTTACACAGATTGCTCCGCAGGCGAAGATTTTGTAGAAGAATGAGTTGTATGGAGGACGAGAACGGCGAGCTCGATAGAGGCGGAGAAGAAGTGAGGAAAGAGCGAGGGATAACACATCGAACACAAGACGCCCCACGTGGACAGCAAAGGCCAGAGAACGCTCACTCGACTCCGGGCAAATCGGCTCCATCTGAAATTCAATACTTACTATCTTCTTTGCTCCGAGGTTTAAAGGAGCCAAAAGCTCGCTCCTGAATTCGCGTCTTTTTGCCTGACACCAGTGCAAGGGAGCATGGTTTTTTTTATAGAGAAGCTCCAACGATACTCAGAAAATTTTAAATATCTTAAGGCTGCGTTGCGTGCCTATAAGACTGTTTAACTATGAAAAAACGTTTCTGAGACATGAGAAAACAAAACAAGATTTTCTTAACATTTATGTATTATATCTGTACTACAAAATGCGAAGCTTTTCAACTCGTGAGAAAAGGAAATAAGATTGTCAGGCACCGCCCATCATTCTAAAATACACAATGAAACACTATTGTTCGTACTATTTAATAAAAACATGAGAGAAGCCTTCTTTTCGTTGTAAAAAAAATAAGTGCATCTCGAAAAAGTCAGCCAACATTGTGTCCATGCTGGATTCACACGACAAAAAGTTCCCACAAAATAAAATTATTATGCATTCAGACCAGTTTTCATTGACATCGGCCAATGACTTCGATCAACATATAGTATTATTTTTCGTTCATTAAAATATTGCGTCTTGAATCATCGAGCTAAAGATGAAAGGCACCAAGATATTTGCATGTTTTACGCACAGAGTCTTCTGCTCGATATGAAGAAAGAAACAGAGATTAGCCATACGCTGAGTAGGTGATTCAAGCTAGAAAAATTTGTGTCCGATTTCATAAGGTTCTTCCGCCAGAGTTCTGTGGAATTTGAAGAGAAATAATAAATGAAGTACAATTGTTTCAACAATTTTTCGCAAAAGAGCGAAGAAACTGACACTCATTTTCAGAATGAGCACATTCGCACAAAACATTGAAGCTACTTGGCTTCATTTTCTGATGAAAAACGACATGTCGAAATCGTACATAAAAAGATTACACGCAAGATTTGATAATGTGTTTAGACATTTTAGTAGAAGTAAACTGACACCGCCTGATCTACGAAGACTTTTCTGTCGAATATATAGGTACTGGATGACGAATTTTTCATCAATTATATCGAGCACTAACGAATGTTAAATCAGGTACATTTAAAACTAACAAAGGAATATTAACTGCTGAAGATCCCGACTAGGCAACACATTTATATACATCTAAATTCATCGTATTGAACCAAGATATCTACGAACTTCTTCATTTAGCTACTATTCAGTTGTCAATCGTGCACTATTCAACTACTCAGCTTGGATTTCTAATTACAATAAGGCGTTTATTCTTTTGTAAAGAAGCGCGAGTGTTAGAGACATCTCTACAGGTGCAGCGAAGTGGAACTAATAACAAAGAAAGATAGAATTTTTAGATACATATTAGACAATGTATAAATAAATGAAGGAAAGCTGAGAACAGTGCGTGATTCAGTTTTCCAACCATTCGAAATTTTAAAATATAGATTCAAAAAGGCGTGAAAACTGTGATTCGGATGAGATCGTAAACTAGAAAATAGTGAATCGGTTTGAAAACCTAATACGAAATTACGAGAAACTTTTCGTGGTTGCAAAATGAGAAATCACTATAATAGCACAATTTCATCAGGAACTTCAGAATCCTCAATGTGTTGAGGATGGCTGAGTAGACTTCAAAGGTACCAGCGTTATCTTGCGACAGTGAACTCGCCTGAAATAAAAAAATTAAAGGACAATAAAAGGGAGTAATAATTTCAGAAAACATACCTCAATGAGTGAATACTAAAATCGCTTGCTTTCAGTACAAACCGCGTAAGGTAGCAAGTGAGTACTTGCGCTAGGAGTTGTAAGATGTGAATGACGTCACGCCGCACTACTTTGGACGAGAATACGAGCAGCCAAGGAGTGCTGAAGGCGAAGAGATCGAGACAGATCTTTGATGCGATCGAGAAGATGGAGTATGTTACACGGATTCCCGAAATGCGATCAATGTAGATATCAATCTGAAAATGGACTTGTAGTCAAAAATATGATATCAATAATAATAACAAAACATAGCACAGAAAATTATTAAAGTGCCTTTAGCAACTAATCTCCAGCTACAGTTGCTGCCGAATTATTTTATTTGTTTGCGTTTTGCCCCTTAATTGGTGGGCAGCTTTGCTTATAAAGGAAGTTAGATATTAAACGGGTAAATAAAACTTTTATTTCTAGAAAAATACCCAAAACGCCGTCAGGAAGAAGGCAAAAGTTGCTTGCAGAGCGCTCGCAATGAAGAGATTCCTCTCTATTGTAGGACTTGCTCGCGAGTTCCTCTTTAAAATTGAGAATCAATAAACATACATACATACATAAAGCAAAAGGTAGGTATATTCTAGAGCATTTTAGCAATTTGAGATTCGAAAATTGAATCTATTCTTAAAAACAATTCATTGCAAATCCGCCGTCAATATTTAAGAGATGCTAAAAATGGCTCTCAAAGGAACAGACATGAATGAACATTTGCTGAAACCTGCTGAAATTTAAAGAATAGATATTTAAAATATTTATAAAATCTCTTTAGATGGTGAGGCAAATATATGAACATATCTGTTGGAAATGCCAGTCGAGGTATCATGACAATATCAATCGATCAAATATTCGGCAAGGCGGATAATTTATAAAGGTTCCATGGATATCCTCTTTATCGAAGATTTAGAAGTGAGAAAAAAGTCCTTGATCAAGAGGCGAATTAGCGTGACTGTTGAGAGAAAGGCAGCGGCGCCACCGAGGCAGAGTGAAGTCAGCGCAACGGCGAAGGCCTTCTTATACTCAAGGAACACGCGATCACTTCTTGTTTAAAGACAATGAAAGACGCCTTTAGAAGTAAAGAAAAGAGAGGCTTATTTGTTTACAGACGATTTAACTCGCATATAACAGACACGCATACTTCTGCCAGAATGGGGATGAAGAACATGATATAGTTGACTCGAGTCTCGACCGCGTAAGCCTTCTCGAGTAGGGTTGGGAAGTGAACCACGAGAGGAAGAAGGACGCTCGTAATGCAGAGCTTGCATCCATGCGCGGTCCAGAACTGCAAATCGTTACTCATTATATCCACACAAAAAAACTAGAAACATAAAAAATAACAATTTACTAGCTTAAAACAAACAAAAAAATGCAGATAAAACTCACCAGGGAACGGTCAGAAACCCTACACTCGAAAAAATACAATTTATAGCTCAAATGAAAGCCCTTGAAATTTGGTGAGACAGAGTATAAAAATTAGCTGCTGCCATGCATAACACAAATTTTTATGGCATTTTCAAAATTAGATTTTTTAGATAAATTTTCACCATCAGAGAGTAGTCTACATATAAATCGTGCAAGAAGTTAAAAAAACGTGAACTTACGGCGCAGTGGATAAGACGTCTGATTGAAAATTTTTTGTCGTGAGTTCGATTTCTCTTCGACTCATCGTTTTTGCTATTTTTTAATGTTATCTTTTTTTATTCTATCTTTATTTAACAAAATGGAATACAATCTACAAAACAGCATCATTATTAGCTCATGTGAACAATGGTGTCACAGAAATGGTTCAAGCACATCGGAGCACATAATGCTGTTTTGTAGATTGTTTTCCATTTTGTTAAATAAAGATAGAATAAAAGAAAAGATAACATTTAAAAAATAGCAAAAAAGATGAGTCGAAGAGGAATCGAACTCACGACAAAATTTTTTCAGTCGGACGCCTTATCCACTGGGCCGTAAGACCACGTTTTTGAACTTCTTGCACGATTTATATGTAGAACACTCTCTGATGGTGAAAATTTATTTAAAAATCCAATTTTGAAAATGCAATAAAAATTTGTGTTATGCATGGCAGCAGCTAATTTTTATACTCCGTCACACCAAATTTCAAGGGCTTTCATTTGAGCTATAAATTGTATTTTTTCGAGTGTTGGGTTTCTGACAATTCTCTGGTCAGAGGAAAAAATAGATCTACCCGCGCCGCCACAAGTGGATTCAAGACGATGCTGCATCGATGAGCCGCCGTGAGGAAGGCGATATTGAAGTGGAGTTGATTCTGCCAGTAACTGGCAGCAAAGAGAGGCATGAGAAGGTGAGAGGGACGAGAGAGAAGGGGGAAGAACACGTCGCAGAGCGGAGAGTTCAGAAGGAGAGTGGGCAACATGTTTAGGAGAGAGAGTAGAAAGTTCTGCAAGAGATCTACATTCATGTTATTGATTCAGTGAATTCTTCCTCAATAGTCATCAACTTACACAGATCGCGCCGCATGAGAACAACTTGAAGAAGAAGGAGTTGTAGCACGGAAGAGAGCTGCGAGAGTAGACGAGGCGAAGAAGCAGAGAGGAGAGAACGAGGGATGACACGATGAACACCAGACGACCCACGTGGACGGCAGTGAAGAGCGAATTGTGAATCGACACCGTGCAATGGAACGGATCCATTCTAATGAAAGAGCATTTTTTTCCTGATATTTTAAATCAATCGTTGGCATCAAAAATTAAACGAAAAAAAAATAAATGTATGTCATCGTTTATCCATTTACTTGAGAAGGCTTCCAACCTTCTCAAGTAGCTGGATAAATAATGCGAGAAAAGACGTCCACTTGAACAGCTATGGTACTTCCCACATGAGGGAAAACTTTGGACTAGAACTCTAATGATAAGTAGTACAAAGAATTCTCACGTATTTTCTCGGCCATCGGATGATATGGGATTAGCGAGACTACGTTGCATAGTATTAAAGCGGCATTCGCTCGGCGAAATTTCATTCTCATCTTTTTTGCTCCGTCCTGCCCTTTTTTTCTCTTCTATCCATGATAACCGCCTTCGTCATCCCTTCTCCTTCTCGTTCTCGTCGCATGCGGCGTTGCTTACAAATATCGATTTCATTGCCATGTCACAAACCATTCCGACAGTCACGCCCGTCAAACTCGTCAAGTTTTTTTCCTCAGTTTCATATCGTAAACTTTCTCATCGTGTAATGTTGCCAACTAAATAAATTTCTGAGATAATTTTAAGGAATAAGGATCCTGTTTCAGAACATTATCAGAAAGTAGAATTTTCCTGCTCCTATGAAAAAGACGCCTGTGTGCCCGCGCGCTAACATGTGAGCAATATTACCACGGCAGGTTCAGGACGTTTCCGTATCGTTGGCATAGCTGGAAAATTTTGTAGCTCGCACAAACATTCGAGCTACATACGTTAGTGAAAACATATCTTCAAGTCCGCTGCCCTTTTGGTTGTTTATGTAGAAAATAAATCTGCATTGTAATATAAATTTTATAGATCAAGTAAAGAATGTTATGTTGAAAATAAGACAAAAGCTTAATTTCGGTCAAATCTGTGAAAATAAAATTATGATTTAATTTCGGTCGACGGTGGAAGGGTTCGAAGGCAGAAGCGCGGTGACATGCCCGTGAACTCGTCCGAACCACAAGCTGTAATCACTGGAGTAATAAAAGCCTACAAGCACTCATATTGATTATATTGATGCAACTTGAAATGCCAAGTGTTACGTATACGGTTTTCTCCATTTTCCATGGCTTTTTTCATCACATAAATTACTTCCCTCTCATAATAGTTTCAAGTTGTTTGTTGCACACATATGTAGAAAAAATATCCGTTAGCGGTAACGGATTTAAAGTACGGATTGTCCATACTTTCGGCTCCGGGGGATATATCCGTAGGCAGACGCCCCCAATCCGTAACCATATCCGTAAAGGAAAAGTGCGATCCCTAGTTGATATCCGTAAGATCAGCCCTCCTCAACCACACAGAGTAAGGAAAGTTCGCCCGAGAAGAAACCAATCAAACGATTAAAAAGGGTTAATTGTAATAGGACAAAAGCAGCAAGAGTTTGTAGAGTGGCGTTGAAGCGGCCACCGTGTATTTGAAATCAGAACTATCACCCCCGGATACCTAACACAACACACTACCATCACACAACCTGCGCAATGGTTGCTGAAAGGATCAAAGAGAAGGGTGCCAATCCAAAAGATAAGAGAAGGTTGCCCATAGACGAGGACATGAAAATACGGCATCTATTGGTGTAGGGTGGCTACAAAAGAGAGAGAGAGAGAGAGAGAGAGAGAGAGAGAGAAGAGAGAGAGATATTGAAGCGATTAGAGTTCAGCTTTGAAGGCTTGCGATGGAAGAAGAAACACTTCGTTGCGGGACTACCGCACAATGCTCGGGCATCGTTCCATTCCACCCGAGGGTAGCGGAACGTTCCAGGAGCGCTTCCGGGCTGAATGTTAGGAACATTCATTTCAAGGCCCCTCAAATTTAGTTTACGACTTATCCATACTTTTTGGGGCTCACGGATATGGTTTACGGATTGAGAGTTAGTTTTCGACTTATCCGTAGTTTTTTTCGGGGTTTACGGATTTTGCTGCGGATTGAGAGATCCTCCCTAAGCTCCGTCCACCAAGTTAACGGGTATTTTTCCTATATGTAAGCATTTTGCTCTGTTTGAAGGAGCCAAAAGCTCAATGTGGAATTTCCATATTTTTTGCATGAAACAAGGACGAGAGAGCATATGATTTAGAGATACAAGACTGAAATAGCAACTGAAATACATACTAGCCTCGTTAAACGGCATGAAGTGGCTTGAGCCAGGTGATTTATGCCTCTTCTGATGTCTCGACGGATTACCGAGGACGAGCCGAGGAGGAGCCACGGCGTGCAGAAGGCGAAAACGTCAAAGCAAGCGTTGGAGGCGAGGAAGAAGGAAGTGTATTTTATGACATTGCCAGAGGTGAGATCGATGTAGACGCGGGTCTGCAGACAAATTAGTGGCTCACTTTTTCTAATTATATCGAATCCGCCTTGAAACTTTAATAAAAGCCTTAACTTTAAGAAAAATGGCGACTAAATTTTTGTTCAGAAGATCATGATTTGAACGATAAATGTTATTTGATTTAAAAAAACTTACCCAACACGCTGCCATAAACAGTGCGACTGCAGTCTGTAGAGCGCCTGCTATAATAAGATTTCGTTCTACGGCAAGACTAGCGCGCGATTGTCGCTGAAATTGCATTATTTTAAGTGAAGTAGGTTCATATTTACTCGCTCAGGATTTAGTACAAGAAGTATAGCTTATGCAAGTTTCATTCAAACTTGTGCCAGCCAATTGAAAGCTAAGATAATGAGTGCTTTACCATTGTTAAGAGGCGAGCGATAGCTACTATTGAGAGCAGACTTGCACTCCCGCCCACCAGCATCGAAGTCAGTGCAACGACGAAGGACTTTTTGAACTCAACGAATATGTTTTCGATCCGTGCAAGGGACGAACATATTGCTCTTTTGCACAAAACGAGAAAAAACTTGAATTTGAGATAAAAGAGATGTTTGGTGTACACTTACTGTAGACTTGCGCATAGTCTATACAACTAGCAGAACATCGAGTAGTACGCGTGAAATCTGACAGCGTAAGCCTTCTCGAGTAGCATAGGGAAGTAGACGATCCGTGGCAGTGCTATGCTCAGGATCCACAACTTGTAGCCGTGCGCTGCCCAGAACTAATTGTAAGTCTTCATTTGGAAACAAAAACAAGTAAAGATCTTTAAGAAATAAACAATTTGGCCATACATATGTTTAAAAGGAGTTTGGAGATGTTTTCCATGATCTTTCCAGCACTTTCTATCAAGTACTTTACTTACTCGCGAGGCTGGAATAGGATTCAAGACGATGCTGCATCGATGGACGGCAGTGACGAAGGCAATGTTGAAGTGAAGTTGATTCATCCAAAAACTTGCACCCAGCAGAGGCATGAGCGTGTGAGAGGGGAGCGCGAGAAGAGGGAAGACCACGTGGCAAAGGGGAGAATTCAGTAGCACCGGCGGCAATATGTTGAGCAGAGAGAGTGGCAAGTTCTGAAAGAGTCGTCAAATAATATTACTTGGGAACAAATAAATTAGAAATAGAATATAACATTTACACAGAGAGCGCCGGACGCGAAGATCTTGAAGAAGAAGGAGTTGTACGGAGGGAGAGAGCGGCGAGAGAGGGAGAGACAGAGAAGCAGAGAGGAGAGAGCGAGGGAGCAGACGATGAAGAGCAGTCGGCACAGCTGGATCGTGTAGACCATGGAGCGCTCTTCCGACTCGGCGCAATGGGCCGGTTCCATTATGCTCTAAGTAAGGGCTTGCAAAATGGAGAACATTTATTTTAAGTGTCACTCCATGATGTTTAAATTCCATTCATACTTCTTATACTTCTTTGTTCGAATTATCCGACACATCATGTTCAAACAATTCGCTTGTCACCGAAAAAAGAAACGCGCATTCAAATTCACAAGCAACTACACAATTTCATTCTCACCTTTTCCGTTTGAAGATGACACAGTTGGGAACAACATATTTATTTTCGATAAATAGTGAATTGAATATTATCATCTGCACAGGCTTATTATTAGGCATAAAAGAGGCATTCTGTTAAGGAAAATAGAATTTTGAAGGTACAAAGATAATAAAAAAAATTGCCGGCACTCATGTCTCTGTACGAAGGAGACAGGAGAATCCTCAAGAATTGTAGCATTTACATAAGTATACGGTTTTGGTGCTCTACACTGGAGGCGACGTGTTCGCAAACCTCCAATTAGTGTACATACAGTTTTTCGTAATTAGAACATCGAGAGATGAGGCGAAATGCAGATCTCTCAAATAGAGGAACAAGGAAGCAGCGTATGTGAGAAGAGTGATAATTGCACCTTCAAGCCAGTTATTAACCTGGCACGACATTTCCAGTAACAACTGCCTAAAGAAAAATTTTGTAGGCAAACGAAGAACTTTGCCCTCCACATTTTCTCGAAGTGGTAAATGAGTTTGTACTCATGTGTATTTCGAGCATTAAATGTCATGCACCCGACTAAAGTGCACCATTCCAAGGTACACACAAAAAATTTATCGCGAAAGTCTTGCCCATGTGAACTATTACTTCTCAACTTCATCATCGCGATATGTGGGGAAGCGGAATACTTTCTCAGGAGAATTGGCGCTAAGAAAATGATTCAACTTTTTTCTTCCTGAAGCCTTATCTTCTCCATGGACACATATTCTCATATTTGTGAACCCGAGTAGTGAACTGACGACAATGTTGGAAATTCACAAGGATCGCTGCGCGACCAATTGATTATTCGACGTGTTCGAGGGACCGGCCGAGTTTCTTCGGCGACACATTCGCCTGAGACATTCTTACTAAAATATTTTTTCACACTAGAACAAAATGACGTGTATTAGTACCAAAATAGTTGTAATCTTTGTTCTCCCCGCAAAAGGAATGATTGCAAGCTTTTCTCTCTCTCTCACCAAAGTGGCACCTCACACAAGCGCCAGAAATCGTATAGCGAGACGCTTTCGCCAGCAACCTCTTGCGAGTCCTCTAGGTCTCTTTTATCTATTTCTCATCTAATTCTCTCTCTCTCTGCACGTTCACTGGCAGCTCTCCTTTTCAATCCGTCTTCCTTATCCTCACTCCTCGATGCGAACACCGTCGGAACTCGCAAATGATTGGGACAGGGACAAAGATGAACGATAGATCTGAGAAGCTTCTTATTAGTAGATGAAATGTGGGAACACCAGAGAAGAACACGTCTAACACTTCAAGGGTAGAAAGGGGGTTATATAGAGATGTAAGACGTAGTATTTTGCGGACTTCGAGATGTATTCCTGGGATGATTAGTGCAGAAATAATTATTCCTAATTCCCTTGTATCCCACGTCACGTATCCTATCTATATGCATACATATAACTCCAAAACAAAAACTAAATAGTAAACGGATGAAACAACGGAAGAATTCACTTCAATAAATAAAGTTGCTGACGAGGAAATTTAGAGCAGTGCGATTTTTTGAAGAGGTTGAGCTGAAGAATAAAGAGAGCCAAGAATATATGATAATAAAAACGATTATTCTTTAAAATTGAGCATGATCTACCTACCGTATATCCTGGCGGACGGTGGCTGACGTGAAAAGAAGCAGCCACGGCGTGCAGAATGCGAGGAGGTCGAGGCAGGGGTTGGCAGCGAGGAAGAAGGTGCCGTACGAACGCTCGTTCTTGATCAGGTCTTCAATGTAGATACGAGCCTGTACAATCAGAGAACTTCAACTGAATTAACTGTTAAGATAATATTTTTTTTTTTAATATTATCTCAGAAGAAAAGTTGCTGCTAAAAAAGTATTATCTCTTAAAATAATTGTTCTAATCTGTTAAGTGAAAAAAATTAGTTTAAATATTTTGAGAGAAAATTAGCTAGTTCTGATGTCATTGAGACACTGAAAGAAGAAAAGAATGAAAAATTTAGAAATAAATCAAACCTTGGAATCCACTCATGTACTTACGTCAATTAGGTACACTAATGCACAAGAGTGCTGTGAGAATTTGAACTTCTCATCGGTATTAAATTCTATGAAAGAGCAAGCAGGTTCTTGTTTTGTTAGTATTGTCTGTTTATTCTTTAAAAAAAATCATCATTTCACCTGTTCCTTCAAACGACTTTAAAGTGAGCCAAAAACTCATTTTTGAATTCGCGCCTTTTTGCCTGACGCAATTGCGAGAGAGATTGTGATTTAGACGGACGCGACTACAAAGGTCAGAAAAGTTCAAAAAAAATTTACGGCTAAGTTTCTTGCTTGAGTTGTGAGAACAAAGTCTGACCCAGAGTGTGGCCATGAGAATGGCCACTGCAGTATGGAAGACGCCTGCAACAATCAGATTCCGCTCGGCCACCAAGTTGTCTCTTGAAGTTCTCTGCAAATTAAAAATTATCCATATAAACAAAATTTTTGTACTTAGAAAGGGAACAAAAATAGTGTCATATTCCCGACAATGTAAAGAAAAAAGATTTTTGGGTTATGTTATTTTCTAGGTAACATTGGAATGAAGGAAAATAGGTGGAGACGAGGAGAAAAAATTTTTATTACGCGCTCTGGGTCGGCTTATACTAAGCTTGGAGATGGTGTACTTTCATAAGGGCATACGAAGATAGATTTCCATCTCAACTCGACAGTCGGTGTGAATAGTAATATATTTGTTCACAAATAAATGTATCGTTTAAACAGAGGAAAATCGAACATTTGCCCATGACATTTATATCTAGAAAAGAAGACAGACTCACGGAAGAGAAGAGTCGAACGACAGTTATTAAAGTCAGGAGACCTGCGCCGCCGCCGAAGATGAGCGAGGTCAGCGACACAACGAATGTGTACTTGTACTCAATGAATTACTTGTTTTAAAAAATATTCAAGGAATGCTATGCCTAAAAATGTTAAGAACCTTAAATCAGTAAAGAAATGAAGATAACGAAAATAAAACTTTCTTCTTCTTCTATTTTTCTTTCTTGGGGATATTTTTCTTGTTTTTTTTTATACTATGAGCTCCGTATGTCAACAATGAACTCGCCATACAGCTGGCAAGACGGGGATGAAGAATATTGTGTAGTAGACGAGCGAGTTAACTGCGTAAATCTTCTGTAGAAGAGTAGGAAAGTAGATGATGGGTGGCGTGAGGACGCTCAGGATGCACAACTTGGAGCTATGCAGCTCCCAGAACTGTCATTTTAATATTCAATTTTTTTAAACATCGTGTGAAATTGTATTTGATAGAATCGATATGTATATTTGTAGGTATGTGCTATAACGCACTGTATTTTAGTACAATCATGTTCTGACAAGAGGGGAATTTAGAGGCGCTAGCACTACGCTGCATCGATGAGCCGCCGTGATGAAGGCAATGTTGAAGTGGAGTTGATTCTGCCAGTAACTGGCAGCGAAGAGAGGCATGAGAAGGTGAGAGGGAGTAGAGAGAAGGGGGAAGAACACGTCACAGAGCGGAGAGTTCAGAAGAGCAACCGGCAGAATGTTGAGCAGACACAAAGGAAAGTTCTGGGATACTTAGTATTTATATTCTTTAAAAAAATTTAAATAAAATATCAGAGGTCTTATTGTTATATATTACTATTTAAACCACGGTTAATTCAACATTATCATACACATATTGCTCCGCAGGCGAAGATCTTAAAGAAGAATGAATTGTAGGGAGGGCAAGAGCGGCGAGAGTTGAAGATGCAGAGAAGCAGAGAAGAGAGCGAGAGTGACGTCAGCGCGAATATAAGGCGACATAAGTGAATGGCGAATGCCACCGAACGCTCGCTGGATTCTTGGCAGCGGAAAGGTTCAATCATCTCAAAACGTATTGTCTGTAGTATGAACTGCAAAGACAACTCGTAAACATAAAGAGTGAATGACTTTTTTTAAACCAAGTTTTTACCCTATTTTCAAATAGTTATAAGAACGCGCTCATTATTAAATAGATTAAAAAGAAATGGCTGCAGGAGCCATGCGAAATGTTGAACCAATCTTATGATCTTTTTGAAACGGCAAATAGAATGCTTATTAGAAGATATCTTTTTTTTTCTTTCAGAACTAAGATGTGTCTCTGAATCCGAGGAATCATTTCCTTTCTCCCACGGATTATTTAATACAAAGTTTTTTTTTCTAGTTTCATGCCTTGACAAAGTAATTTTGCGATAGACTCTTAAGTTATCACCCGAACAACAATGGATGTATTGATGTAGACGTCCTTTTGTCTTCTTGAGAGAATAGCTATCCATCCTGCAACATTCGAGGGAAGCGGAAGAGAAGATGTTTTCGTTGACCGCTAAATACTTTCTGCCGTCGAAATATCCGTGGAGTCAATGAAAATTCTGTGATGTATTCTTTCACTCTCTCTCACCCCTGTCTATCTCGCTTGTCATCTTATATACATATATTTCCTTTTCTCTCTCTCGTTCTCTTTTAGACCTCCACAATTGGGGAGGCGAAGGCAGAGGCGCCCAAGCTGACCCAAGCGGATGCCCAGTGATATCGGTTTGCTTTGAACTGTTCCGACTGCAAGGGGAATTCTATCTCGAATTGAGAATATATTCTGTCTTGTTAATGCAGTTGTAGTAAATAATCTTTGATTAGCGTGTTGTTATTATTTCCTGCTGATGTTCTAAGCCCCCATCGACAATCCGGGTCAATCCTCCTGCTGTTCCCTCACCAGCTTGTACCGTCTCTGGCAAAGACGAGGCCGGGCAGTGGCGCCCCCGGCTTGGTGCGACTCGGGGCGTCGATCCCTACCCTCCCCCCCCCCCCACCACATACACCTATTTTTACTATTTTTGCAATGGAACGACGACCATAGTCCTTATGTCAATGCTGTCACATTGAAATACTTTATTTCATGTACGATAAATAAATAAATAAACAAAATCTATACAGGGCAAGCTGTTCTTGGCTCTGCTCACAATCAGCTCTCTCTCTCTCTCTCTCTCTCCCTCTCTCTCTCTCTCTCTCTCTCTCGCTGTCCGCTGTTGTCCCGCTCTGCTTTGCCTCGCTCGCTCTCTCTCTCTCTGACCACTCCATCTAACAATTCGCTCTTCTGTCTTCTGCCTCCTGTCTTCTCCACAATTGCCGTTCCCTGCCTTGCACGCTTATTTTAAACTGCACCAGGTGCCAACTAATCAAGGGAAAACAGAAGAAATGTTATACCATATTATCTTTTTATCTTGTAGCAGCTCCTTAGACTGCTGTCAATGATCCTTTATTGTTAAAATCTGCAAAGATAGGAAATAAGACAGTAACAAAAACACCTATTTACTACTTCACTATGAAACAACTAATCAACTGCAGCTTCATCAATGCGCTCTCTAAATATCGAACTACTTCTTGAAATACAATGAATAGAATTGGACGAGAATGCTTCTATTTCTTATGCAGAATTAAGAACGCTCTGATAAAAATAATCATGAAGCCTATAGAAAAGCGATTAGTCATCAAGTGATAACAACTCATCTGTGACATGACTTCTTCAATCAGAACGAAACAATACATGATAGCGAGAAGGTGGCCAACAAATGGTGTCCGTGTGTGAGATCTCGCCTAGGAAGATCCCTGGGGGTAAACTTCTCGACTAACAATAAGACCCTAACTGCACGACCCCCACGAATGAATTGTCCTTTGGCAGGGCGATGTAGTCGGTCTTGAGTATCCTCTCCGGCTTCTTCGCTGTCGTGGGGGTGCGGATGGGACTTGGGAACTGGCGCAAGAACACTTTTTGTTAACAACCTGCCTGACAGGAACAGAAGAAGAAGGCGAGAGACTGTAAGGGGAACCGCTCACTATAAGCTAAACCAGGGAGACTGACTTGTGAAGTCAGGAAAAGCACACGTGGGTTCTTACGTGAGTACATAATAATAATGCACTTGAGTGCATCATATTATGAATTCAAGAGAAAAGGAAATGATGTGAGGGGAGTCATAGTGACAATGCAGCGCCATGGATAATGTCCTGTTCGTTGGAATGTTCCTTCTCATTAGGGCATCGAAAAAACATTCATGTTGAGAATTGAATGCTACGAACATTTACAAGGAAGCACAATTGAAGCGTGAGAACTGCAAATGCTAGCCAGTTATTTACTCTAGCGCAAAGGTCTAATAATCATTACCTAAAGAAAGTTATGTCGGAGAATATTGTCCTGGAAGTGGCAAATAAGGTTGTAGTTAGGTGCATTTCGAGCACGGAGCGTTTCTTGCACTCGACTAATGTGCAGCACTCCAAGGTGCATGTATGTATGTACATACTACATATGTACATAAAAACGTATTCACCCATGAGAACTATTACTTCTCAACTTCCTCATCGCGATATGCGGGGGAGCGCAATACTTTCTCAGGAGATTTGGCACTGCGAAAATGATTCAACTTTATTTTTTCTTTACGAAATTCACAGTGGACACATTCTCAGGCTTGTGAATCCGAAGGACAACAATGTTGGAAGTTCACAAGGATCGTTGGCGGCAAACTGATTAATCGACGAGTTCGCGGGACCGGCAGAGTTTCCGCGGCAAAACATTCGCCTGAGAATTTTGCTAAAATTAGTATATTTGTCCAAGCCAGATAAACTACGTGTATGAACTGAACAATACGAAGAACCACGCATGTGAAAATTAAAGAGAAGTAATTCTATAATAGGGTATGTTCTACCTACCGTATATCCTTGCGGACGGTGGCTGACGTGAGAAGAAGCAGCCACGGCGTTCAGAATGCGAGGAGGTCGAGACAGGGATTGGCAGCGAGGAAGAAGGCGCCGTACGAGTGAGCGTTCTCGCTAAGGAATGCAATGTAGATGCGAGCCTGTAAAGTGAGAACCGAAAACTCCATCTTGAATTCGCGCCCTTTTTACCTGACATAGAGAGACACAACAACAGTGGGCAGGGAGATTAAATTAGACTACTTTAAGATTATTTGATTATATTTTAAAAGAAAACTAGTTGAGTTGATATTGAGACACAGAATTGAGGAAACGACGAAACATGAGGAAGTCCAACTTTGGGATCCACTCATGTACATAGGCTGAGTGTACACTAATGTACGACAGTGCTATGAGACTTTGAGCTTTTCATAGGTATTTATATCTATGAAAGAACAAGCAGGTGCTAGTATCGTTATTTTACTTCTTTCTTGTAAAAAAATCATCATTTTAACTCATTCTTTCAAATGACTTTAAAGGAGCCAAAAACTCTGCCATGAATTCGTGCCTGACACAATTGCGAGAGAGCGTGAGATTTCGAGAGACCCGACTACAAAAAAAAAAAGGTTTGCGGATAGCTCCTTTAATGACTTGAGTTGTGAGAACAAAGACTGACCCAGAGAGTGGCCATGAGAATGGCCACTGCTGTTTGGAAGGCGCCTGCAACGATCAAATTCCGCTCGGCCACCAAATTCCCTCGTTATTTATATCAATAATACTATTAATACCGGACCCAACAAGGTTGAGCGGGATTGTATATATATATATATATATATATATATATATATATATATATATAAACATTACTTAAAGGATAAATAAAACAACTAAACTTCTTATTTTAAATTGTTTGAATTATTTTATTATATATATATATATATATATATATATATATATATATATATACAATCCCGCTCAACCTTGTTGGGTCCGGTATTAATAGTATTATTGATATAAATAACGAGGGAATTTGGTGGCCGAGCGGAATTTGATCGTTGCAGGCGCCTTCCAAACAGCAGTGGCCATTCTCATGGCCACTCTCTGGGTCAGTCTTTGTTCTCACAACTCAAGTCATTAAAGGAGCTATCCGCAAACCTTTTTTTTTGTAGTCGGGTCTCTCGAAATCTCACGCTCTCTCGCAATTGTGTCAGGCACGAATTCATGGCAGAGTTTTTGGCTCCTTTAAAGTCATTTGAAAGAATGAGTTAAAATGATGATTTTTTTACAAGAAAGAAGTAAAATAACGATACTAGCACCTGCTTGTTCTTTCATAGATATAAATACCTATGAAAAGCTCAAAGTCTCATAGCACTGTCGTACATTAGTGTACACTCAGCCTATGTACATGAGTGGATCCCAAAGTTGGACTTCCTCATGTTTCGTCGTTTCCTCAATTCTGTGTCTCAATATCAACTCAACTAGTTTTCTTTTAAAATATAATCAAATAATCTTAAAGTAGTCTAATTTAATCTCCCTGCCCACTGTTGTTGTGTCTCTCTATGTCAGGTAAAAAGGGCGCGAATTCAAGATGGAGTTTTCGGTTCTCACTTTACAGGCTCGCATCTACATTGCATTCCTTAGCGAGAACGCTCACTCGTACGGCGCCTTCTTCCTCGCTGCCAATCCCTGTCTCGACCTCCTCGCATTCTGAACGCCGTGGCTGCTTCTTCTCACGTCAGCCACCGTCCGCAAGGATATACGGTAGGTAGAACATACCCTATTATAGAATTACTTCTCTTTAATTTTCACATGCGTGGTTCTTCGTATTGTTCAGTTCATACACGTAGTTTATCTGGCTTGGACAAATATACTAATTTTAGCAAAATTCTCAGGCGAATGTTTTGCCGCGGAAACTCTGCCGGTCCCGCGAACTCGTCGATTAATCAGTTTGCCGCCAACGATCCTTGTGAACTTCCAACATTGTTGTCCTTCGGATTCACAAGCCTGAGAATGTGTCCACTGTGAATTTCGTAAAGAAAAAATAAAGTTGAATCATTTTCGCAGTGCCAAATCTCCTGAGAAAGTATTGCGCTCCCCCGCATATCGCGATGAGGAAGTTGAGAAGTAATAGTTCTCATGGGTGAATACGTTTTTATGTACATATGTAGTATGTACATACATACATGCACCTTGGAGTGCTGCACATTAGTCGAGTGCAAGAAACGCTCCGTGCTCGAAATGCACCTAACTACAACCTTATTTGCCACTTCCAGGACAATATTCTCCGACATAACTTTCTTTAGGTAATGATTATTAGACCTTTGCGCTAGAGTAAATAACTGGCTAGCATTTGCAGTTCTCACGCTTCAATTGTGCTTCCTTGTAAATGTTCGTAGCATTCAATTCTCAACATGAATGTTTTTTCGATGCCCTAATGAGAAGGAACATTCCAACGAACAGGACATTATCCATGGCGCTGCATTGTCACTATGACTCCCCTCACATCATTTCCTTTTCTCTTGAATTCATAATATGATGCACTCAAGTGCATTATTATTATGTACTCACGTAAGAACCCACGTGTGCTTTTCCTGACTTCACAAGTCAGTCTCCCTGGTTTAGCTTATAGTGAGCGGTTCCCCTTACAGTCTCTCGCCTTCTTCTTCTGTTCCTGTCAGGCAGGTTGTTAACAAAAAGTGTTCTTGCGCCAGTTCCCAAGTCCCATCCGCACCCCCACGACAGCGAAGAAGCCGGAGAGGATACTCAAGACCGACTACATCGCCCTGCCAAAGGACAATTCATTCGTGGGGGTCGTGCAGTTAGGGTCTTATTGTTAGTCGAGAAGTTTACCCCCAGGGATCTTCCTAGGCGAGATCTCACACACGGACACCATTTGTTGGCCACCTTCTCGCTATCATGTATTGTTTCGTTCTGATTGAAGAAGTCATGTCACAGATGAGTTGTTATCACTTGATGACTAATCGCTTTTCTATAGGCTTCATGATTATTTTTATCAGAGCGTTCTTAATTCTGCATAAGAAATAGAAGCATTCTCGTCCAATTCTATTCATTGTATTTCAAGAAGTAGTTCGATATTTAGAGAGCGCATTGATGAAGCTGCAGTTGATTAGTTGTTTCATAGTGAAGTAGTAAATAGGTGTTTTTGTTACTGTCTTATTTCCTATCTTTGCAGATTTTAACAATAAAGGATCATTGACAGCAGTCTAAGGAGCTGCTACAAGATAAAAAGATAATATGGTATAACATTTCTTCTGTTTTCCCTTGATTAGTTGGCACCTGGTGCAGTTTAAAATAAGCGTGCAAGGCAGGGAACGGCAATTGTGGAGAAGACAGGAGGCAGAAGACAGAAGAGCGAATTGTTAGATGGAGTGGTCAGAGAGAGAGAGAGCGAGCGAGGGAAAGCAGAGCGGGACAACAGCGGACAGCGAGAGAGAGAGAGAGAGAGAGAGAGGGAGAGAGAGAGAGAGAGAGAGAGAGCTGATTGTGAGCAGAGCCAAGAACAGCTTGCCCTGTATAGATTTTGTTTATTTATTTATTTATCGTACATGAAATAAAGTATTTCAATGTGACAGCATTGACATAAGGACTATGGTCGTCGTTCCATTGCAAAAATAGTAAAAATAGGTGTATGTGGTGGGGGGGGGGGAGGGTAGGGATCGACGCCCCGAGTCGCACCAAGCCGGGGGCGCCACTGCCCGGCCTCGTCTTTGCCAGAGACGGTACAAGCTGGTGAGGGAACAGCAGGAGGATTGACCCGGATTGTCGATGGGGGCTTAGAACATCAGCAGGAAATAATAACAACACGCTAATCAAAGATTATTTACTACAACTGCATTAACAAGACAGAATATATTCTCAATTCGAGATAGAATTCCCCTTGCAGTCGGAACAGTTCAAAGCAAACCGATATCACTGGGCATCCGCTTGGGTCAGCTTGGGCGCCTCTGCCTTCGCCTCCCCAATTGTGGAGGTCTAAAAGAGAACGAGAGAGAGAAAAGGAAATATATGTATATAAGATGACAAGCGAGATAGACAGGGGTGAGAGAGAGTGAAAGAATACATCACAGAATTTTCATTGACTCCACGGATATTTCGACGGCAGAAAGTATTTAGCGGTCAACGAAAACATCTTCTCTTCCGCTTCCCTCGAATGTTGCAGGATGGATAGCTATTCTCTCAAGAAGACAAAAGGACGTCTACATCAATACATCCATTGTTGTTCGGGTGATAACTTAAGAGTCTATCGCAAAATTACTTTGTCAAGGCATGAAACTAGAAAAAAAAACTTTGTATTAAATAATCCGTGGGAGAAAGGAAATGATTCCTCGGATTCAGAGACACATCTTAGTTCTGAAAGAAAAAAAAAGATATCTTCTAATAAGCATTCTATTTGCCGTTTCAAAAAGATCATAAGATTGGTTCAACATTTCGCATGGCTCCTGCAGCCATTTCTTTTTAATCTATTTAATAATGAGCGCGTTCTTATAACTATTTGAAAATAGGGTAAAAACTTGGTTTAAAAAAAGTCATTCACTCTTTATGTTTACGAGTTGTCTTTGCAGTTCATACTACAGACAATACGTTTTGAGATGATTGAACCTTTCCGCTGCCAAGAATCCAGCGAGCGTTCGGTGGCATTCGCCATTCACTTATGTCGCCTTATATTCGCGCTGACGTCACTCTCGCTCTCTTCTCTGCTTCTCTGCATCTTCAACTCTCGCCGCTCTTGCCCTCCCTACAATTCATTCTTCTTTAAGATCTTCGCCTGCGGAGCAATATGTGTATGATAATGTTGAATTAACCGTGGTTTAAATAGTAATATATAACAATAAGACCTCTGATATTTTATTTAAATTTTTTTAAAGAATATAAATACTAAGTATCCCAGAACTTTCCTTTGTGTCTGCTCAACATTCTGCCGGTTGCTCTTCTGAACTCTCCGCTCTGTGACGTGTTCTTCCCCCTTCTCTCTACTCCCTCTCACCTTCTCATGCCTCTCTTCGCTGCCAGTTACTGGCAGAATCAACTCCACTTCAACATTGCCTTCATCACGGCGGCTCATCGATGCAGCGTAGTGCTAGCGCCTCTAAATTCCCCTCTTGTCAGAACATGATTGTACTAAAATACAGTGCGTTATAGCACATACCTACAAATATACATATCGATTCTATCAAATACAATTTCACACGATGTTTAAAAAAATTGAATATTAAAATGACAGTTCTGGGAGCTGCATAGCTCCAAGTTGTGCATCCTGAGCGTCCTCACGCCACCCATCATCTACTTTCCTACTCTTCTACAGAAGATTTACGCAGTTAACTCGCTCGTCTACTACACAATATTCTTCATCCCCGTCTTGCCAGCTGTATGGCGAGTTCATTGTTGACATACGGAGCTCATAGTATAAAAAAAAACAAGAAAAATATCCCCAAGAAAGAAAAATAGAAGAAGAAGAAAGTTTTATTTTCGTTATCTTCATTTCTTTACTGATTTAAGGTTCTTAACATTTTTAGGCATAGCATTCCTTGAATATTTTTTAAAACAAGTAATTCATTGAGTACAAGTACACATTCGTTGTGTCGCTGACCTCGCTCATCTTCGGCGGCGGCGCAGGTCTCCTGACTTTAATAACTGTCGTTCGACTCTTCTCTTCCGTGAGTCTGTCTTCTTTTCTAGATATAAATGTCATGGGCAAATGTTCGATTTTCCTCTGTTTAAACGATACATTTATTTGTGAACAAATATATTACTATTCACACCGACTGTCGAGTTGAGATGGAAATCTATCTTCGTATGCCCTTATGAAAGTACACCATCTCCAAGCTTAGTATAAGCCGACCCAGAGCGCGTAATAAAAATTTTTTCTCCTCGTCTCCACCTATTTTCCTTCATTCCAATGTTACCTAGAAAATAACATAACCCAAAAATCTTTTTTCTTTACATTGTCGGGAATATGACACTATTTTTGTTCCCTTTCTAAGTACAAAAATTTTGTTTATATGGATAATTTTTAATTTGCAGAGAACTTCAAGAGACAACTTGGTGGCCGAGCGGAATCTGATTGTTGCAGGCGTCTTCCATACTGCAGTGGCCATTCTCATGGCCACACTCTGGGTCAGACTTTGTTCTCACAACTCAAGCAAGAAACTTAGCCGTAAATTTTTTTTGAACTTTTCTGACCTTTGTAGTCGCGTCCGTCTAAATCACAATCTCTCTCGCAATTGCGTCAGGCAAAAAGGCGCGAATTCAAAAATGAGTTTTTGGCTCACTTTAAAGTCGTTTGAAGGAACAGGTGAAATGATGATTTTTTTAAAAGAATAAACAGACAATACTAACAAAACAAGAACCTGCTTGCTCTTTCATAGAATTTAATACCGATGAGAAGTTCAAATTCTCACAGCACTCTTGTGCATTAGTGTACCTAATTGACGTAAGTACATGAGTGGATTCCAAGGTTTGATTTATTTCTAAATTTTTCATTCTTTTCTTCTTTCAGTGTCTCAATGACATCAGAACTAGCTAATTTTCTCTCAAAATATTTAAACTAATTTTTTTCACTTAACAGATTAGAACAATTATTTTAAGAGATAATACTTTTTTAGCAGCAACTTTTCTTCTGAGATAATATTAAAAAAAAAAATATTATCTTAACAGTTAATTCAGTTGAAGTTCTCTGATTGTACAGGCTCGTATCTACATTGAAGACCTGATCAAGAACGAGCGTTCGTACGGCACCTTCTTCCTCGCTGCCAACCCCTGCCTCGACCTCCTCGCATTCTGCACGCTGCTTCTTTTCACGTCAGCCACCGTCCGCCAGGATATACGGTAGGTAGATCATGCTCAATTTTAAAGAATAATCGTTTTTATTATCATATATTCTTGGCTCTCTTTATTCTTCAGCTCAACCTCTTCAAAAAATCGCACTGCTCTAAATTTCCTCGTCAGCAACTTTATTTATTGAAGTGAATTCTTCCGTTGTTTCATCCGTTTACTATTTAGTTTTTGTTTTGGAGTTATATGTATGCATATAGATAGGATACGTGACGTGGGATACAAGGGAATTAGGAATAATTATTTCTGCACTAATCATCCCAGGAATACATCTCGAAGTCCGCAAAATACTACGTCTTACATCTCTATATAACCCCCTTTCTACCCTTGAAGTGTTAGACGTGTTCTTCTCTGGTGTTCCCACATTTCATCTACTCATAAGAAGCTTCTCAGATCTATCGTTCATCTTTGTCCCTGTCCCAATCATTTGCGAGTTCCGACGGTGTTCGCATCGAGGAGTGAGGATAAGGAAGACGGATTGAAAAGGAGAGCTGCCAGTGAACGTGCAGAGAGAGAGAATTAGATGAGAAATAGATAAAAGAGACCTAGAGGACTCGCAAGAGGTTGCTGGCGAAAGCGTCTCGCTATACGATTTCTGGCGCTTGTGTGAGGTGCCACTTTGGTGAGAGAGAGAGAAAAGCTTGCAATCATTCCTTTTGCGGGGAGAACAAAGATTACAACTATTTTGGTACTAATACACGTCATTTTGTTCTAGTGTGAAAAAATATTTTAGTAAGAATGTCTCAGGCGAATGTGTCGCCGAAGAAACTCGGCCGGTCCCTCGAACACGTCGAATAATCAATTGGTCGCGCAGCGATCCTTGTGAATTTCCAACATTGTCGTCAGTTCACTACTCGGGTTCACAAATATGAGAATATGTGTCCATGGAGAAGATAAGGCTTCAGGAAGAAAAAAGTTGAATCATTTTCTTAGCGCCAATTCTCCTGAGAAAGTATTCCGCTTCCCCACATATCGCGATGATGAAGTTGAGAAGTAATAGTTCACATGGGCAAGACTTTCGCGATAAATTTTTTGTGTGTACCTTGGAATGGTGCACTTTAGTCGGGTGCATGACATTTAATGCTCGAAATACACATGAGTACAAACTCATTTACCACTTCGAGAAAATGTGGAGGGCAAAGTTCTTCGTTTGCCTACAAAATTTTTCTTTAGGCAGTTGTTACTGGAAATGTCGTGCCAGGTTAATAACTGGCTTGAAGGTGCAATTATCACTCTTCTCACATACTGTGCTTCCTTGTTCCTCTATTTGAGAGATCTGCATTTCGCCTCATCTCTCGATGTTCTAATTACGAAAAACTGTATGTACACTAATTGGAGGTTTGCGAACACGTCGCCTCCAGTGTAGAGCACCAAAACCGTATACTTATGTAAATGCTACAATTCTTGAGGATTCTCCTGTCTCCTTCGTACAGAGACATGAGTGCCGGCAATTTTTTTTATTATCTTTGTACCTTCAAAATTCTATTTTCCTTAACAGAATGCCTCTTTTATGCCTAATAATAAGCCTGTGCAGATGATAATATTCAATTCACTATTTATCGAAAATAAATATGTTGTTCCCAACTGTGTCATCTTCAAACGGAAAAGGTGAGAATGAAATTGTGTAGTTGCTTGTGAATTTGAATGCGCGTTTCTTTTTTCGGTGACAAGCGAATTGTTTGAACATGATGTGTCGGATAATTCGAACAAAGAAGTATAAGAAGTATGAATGGAATTTAAACATCATGGAGTGACACTTAAAATAAATGTTCTCCATTTTGCAAGCCCTTACTTAGAGAATAATGGAACCGGCCCATTGCGCCGAGTCGGAAGAGCGCTCCATGGTCTACACGATCCAGCTGTGCCGACTGCTCTTCATCGTCTGCTCCCTCGCTCTCTCCTCTCTGCTTCTCTGTCTCTCCCTCTCTCGCCGCTCTCTCCCTCCGTACAACTCCTTCTTCTTCAAGATCTTCGCGTCCGGCGCTCTCTGTGTAAATGTTATATTCTATTTCTAATTTATTTGTTCCCAAGTAATATTATTTGACGACTCTTTCAGAACTTGCCACTCTCTCTGCTCAACATATTGCCGCCGGTGCTACTGAATTCTCCCCTTTGCCACGTGGTCTTCCCTCTTCTCGCGCTCCCCTCTCACACGCGAGAAGAGAGATGAGAGTGGAAATCCATTCTGGTTGACTTTATCAGAGGGAGGCGAGAAGGTTCTCTCCGACGAAGCCCTGCTTGACGAAGAGAGAGTTGTACTGCTTCGTGTACGCCGCCACCACCTCAGAGTCCGTTTTGAACATCTGAAATATGGTTTTTTTCACTGTAGGCCATCGAAATTGTTTTGAAATTTCTATTTATTTTTTTATTTATTTATCGTAACATATAAATATTCCGATGTGACGAAAATTATTTTGCTAAATAGTGATGTATGATTGGAAGTGCACATGAAGCCCTAGTGATGTTTCAGAGGAGTTAACCAACCGAGTGAACCATCTTTTCACGAGAATCCTGGGTTCCAGCATAAGCCTTCGCCACCTAAATGACATCACGTGTTATGAGAGATAGGAAGAGAACAAACGGTGGATGATTGCGAGAGAGAGAGAGAGAGGTATAGGAATGTATTGAGAGAGGGAGAGAGGAAAGTCAAAGAGACGTCAGAGGTCGAGATCTGATGAAGGAGGGCGATGTCGGCAATTGTTGGGAGCGGCAGCTCGGAGCAGGCAGCGGCATCAACCGCACGGCGAAGACTCTCGGAGAGGGGGGCGAGACGGGCAACCATCTGGGAGAGAGGAAGGGAAACATATCGAGATGGAACAAGCAGTATTATGAATATCTCCGTTCTCTGGGATCTTTTTTTTTTTAATATTTCTCTTCTATTTTTGTTTTCGTATTTCTCGTTAGTCGAGACAAATCTTCAAGAGTTGTCACATTATTATTAATGTATCGAATAAATAAAAGGAATAACCTTAAGCGTGGAGAATAAGAGAATGAATAGGAGAGTGAGAGTGACAATGAGAAGGGCAGAGACGCAGAGAGAGGAAGCTGCGAAGAGGGCGGGGATCATCTCTGAGAGAGAGAGAGAGCAGTGGAGTCAACCGTCCACTCTGGCAGGGGTAAGAAGCAATGAGAGCACTCCGCCTCTCTTTCTCTTCACATCAAATTTTTGCACTATCTTCATTCGAAGAGATCAAAGGTGATTGGATTATGGAGAACAATGCAAAGTATTTCAGGAGAGTGAGCCACTAAAGGGTAAGGTAAGTTGCTATTCTCCCTCAGTTTTTTTCCATTTCCATCCTATCGAAAAGCTTTGTAATAGTTAGGCAGGAAGGCTGCTTAGTTTTTTTTTCGAGGCTGCACATGCAGACATTTCGTTGAAACACTATTTATGATCGCAAAAGCTGAAAAAAACGCAAAAAAAACTGAACGGCTCATGAATCTTGCAATTAATGAATTTTCTCGAAGACGAAGAAGCGCACTTCAATTTCTCGTACTGACGCCAATTATGGAGAAGAACTTTGTAAAACGACTGTAAAGAATTTTCTTTAAAACCTTTAATCATTTGAAGAAAAATAAGTTCACCTTGAAAATCGGGCCGGGCCCAAAATTCTAAGACCCGGGTACGGGGCTGGCTGAGCCCAAAGTTTGGGCACGAAGGACCGGGTAGGCCCAAAAATGTCTGGCCCGTTGTCATCTCTGCCTGACACTTGACTAATTTGCTCTACTAACTCAAATAAACCGATCTCATGGGGCAAGCATTAAGGTTGAGTGCCTCCCCAGCCGCCGTAGTAAAGTGTCGCTTTTTGAGGGGTAATCCTCAGGATGTTACCCATGACGATAATCTGTCTGAATCTCTAGCATGAGCGTGCTCTCTCGTACTGTCTAGCATGCCACCATTGTTTACCCTCATGGGTAATGGCATGGAAAAGGCTGTGGGGTAATGTTTGGGTAACGAGGACAGGCCGAGAGAGCATGCAATTCTTGGAGACGAGATCAACCTCATGTGTAAAATGGTTATGCCGATGCGCATTGGCATAACCGTTTTACCTTTATCGTCCAGCTCCAAATTACGAATATAGTATTTGTGGTAAAAGTAACGGCGTACTGTCATGAACCATGAAAGATTCACTCTAAATTAGCATTTGGATTGTAATAGTAATGTAATTTCATTATGAGTATGTTATTTTAATTGCCGTTTACAGTTAAGTCTATGCTTTATTGTTTTTATATATGCCATCACGTGAGTGACGACAAGACGAAGGAGGCCGCCGCGGCTGCAGCAGAAACTGCGCCAGCCAATCTGCCCGAGCTGAACGAAGAGGAGAAGGCCCAGGTTCTTATTCTGCTTATGCTTATTTCGTAAATGAAAACCTTAAACATATTGGGGGATTGTTTGCAGTTTGTTTGTGATTGGTCATGTGTCTTTTTCTTAGAATAGCGCCACAACTGACACCAATTTAGGCCAGTCTAACACCAATCTAGGCCTTTTTCTTTTTTGTTGTTTTGTTCTCCAACTCGGGTGAAGATCTTTAGATGAATGTGTAATCAATCCTAATAGTTGCATCTCTCTTTCTCTCTCCCTCTTTCTATCTCTTAAGATGGAAGTGGACTCAGCGGCAGCCGCGCAAGACGGCGCTGCTCCACCGGCCGAGATGCTCCCGTCGCCTCTCCAGTTCCGCTCTCCAGCTCCACTCTCCAGCTCTCCAGCTCCACATTGCTCGTGCACTCGGGACTCGGGACGGTTCGTGGTTCTTTCTTCTTCTTTTTTTAAAATCATTAATTCATTCGTTATTTGAACGAGACCACACGTTAGTTAGCTATCATCAATAGGCCCATCAACTCGGCAATGTTCTTTTTATTTGAATTATTCATTTTTCGACGCATTTTACGTTTTTAGGGGCCATTTTACGGGTTACTGTAATACTGTAAGTTGGGAATGTTCCTTTCTACTTTGAATACGGTGGATTTTCATATGTAATTCAAAATTCTTCTTCAGTTGGTCTGACGCTTGATCCTGCCGCGACTCTCACTGCAGCGCCAAGGGATTCGACATCTGTTTCGCCATTCCCCACTGTATTCCCTTCGGTACCGTCTCGGCCATCTGGAATGCATACTCGAATCTTGATTCTACCATGATTCCGTATTTATGCTGGAAATTCCTGTTGTGTTGTGGAATGGATGTGATCTGTGTGTTTGCTCTCCCTCCATTTTTTCTTTTGGTATAAGTTAAGCTTGCGGATTCAGGAACACATTGAAAGTGAAAGAGCCAGCAGCTCAGAGTCTGTTGTTCCTTGCCACAGTTACTAGTTCTTGTGCTAGAAAGCGACTTTATTATAGGATATTCCTTGTAACTTGGTAGTTAGTGATGGCGTGGATAATGTTCAACTTAATGAAAACAAATAGCTCATTTTAGTCTGTATTATACGCAGATTTTTCCTCTTGTGTTTTTGTTTTTCTTCCTCTTTTCTTCTTTTCTCTTTTGTAAGGCTGATTTCCATGTACACTCTTGTTTAGACCCATCCATTAGCTTCTCATTCACTGTTTGATAACATTATTGTTACAAATAGCTGTTTTTGCTGTAGGTGAATTTCCAATAAGAAAATGATGGATATAAAGTGTGCTGCAGCAAGGTGTAGTTGTAGTCCGCATCGGAATGGTCCCAAATAGGAGCGACAGAAGAATGAAGATGAAGCAGGAATGGAGCAGGGATGACTGAGGGATGGATGACAGCAGCAAAGAATATACGAAAGGAAAAGATAGCATCTTTCAGCTGACATTACCCTCAGGATAATGCCCGGCGAAACTGAGTGGTAATGGTTTTACCCTCATGGGTAACAACCTCAATATTACCCCTCAAAAAGCGACACTTTACTACGGCGGCAGAAGTGGATGGCTAAAAGGAGAGATAGAAAAAAATATTAAGAGAATAAAAGAAAATGGAAACACGCTGCGTGTGTCCCAGTGCTTAATGGAGTTTTCAGAGACATCATGAATATTCCATGAATATTTCGATGGTTCTGGCCAAATTAGAATGACATAGGTTTTTTTAATTCAAATAATAACACATTATTAAGTATTTATCATTCCTCTATTGTTGCAGGATGGACAGCTCTACTCTCAAGACGTAAGAAAACATCTAGTACATTAAAACACTCACTGTTGCGTTGCTCTTGCGATGTCTTACTTGCTTCTTGCGAAACCAAGACAAGGAAAGAGAAAAATGCCTTATATAAACATTAAATCGTGGGAAAGGAAACGGGCCCTCAGTATCAAAGACATTTCTTATTAGTTTTGAAAGAAAAAATGGCGTCCATTATTCTTTCGCATAGACTAATATTTGCCGTTTCAAACAAGTTCTTAAAGTTGCTTCAACGTTTTGCACGACACTTGCAGACAATTCTTTCTGATGATAGCGCATTATATTTCTCGCCTAAACATAAGGCAAAAGCCAAGCTTGATTTGTACTATTTATGTATGTTAACTGGTTTTCTTTACAGTTTATACTGCATGAAATACGTTATGAGATGACTGAACCTTTCCACTGCCCGGAGTCAAGCGAGCGTTCGCTGGCCTACGCCGTTCACTTGTGTCGTATTGTGTTCGCGATGCTGTCACTCTCGCTCTCTTCTCTGCTTCTCTGCATCTTCCACTCTCGCCGCTCTCGCCCTCCCTACAATTCATTCTTCTTTAAGATCTTCGCCTGTGGAGCAATCTGTGTATGATAATGTAGATTAACATTACTTAAAGGATAAATAAAACAACTAAACTTCTTATTTTAAATTGTTTGAATTATTTTAATATTAACTTCCCAGAACTTCCCTCTGTGTTTGCTCAACATTCTGCCGGTAGCTCTTCTGAACTCTCCACTCTGCGACTTCTTCTTCCCCCTTCTCTCCAATCCCTCTCACCTTCTCATGCCTCTCTTCGCTGCCAGTTACTGGCAGAATCAACTTCACTTCAATATTGCCTTCATCACGGCTGCTCATCGATGCAGCGTAGTGCTGGCGCCTCTAAAATCGCGTCAAGTTAGACAATGATACTTCTAAAATACAGTGTATTCTAGTACATATGTAGAATGTAGAATATGTACTAGAATACACTGTATTTTAGAAGTATCATTGTCTAACTTGACGCGATTTTAGAGGCGCCAGCACTACGCTGCATCGATGAGCAGCCGTGATGAAGGCAATATTGAAGTGAAGTTGATTCTGCCAGTAACTGGCAGCGAAGAGAGGCATGAGAAGGTGAGAGGGATTGGAGAGAAGGGGGAAGAAGAAGTCGCAGAGTGGAGAGTTCAGAAGAGCTACCGGCAGAATGTTGAGCAAACACAGAGGGAAGTTCTGGGAAGTTAATATTAAAATAATTCAAACAATTTAAAATAAGAAGTTTAGTTGTTTTATTTATCCTTTAAGTAATGTTAATCTACATTATCATACACAGATTGCTCCACAGGCGAAGATCTTAAAGAAGAATGAATTGTAGGGAGGGCGAGAGCGGCGAGAGTGGAAGATGCAGAGAAGCAGAGAAGAGAGCGAGAGTGACAGCATCGCGAACACAATACGACACAAGTGAACGGCGTAGGCCAGCGAACGCTCGCTTGACTCCGGGCAGTGGAAAGGTTCAGTCATCTCATAACGTATTTCATGCAGTATAAACTGTAAAGAAAACCAGTTAACATACATAAATAGTACAAATCAAGCTTGGCTTTTGCCTTATGTTTAGGCGAGAAATATAATGCGCTATCATCAGAAAGAATTGTCTGCAAGTGTCGTGCAAAACGTTGAAGCAACTTTAAGAACTTGTTTGAAACGGCAAATATTAGTCTATGCGAAAGAATAATGGACGCCATTTTTTCTTTCAAAACTAATAAGAAATGTCTTTGATACTGAGGGCCCGTTTCCTTTCCCACGATTTAATGTTTATATAAGGCATTTTTCTCTTTCCTTGTCTTGGTTTCGCAAGAAGCAAGTAAGACATCGCAAGAGCAACGCAACAGTGAGTGTTTTAATGTACTAGATGTTTTCTTACGTCTTGAGAGTAGAGCTGTCCATCCTGCAACAATAGAGGAATGATAAATACTTAATAATGTGTTATTATTTGAATTAAAAAAACCTATGTCATTCTAATTTGGCCAGAACCATCGAAATATTCATGGAATATTCATGATGTCTCTGAAAACTCCATTAAGCACTGGGACACACGCAGCGTGTTTCCATTTTCTTTTATTCTCTTAATATTTTTTTCTATCTCTCCTTTTAGCCATCCACTTCTGCCGCCGTAGTAAAGTGTCGCTTTTTGAGGGGTAATATTGAGGTTGTTACCCATGAGGGTAAAACCATTACCACTCAGTTTCGCCGGGCATTATCCTGAGGGTAATGTCAGCTGAAAGATGCTATCTTTTCCTTTCGTATATTCTTTGCTGCTGTCATCCATCCCTCAGTCATCCCTGCTCCATTCCTGCTTCATCTTCATTCTTCTGTCGCTCCTATTTGGGACCATTCCGATGCGGACTACAACTACACCTTGCTGCAGCACACTTTATATCCATCATTTTCTTATTGGAAATTCACCTACAGCAAAAACAGCTATTTGTAACAATAATGTTATCAAACAGTGAATGAGAAGCTAATGGATGGGTCTAAACAAGAGTGTACATGGAAATCAGCCTTACAAAAGAGAAAAGAAGAAAAGAGGAAGAAAAACAAAAACACAAGAGGAAAAATCTGCGTATAATACAGACTAAAATGAGCTATTTGTTTTCATTAAGTTGAACATTATCCACGCCATCACTAACTACCAAGTTACAAGGAATATCCTATAATAAAGTCGCTTTCTAGCACAAGAACTAGTAACTGTGGCAAGGAACAACAGACTCTGAGCTGCTGGCTCTTTCACTTTCAATGTGTTCCTGAATCCGCAAGCTTAACTTATACCAAAAGAAAAAATGGAGGGAGAGCAAACACACAGATCACATCCATTCCACAACACAACAGGAATTTCCAGCATAAATACGGAATCATGGTAGAATCAAGATTCGAGTATGCATTCCAGATGGCCGAGACGGTACCGAAGGGAATACAGTGGGGAATGGCGAAACAGATGTCGAATCCCTTGGCGCTGCAGTGAGAGTCGCGGCAGGATCAAGCGTCAGACCAACTGAAGAAGAATTTTGAATTACATATGAAAATCCACCGTATTCAAAGTAGAAAGGAACATTCCCAACTTACAGTATTACAGTAACCCGTAAAATGGCCCCTAAAAACGTAAAATGCGTCGAAAAATGAATAATTCAAATAAAAAGAACATTGCCGAGTTGATGGGCCTATTGATGATAGCTAACTAACGTGTGGTCTCGTTCAAATAACGAATGAATTAATGATTTTAAAAAAAGAAGAAGAAAGAACCACGAACCGTCCCGAGTCCCGAGTGCACGAGCAATGTGGAGCTGGAGAGCTGGAGAGTGGAGCTGGAGAGCGGAACTGGAGAGGCGACGGGAGCATCTCGGCCGGTGGAGCAGCGCCGTCTTGCGCGGCTGCCGCTGAGTCCACTTCCATCTTAAGAGATAGAAAGAGGGAGAGAGAAAGAGAGATGCAACTATTAGGATTGATTACACATTCATCTAAAGATCTTCACCCGAGTTGGAGAACAAAACAACAAAAAAGAAAAAGGCCTAGATTGGTGTTAGACTGGCCTAAATTGGTGTCAGTTGTGGCGCTATTCTAAGAAAAAGACACATGACCAATCACAAACAAACTGCAAACAATCCCCCAATATGTTTAAGGTTTTCATTTACGAAATAAGCATAAGCAGAATAAGAACCTGGGCCTTCTCCTCTTCGTTCAGCTCGGGCAGATTGGCTGGCGCAGTTTCTGCTGCAACCGCGGCGGCCTCCTTCGTCTTGTCGTCACTCACGTGATGGCATATATAAAAACAATAAAGCATAGACTTAACTGTAAACGGCAATTAAAATAACATACTCATAATGAAATTACATTACTATTACAATCCAAATGCTAATTTAGAGTGAATCTTTCATGGTTCATGACAGTACGCCGTTACTTTTACCACAAATACTATATTCGTAATTTGGAGCTGGACGATAAAGGTAAAACGGTTATGCCAATGCGCATCGGCATAACCATTTTACACATGAGGTTGATCTCGTCTCCAAGAATTGCATGCTCTCTCGGCCTGTCCTCGTTACCCAAACATTACCCCACAGCCTTTTCCATGCCATTACCCATGAGGGTAAACAATGGTGGCATGCTAGACAGTACGAGAGAGCACGCTCATGCTAGAGATTCAGACAGATTATCGTCATGGGTAACATCCTGAGGATTACCCCTCAAAAAGCGACACTTTACTACGGCGGCTGGGGAGGCACTCAACCTTAATGCTTGCCCCATGAGATCGGTTTATTTGAGTTAGTAGAGCAAATTAGTCAAGTGTCAGGCAGAGATGACAACGGGCCAGACATTTTTGGGCCTACCCGGTCCTTCGTGCCCAAACTTTGGGCTCAGCCAGCCCCGTACCCGGGTCTTAGAATTTTGGGCCCGGCCCGATTTTCAAGGTGAACTTATTTTTCTTCAAATGATTAAAGGTTTTAAAGAAAATTCTTTACAGTCGTTTCACAAAGTTCTTCTCCATAATTGGCGTCAGTACGAGAAATTGAAGTGCGCTTCTTCGTCTTCGAGAAAATTCATTAATTGCAAGATTCATGAGCCGTTCAGTTTTTTTTGCGTTTTTTTCAGCTTTTGCGATCATAAATAGTGTTTCAACGAAATGTCTGCATGTGCAGCCTCGAAAAAAAAACTAAGCAGCCTTCCTGCCTAACTATTACAAAGCTTTTCGATAGGATGGAAATGGAAAAAAACTGAGGGAGAATAGCAACTTACCTTACCCTTTAGTGGCTCACTCTCCTGAAATACTTTGCATTGTTCTCCATAATCCAATCACCTTTGATCTCTTCGAATGAAGATAGTGCAAAAATTTGATGTGAAGAGAAAGAGAGGCGGAGTGCTCTCATTGCTTCTTACCCCTGCCAGAGTGGACGGTTGACTCCACTGCTCTCTCTCTCTCTCAGAGATGATCCCCGCCCTCTTCGCAGCTTCCTCTCTCTGCGTCTCTGCCCTTCTCATTGTCACTCTCACTCTCCTATTCATTCTCTTATTCTCCACGCTTAAGGTTATTCCTTTTATTTATTCGATACATTAATAATAATGTGACAACTCTTGAAGATTTGTCTCGACTAACGAGAAATACGAAAACAAAAATAGAAGAGAAATATTAAAAAAAAGATCCCAGAGAACGGAGATATTCATAATACTGCTTGTTCCATCTCGATATGTTTCCCTTCCTCTCTCCCAGATGGTTGCCCGTCTCGCCCCCCTCTCCGAGAGTCTTCGCCGTGCGGTTGATGCCGCTGCCTGCTCCGAGCTGCCGCTCCCAACAATTGCCGACATCGCCCTCCTTCATCAGATCTCGACCTCTGACGTCTCTTTGACTTTCCTCTCTCCCTCTCTCAATACATTCCTATACCTCTCTCTCTCTCTCTCGCAATCATCCACCGTTTGTTCTCTTCCTATCTCTCATAACACGTGATGTCATTTAGGTGGCGAAGGCTTATGCTGGAACCCAGGATTCTCGTGAAAAGATGGTTCACTCGGTTGGTTAACTCCTCTGAAACATCACTAGGGCTTCATGTGCACTTCCAATCATACATCACTATTTAGCAAAATAATTTTCGTCACATCGGAATATTTATATGTTACGATAAATAAATAAAAAAATAAATAGAAATTTCAAAACAATTTCGATGGCCTGCAGTGAAAAAAACCATATTTCAGATGTTCAAAACGGACTCTGAGGTGGTGGCGGCGTACACGAAGCAGTACAACTCTCTCTTCGTCAAGCAGGGCTTCGTCGGAGAGAACCTTCTCGCCTCCCTCTGATAAAGTCAACCAGAATGGATTTCCACTCTCATCTCTCTTCTCTCTACACCTCTCTCTCTCGCATCCTATCCGCTCTGCACTTGTCGAAATCCACACAAATGCTTCGCAATTAAAAGGAGAGTTCCCTTAATTAAAACCATGGCTTCACTGCTCGTCACTTCTTTATTACACGATTCGAGCATGAATGAATGAATGTCGTGGCAATATCTTTTTAGAGAAAAATTTATTTAGCCATCGTGATGTAAGGAAGTTTATTAAAAGAAAGGAGGAAAAAAGGTGGAAGAGTCAAGGAAGAGGGTGGCGGAAGGGGTGAAAAAGGAAGAGCATATCAAATGAGGTGGACGACAACTTCACTGAAGGAATAGAAAAAAGCAAGACAACTTGTACATATCGGGAAGAGCATGCAGAACTTCCTCTCTCTGTCACTGTCTCTCATATTCTCGTATAGTTGTTCTCGTCTCTCATTTAGACCTTTAGACCTCAAGTTCTATGGAGAAGAAGGCAGAGGCACCCAATATTCATGGTTATTGTGCCTCCGCACAATTAGAATCGTTAGACTGCTGAGTGAAAGATCCTTTTTTTGTTAAGAATAGCAAATTGTGAATTATTGTGAAAATCAAATGCGAAACTATGAGAACAATGTTTAACATTGTAACAAGCGAAATCACTATTCTGGCACAATATCATGAGTATCCGTATTGAATTAATCGGGCTTCACAATCCTCAATGTGTGGAGGGTGCAGGCTACAGGCTGACCATGAGAAGAGTTCGAAGGTACAAGTGATATGTTGCGACAGTGAACTCGCCTGCATGATAAGAAAATTAAAGGATTAAAGTAAAGTAATTAAACAATGAATGAAAGTCATGTACGTGAATACGGATTCGCTTGTTAAAAAGTTTAAAAGTACAAACCGCAGTGAAGTGCTTGAGCTAGGAGCTGTACGATGTCAACGAGGTCCCGCCTGGTGACTTTCGAAGAGAAAACGAGTAGCCAAGGGGTGCTGAAGGCGAAGAGATCGAGGCAGACCTTTGATGCAATGGAGAAGATGGAGTAAGTTATAGGGTTTCCCGAGAGGCGATCAATGTAGATATCAATCTATATTCATAGAATTAAGTAGTCAAAAATACAATTTAAAAAAAAAACAAAAAAAAACAGTTTGCAGTACGATCGTATTAAGCCCTTTCTAGGCAAAAAAGCGTGTAATTTAAATGGCCTTAGTTACTAACCTCTTACTGTGAGACATTAAATGAGTAAATAAAACATTTATTTAAAAACAATACCCAACACACCGACAGGAAGAACGCAAAAGCTGCTTGCAGAGCACCCGTAATGAAGAGATTCCTCTCTATTGTAGGACTTGCTCGCGAGCCTTTCTTTAAAAAAAAAATTCAGAAATTAGGCATATTCTAGAACATGGTAGCAATTGGAGATTCGAAATTTTAAACGATCAGTTAATTTATTCTCTATTTGTAAGCTTATCGTCAGGCCTCATTTATGCCAGTAATGCTTGAAGTGTCAATCAAAGGAACAAAGCAAAGCTAGACTTGTAGACTGAACCAGTCACGAAGATATCAATCGAGAGAAAAATTAAAGGTCATCATCACTTTTAGAGGGAAAGCATATAATTTTTTTATGTCTCATGAATAGAAGAGAAATAAAGACCTTTGTCAAGAGGCGAATTAGCGTGACTGTTGATAGAAATGCAACGGCGCCACCGAGGCAGAGTGAAGTCAGCGCAACGGCGAAGGCCTTTTTATACTCAAGGCAAACGCAATCACTTCTTGTTTAAAGAATACGAAACACTCTTTAATATTTTCCTCTGGAATTTCATCACTTCACTAGAGACCACATGTACGCCCTCAGGTATTATACTCACGAATTCAAAATTGATTTTTCTGCTTCTTTATGTAAAAAAGAGGGGTTAATCTTTTGTAGTTTACTCGCCGAGAAGCAAAACTTGTATACAACAAGCACTCCAACTTCTGGCAGAACGGGGGCGGAGAACATGATATAGTTGACTTGAGTCTCGACCGCGTAAGCCTTCTCGAGTAGGGTTGGGAAGTGAACCACGAGAGGAAGAAGGACGCTCGTAATGCAGAGCTTGCATCCATGCGCGGTCCAGAACTGCAAATCGTTACTCATTATATCCACACAAAAAAACTAGAAACATAAAAAATAACAATTTACTAGCTTAAAACCAACAAAAAAATGCAGATAAAACTCACCAGGGAACGGTCAGAAACCCTACACTCGAAAAAATACAATTTATAGCTCAAATGAAAGCCCTTGAAATTTGGTGAGACAGAGTATAAAAATTAGCTGCTGCCATGCATAACACAAATTTTTATGGCATTTTCAAAATTAGATTTTTTAGATAAATTTTCACCATCAGAGAGTAGTCTACATATAAATCGTGCAAGAAGTTAAAAAAACGTGAACTTACGGCGCAGTGGATAAGACGTCTGATTGAAAATTTTTTGTCGTGAGTTCGATTTCTCTTCGACTCATCGTTTTTGCTATTTTTTAATGTTATCTTTTTTTATTCTATCTTTATTTAACAAAATGGAATACAATCTACAAAACAGCATCATTATTAGCTCATGTGAACAATGGTGTCACAGAAATGGTTCAAGCACATCGGAGCACATAATGCTGTTTTGTAGATTGTTTTCCATTTTGTTAAATAAAGATAGAATAAAAGAAAAGATAACATTTAAAAAATAGCAAAAAAGATGAGTCGAAGAGGAATCGAACTCACGACAAAAATTTTTCAGTCGGACGCCTTATCCACTGGGTCGTAAGACCACGTTTTTGAACCTCTTGCACGATTTATATGTAGAACACTCTCTGATGGTGAAAATTTATTTAAAAATCCAATTTTGAAAATGCCATAAAAATTTGGGTTATGTATGGCAGCAGCTAATTTTTATACTCCGTCACACCAAATTTCAAGGGCTTTCATTTGAGCTATAAATTGTATTTTTTCGAGTGTTGGGTTTCTGACCATTCTCTGGTCAGAGGAAAAAATAGATCTACCCGCGCCGCCACAAGTGGATTCAAGACGATGCTGCATCGATGAGCCGCCGTGAGGAAGGCGATATTGAAGTGGAGTTGATTCTGCCAGTAACTGGCAGCAAAGAGAGGCATGAGAAGGTGAGAGGGACGAGAGAGAAGGGGGAAGAACACGTCGCAGAGCGGAGAGTTCAGAAGGAGAGTGGGCAACATGTTTAGGAGAGAGAGTAGAAAGTTCTGCAAGAGATCTACATTCATGTTATTGATTCAGTGAATTCTTCCTCAATAGTCATCAACTTACACAGATCGCGCCGCATGCGAACAACTGGAAGAAGAAGGAGTTGTAGCGCGGGAGAGAACTTTGGGAGTAGACGAGGCGAAGAAGTAGAGAGGAGAGCATGAGGGATGACACGATGAAGAACAGTCGACCAACTTGGACAGCATTGAAGAGCGAACGGTGAATCGACACCGTGCAATGGAAGGGATCCATTCTACTCAAAAGGGTTTTTATACCGGCATTTGCAAATATTTGCATTAAAAAAAATTCTTTTGTCACGTATCTTGTAACTTGAGTAGGCTGAAAATGTGGAAAATGTCCACTTTACCAGCCATGGTACTTCTCAAATAACGGAAAACTTTGGAATGGAACTCTAATGATATGCGTACAACTGAGATTGAGAGACAGAACGCGTTGAGCCAACCTTGAATTACTAGGCAGCTGAAAAAAGCAAGAAATTGCCAGTTAGTAAGTAATACTCCGCTTCTGTTATGGACTTATGAACTTGCTGTCTTCATTGTATAAAGTTCATCTGCTTGAATGCACATCTAACAAAAACAGAATGAAATTCCAATTTTGACATAAATGGCCACATTTCTCATCATTTACCAGTCAGGTAATGGCGGGAAGTGGTCCACTCAACTTCTTCCGTTCTAAAGAGAAGAAAATTGAACGAGATGGGGTCTTATCCCCGCTCCAAGACAATCAGGACGGTCGGCATATAAATTTCTAAGAAGTGGCCACATTGCAGGAGAGAGCACATCGAGGTCGCCGCAGAGATGAGCAAAACACTCACAGAGAGAGAGAGAGAAAGAGAGAGAGAGAGAGAGAGAGAGAGAGAGAGAACATGGAGATAGAGGAGAGAAAGGGAGGACACATGGATATGTGAGTACTAAGAAAGAGATGGATGAGACTGACGGAAGAGGACAGCGCCTCCCTCTCCGTCTCCATCAGTTCCCCTTCTCCACGCTCTTCCCTTTAACAAAAGTTATCTTGCTTGAGTCTGAGCTGATATGCAGAACTTTGAGTTCCTTCTTTCCCCATTCCGTCAGTCACGTTGTCCTCCACCTCATTTGATATGCTCTTCCTTTTTCACCCCTTTTGCCCTCTTTCCCTTGGCTCTTCCACCCTTTATATCCTCCTTTCCTTTTTATAAAGTTCTTTACAGCACTATCGCTAAATGAATTTTTCTCTAAAAAGATATTGCCACGACAAAAAATATTTGGAACATGCTCTCTGATTCTTCAACAGTGCTCGAATCGTATAATAAGTGACGGGCAATGAATGTGTGAAGCCATAGATTTAATTAAGGTCACTCTTCTTTTAGTTGCGAAGCATTTGTGTGTTGAATTCGACATGGGCGGAGCAGACAAGATGCGAGAGAGAGAGAGACGAGTAGAGAGAAGAGAGATGAGAGAGTGGAAATCCATTCCCGTAGCAAAACATTTCAACCGAATGATGTTCGAACCTGTGACATTCAAAATTGTGAGCGAGCACGTAACCCACTGCGCCTCGCAGGGCTATTCGGTTGCTAAAGCCAGACATTGACACTGCTAAAGCCACTAAATTCCGCGATTTTATGCAAACTTGAAAAATCAATATAAAATCGCCGGAGGCCATTTAGGAAAAAGTGAAAATGGTTATCATCATTTTTCGACTTGGACTATCGATCTAGACAGGTGCGATCAAAATCCGCCACCTTATGCTTAGATTGTTCCCTTGTTAGAATTGTTTTCTTTTTTTCATTTTCGAGGCTGCATATGGAGACATTTCATTAAAACAGTATTTATAGTAGCCAAATCTCTTAAGTTGACGCGAAAAGTGAGAGACTCAAAAAACCTGCAATTAATGAATTTTCTCGAAAACGAAGAAGTGCTTAATTTTTTTTTCATAACAGAACAAACTAAATGGCAATGTATGATGAGGTCAAATAGAATAAGGATAAAACATTGACAATGGAAATCTTTAAAACTGAAGTAAGCTAAGAGGCGAATCACTGCATTAAAAATGAAGTCTAAGTGGACATTGAGCGATGAATTATCGTGGAGTGTAGAAACTCATGTGCTTTGTTTTCATTTCCTCGTCTTTCTCTTCCTCCTTTTCGCCCTTTTCTTTTCCTCCCTATTTAAGTACGGTTGAAGTGTGAGAACTGCACCTGTTAGCCAGTTATCAACACTGGCGCGTCATTTCCAGTAACAATTGCCCCAAGAAAATTCTGCAAGGTAAACGAATAACTTTGTCTTCCATCTTCCATAGAAGTGGAAGTCAAGAAGTTGTAGTCAGCACAGCGCTTTGCTTCTTAAGGATCTGTCCCGTGCAATTTTAACAATTGGTGTGAAAAATTTCATGATTTCTGGTGGGTTTTACAAATTTGCAAAGCTACAGTTTTTATTGAAGCATATAACAAGACCACGCATTTTTCAAATAAATGAAATACAGGAGAAGCTGGGGAGAAGCTTTTGCTGATTACATCAGCCGTCTAAGTTGTGATTGCGCATTTTATTGTTGTTCATTTCGTTTTAACTTTGTTTTAAGATGCATATTTTGTAGGAAAGACCATGCCGATGGTTGTTTACACCATGGGAAGTGCTAGAATTTGATGCGCGACAGATTTTGTATTGAGAATTTGATGCGCGACAGATTTTGTATTGCTTATTTTGCGAAGTGATTTAATTGTAACAGTTTTCATTAAGTGTTCTCAAGGCCTCTCTGAGGCTGCTGGTCAGCTTCCTCTCGTCCGTGGAGGCTGGCGCGTTCGTCAGAAACGGTTAGCGAAAAGTTCATATTGTTTGGGAATTGTTTTGTATTGCTTGGTATTGACGAAGACGTTTTTCTAATGAACTTGCATTGAGAATACTCAAGTTGTGTCTGGCTGCTGGGATTGGTGGGCAGAGTCTCCTCAGAAAGGTTTAGCGAGTTCTAATATTGCTCGTTAAAAATTTTGAATCTTAATTTAGTCGAAGGTGTTTTTTTAATGAATTTGCATTGAGAATTTGTTGATCTTCTCTCAAGTGCTGACGATTGAATCTTCAGTCCAATTCATTGAACAGAGAACAGGCCAGTTATCAACTGCATTTTTCGTGATGCATTCATGTTCAGCTTGCATATTTATTTTTATTAAGGTTCCTTCTATGTTGCGTTCTTGCGGTTTCATTCTTATTTTTTTCTTCAACGTTGTTCATTCTTCTTTTCAACGTTTTCCTTATACTGTTCAGCGATTGTGCTAAAGGCAGTATAACTGAACCACCTCCATTCCATCTCTTTCAGGCCCCGAAGCAACCCTACTCGTGAGGAGGCTCCAGCCAAGCAGCAACACTCAGCAAGAGCGCCGACAACTGTTCAACAACAACAGGCGAGATAGTTGTTCTTTAATTTTTATTATAACAAGCGTATTTATTGATTGATCGGTCATTTTATGAATGATTTTTGTTTACGACCGATATTAATGCACTCTTTCTTATTGAGACTAAAACATTTCAAACAATCTTTGGAAACGACATTTATTAAAAGGTTGCCTTATCATTCTTTTGAATATGAAAAGAATACAGTTTTTCTTAGTGTCCATAATCTTTTTCTTTATCCTTTATTCTTTATCCTTTATTTTTTCCTTTATAGTTCATCATTTATGCTAATCCTGCATTCGAACCACAACCATTTCACCCTATTCAGGTTCAGTATCAACCCGAGCAGCGACACTTTCCGCCTTCCTGCATCACCTTTACCATCACCTTCTACTCCACAACCTTCTCGCACAACCGTCCCGCAGACTACCAAACAGACAAGGTACTTCTTTTAGATTTTGACACAAGTTTTTAATAGTTGAAAAATTTATGCATGCTTTCTTTTTTGAGACGAAAACATTTCAAGGGATTTATCTTTAGAGGAAATGTGGTCTGTCAAATTTTATCAAATTTTTTTTCTGTCAAAAGAAAACGTTTTATTGTTATTATTATATAATTTTTTCTTCACTGATGGCTGACATCGATCAAATAGTAAAAAAAATTGTCTGTCAACTTTTGTCATCTGCAATTTTTTCTTCCAAATTTAAACAGTTAAAACCCTTCCTATTGTGGGAACATAGGCTGGATTAGATGAACTTTTATTTTTTTCCTAGAGCATGGAGGCCTTCAGGAGGGACGATGGCACTGTTGGTGTTAGATGGGTCCGACAACCCCCTCTCAGTAGAGGTGTCCCCCACACGGGTAGAGGGGTGTACAGATCGATGCGTGGGCCTGGTGTGAGAACAGTAGCCTCTCGAATGCGACCGGTAGAATCCGGGCAGCCGAATGTAGGTGGTGTTGTTGTGCCATGCACAGGCGCCGGCTGTACACGTGTGGGCCAACTGACCCGTGAGCTGTGCGAAGCAGACTGAATGCCAACTGCTTACGTCTGAACGAGAGCAGTTGCGCCAGGAAGTCGGTCGCTTGAGATCTGAGTTCTTGAAGGCAGATGCAACAACTGTTGCTCTAAGATCAGATCTTAACGAGGCACATGAGCGTATTCGTCGATTGCAAGACGATCTTAAGCGATCGAACAGAATGTCGGAAAGCCATCAGCGTGTTGCCAAGAAGGCGAATGAGCACGTTTCGTGCTTGCAAGCAATTGTGGATCGGGAGAAGGAGCTGACTAAGGAGCAACTACTCCTCATCGACAAGCAGAAGACGTGGCTTGCAGCAGCTGATGAAAAAGCGGACAAGGCAGTCTTCGACATTCGGCTCGAGCATAATCGTGCATACGCACTTGTTGCCAAGCTTCGTGACGAGGTCGCACTGCAAAAGCGGTCCCACATTGAACAGGTTGAACTGCTTAAGCGGTCCCTCGTTGAGAAGCATGTCCGCGCTAGGGACTCGAACGTTGTACGTGGAAGAGCGAACTGGAGGTTCAGGAAACCGTACATCCTCCTGTCGCGATCCAAGCGCAATCAACGCGAGTCTCTTCTTGCGGAGATTGTTCGCAAGGCTCTGGGTGGTGCGCGGTCTCGAGGGTTGAAAAGTGACCAAACAAGGTCGCTTTTTCTCGATCAGATCGCTGACCTCGTGTCATCCGAGCTGGACTCCGACCTGCGCGACAGATGGGACGAGCTCCGTGACTGCATTCTCTCCTGGCGGTCGCTCGAGCCCTTCTTCGCCGCTCGCTTTCTTTCTCCCCAGGAGATTGCAGAGTACTCAACAGCTTTGGCCCAATTCAGCTCAAAGATCGAGGTCGTCCTCCCGGAGGTCCGCTCCCTGCCAAAGTACCACTGGATACTCTGCCACACTGTCCCATTCCTTGAGAAATGGAAGACCCTTGGAATCTTCAGCGAGCAGGGCATCGAGCATCTCCATGGTTCCGTGAAGGCCATGAACGGCCAATACAAGTATGCCCACAGATCGGAGAAACTGCTTGAGCGGGTCGTTGTTGAGCTTGCTAATCGGAACCTTGCTCTGCGACGCTCCCAATAAGCGTGTTGCTCGTGTGGTTGAAACTTGGTTTAGTAATTCTTTATAAAATGCAATTTAAGCACTCTTAAGCACTTAACTTGTCAGTTCACCATCCTTATATATACTTATTTATTTATTTTTAAAGCATATCATTTAAATATGCTTCAAAAAATTTATTTCTATTTACTGAAAAACTACATATTTAATTCCTATTATACAAATAAAATTATTCAAAAAGAGTAATTATTGACGTGAAACTTCCTTCTTTTAGACAATGTCAGGCAGCAGACCAAGAGGGCACATCAACAAGACTCACTCCGGCCGTTCGTCCAGGGGGCGCGACTACTACTACTCCCCGCGAAGCTTTGCTCGCTCCAACACCACTACCTTCACCAGCTCAGGCCTTCGCGTGGAAATACCAGGTGGCCGTGGCCGTGGCCGTCGCCGAGGCAGCTACTTCTCCCGCAGGTATGGGTTTAAAATAGAAATTAAATAGGAATAAACGGATACCTTTAGTATCTTCATCGATTAATATTGTTCAGAGACACTCTCCCTGCTCCCTCCGATCATACAGCCGCAGCAGACACCGACGAATCGCCTCCTCTCTCCTCTGACTTCATCTCCTCCCAGTTAGTTAAAGAAAAAAAAACCATGGTATCAACAGCGAAAGTTTGCAGTTACTATTGATTTTTACCTTTCAGTGAAAAAATAATAGGATATTTTGGTGTATTTTATCTATTCATTTTGTTTAGTGAAATTATCCCTCTCTCCATTGCTCCCGCTCTCCCCGCTGCTATCGCCCAGAGTCCGGCCGCAGATGACAACCAGACGGTCTCTCCTTCTAATTCTCGGTTAGGTAGAGAGAGAAACCGTTTTTAAAGGTGAAAGTTAGTGATGACTTAATATCTCAGGCCACCTTCACGCTCGTCCTTGGCGAAGAAGGGACGAAGAAAACGATACGTGAAGAATAGGCGGTCAGTTCATTTTATTTAGATTACCCCGGTTAGCGTTTTATAAAATGACAAAGTAAACGCTCGTTAAAAAGTTACATTGATTTCAGACTCAAGGCCAAGACTCGACCCGCTTCTTCTGCTGGGTCTTCCGCGTCGTCTTCCTCCTCTGCCTCTTCAAATCAGCACTCCACAACCCCTTCTCCTCCTCCTCCTCCTTTCTCCGATCTTGCTCGAATCGCACCCGCACACGCTTCTCTACAACAACCAATCTATGTCCATGTCAGTAAGATTGTCATGGTGAACTGCCAAAATTCTTTTAATAGACGCAATTGAATGTTGATGGTAGAATATTGATTGTTCACTTAGGTAAATTGCTAGTAATTTATTACATATAGAACTATGTTGAGAGTAGAGGAATACTAGAAATATAGCTATTTAAAGAACGCATTATAATTCAATATACGGCTGAAGTCTACGTTCTCAGTTGTGGTGCTAATCTTGTTGTTATGTTACTCTGTTAATTGTTTCGTGCTAATAGTTGTTGAGTTTGTTTGTGAGTTTTAATGTTTCCCATCTCCTCCCCGTTCTCCTCCCCCGTTCTCTTCATCCCTGTTTCTCCGATGAGCAATCATGGATGATAAAACGATTGTCTCATTCAAAATTTGTGTTTATAATGATATTGAGGTTTGAAACCTCAATTATACTGTTTGCTAATCATTTACTTTGCAGAGACAGTTCAATTTTTGAACTGTCGACGTTCGCTCGGCATGCTTCTGATACGGTATGTAATGTTACAGTACTCTTTTTGCCCTTTATAGAAAAGATCGTAACACATGCATATGTATATCCTTCGTTTTGAAGGTGACCACTCTCCGTAGCGGCGGCGGATGTACTGCTTCTGCCGCCTACGACTTCCCCAAAAGGTTCGAAGAGAGAGAGAGAGAGAGAGAGAAAGGAGAGCGGCTCTCCTCCCCTCTCTGCTGCTATTCCCGCTTCTTCGTCCACCGCTGGACCTCTCCAACCACTCCCGGTGAGTCCCCTTCAATTATAAATGGTAGTTTGTTATGTCGGAAGGCTAGTAATAAAAGGACCCATTAGTCTCTACCATGCTTATTTCATCTTATTCCAGTGGAGGCCGTGGAGGGAAGGAAGGCGACAAGGAATGGATGCCTGGGACGAAGCTCGGCCGTCTTGTCAAGGACAGGAAGATCGCGACACTTGAGGAGATCTACCTCAACTCTCTTCCCGTCAAGGTATCTATGTTTTACCATATTTCTGATTGTTACTTCGATCAGTTGCTCGCTGAAATAGCGTGCGTTATTTTTCTATCGTTTAATTAGCCGATACCTTGATAAAAGAAACAAGGAACTAATGATTTTTTTAAATAATATTTGTAAATGCAGGATAACGTTGTTCACGAAAACATTGATAGGATGTGAAGAAACCCATAAGAACTTTCGATTGTCTTCAGGAGTTCGAGATCATCGATGCTCTCTGCCACAACCCTTATGGACGAAGTCCTCAAGATCATGCCCGTTCAGAAGCAGACCTGGTGAGTTATTTGTCTTTTTGCTTGTTAATGCCGATATCACAGCTGAGGAGATGTTTCCTCAGGACTCAGTAGTTCCTATAGTATCTTTCCAATTTTACAATTTTTGATGTTCAGTGCCGGTCAGCGCACCCGCTTCAAGGCTTTCGTGGCCATCGGAGACCACAACGGACTGCTCGGCAGCCCATCTTGCTCGCAGGTAAGGAAAGAATGAGAGAGAGAAAGAGTGAGAGAGAGAGAAAGAGAGAGAGAGAGAGAGAGAGAGAGAGAGAGTGAGTGAGTTAGATAACTTTGAAATCATTGATAGTATTTCGAAAAGTGTAGATTAAAAGTGATTTTATTTCCAGAGCGAGACGTTCGCGGGCTCGCGCAACTCGAGGATCGACAGAAGGATGTGCTGCCCTTCTTGCTCGCAGGTAAGTAGAGAGAGAGAGAGAGAGAGAGAGAGAGAGAGAGAGAGGAAAGAGAGAGAGAGAGAGAGGAAGAGAGAGAAGCATAACTGTGAACTCATTGAACGTTTTTCGAAGAGAGTACATTAACAATGTCCTTGTTCTGCAGAGCAAGGTCTTCGCGGGCTCGGGCAACTCGACGATCGACAGCGGCAGCCCTTCTTGCTTGCAGGTAAAGGGAGAGAGAGAGAGAGAGAGAGAGAGAGAGAGAGAGAGATGAGTTACATAACTGTGGAAACATGGAAAGTGTTTCGAAATGAGTAGATTAACAATGTCTTTATTTCCAGAGCGAGATCTTCGAGGGCACGTCGATCTCTTCATCGACTTCAGGATCTACATTTTTGATGTATTTTTGTTCTATTCAATGTGTGTTTTTTAATTTGAATAAAGCATTTTTAAAGCTTAACTTGTGAGTGCTAGCCGCTTTTTGAAATAGAAAAGCGTGCAGCACTCACCTGTGAAATTAGATATATTTCTTATTCGGAATAAAGCACTTTTAACGTTGTTAAATTCAAAAAAAAAATACGGCTGAAACATGCTGTTAGTACCCGTTCTCTGATTTGTCTCCAAACCGCTTGCTCAGTTCGAGCTGGGCCCCGTTCTTGGCAAATTGCCAAGAACCCCCGTTCTTGGCAAATTGCCAGGAACGGCCAAGGTTGGCAATCTGCCATCTTGGTGTATGACCAGTGCATGGTGCACTGGTGGGGTTTTGAGTAGGGCTAAAGGGGACAGATTCAGCGCTGTGAGTCAGGTGTATTTCGAGCACTGAAGGACTCACACTCGTTTACAAGGTTCACACACTCTCTCTCTCTCTCTCCTCTCTCTCTGTCTTTCTTTCTCTCTCTCCTCTCTCTCCTCTCTCTCTCTCCTCTCTCTCTCCTCTCTCTCTCTCTCTCTCTCCTCTCTCTCTCTCTGTCTCTCTCTCTCTCTCTGTCTCTCTCGCTGAGTCCCTGTCTTTTATTCGCTCAATTTTTTGCTCTCACTACCCCCCCCCCCTCCTTTTAGACTTCTACTCAAAACTACCACTACACTTCTTACAAATAGTGCATAAAGTAGAGTTAAAGTCTAACGTTTTCATTTCTTCAAATTTCTTATTCTCGGGTAGTCGAACGAACCACGCGTATCCTCCTCTTTATTTGTGCCGGGAATGGCAGAGAAAAGCACCGGTCAATGATCGAGTCTCCAATTCTGCAAATATACAATCCCACGAAAGTGGGAGAGATAGAGAGGGAGAGAAAGAGAATGAGAGAGAGAGAGGGAGAGAGAGAAATAAATAGCGAGAAAGAGAGAGACAGAGAGACAAAGCGAAGGACACGTTGAGGGAAAAACAACGGGAAAATGTAATTTTTTAAACTAAATAAATGTAACAAATTTGTTTAGTGTCCTGATAGTTAGTTATATTGTGTCCATTGTCATTCCTTCTCTCTCTCTCTCTCTCTCTCTCTCTCTCTCTCTCTCTATCTATCTTTCAATCACTCTTCTTCTCTCATGTCGCTCTCGTCTCTTCAGTATCTATCAGAAATATATTTAGTTATTTTCTTCTTTGCCAGACATAATTTTGCCAAAAATTCTGCAATATTTTTGCCCTCACTTACATTACTTTTGAAATTGCTATTTTCAAAGCATGGTTTCTGTAAGAATTCAGCGCGGTCTGCGTGGTGCTTCTGCACCATATTAATTTATGCAGAGTGATTCTCTCTACTTTCCCTCTCTTCTCTATACAGTAAAAAACAAAGATTCGAAGAGAGAGAGAGAGAGAGGACAGAGAGAGAAAGAGAGAGAGAGAGAGAGAGAGAGAGAGAGAGAAAGAGAGAGAAAAAGATAGATAGGGGAGAGCTTTCCCGTTCTGCGCATCGTCTTTCATTTTCTATCGGAAATATATTTAATTATATCTTCTTTGCTAGACATAATTTTACAAAAAAATCTGCAACATCTCTTTGTCTCATTTTCTCTCTCGATATCTCCCTCTCCCTCTCTTTGTGTGCGTGTGTGCCTCTCCCTCTCGCCTTTTTTATTAACTTCAATTGCTCTCTGAGAATCGTTAGACTGCTAACCGTTACACTGCTGAGTGAAAGAGCCTTTATTTATTATAATCAGCAAAAATGTATAAATGAGAGAGTAACAGAAGCATAACAACAACACCTATCTACTACTGTACTATGAAACAAGGACCTAGTCAACTGCAGCTTCATCATTGCCCACTACTTTATGACATACAATGAATAAATCAATTAGACGAGAAATTTCAGAAGGGAAACAAACGGTCTAATTTAAAACCACGAAGACAATTTTTAAAAAGTTCTCGCTCATCAAGTGATAAATAACTCATCTGCGACATGACTTATCCAAACAAAACGAAACATACATGACAGGAAAAGGGTGGCCAACAAATGGTGTCAAGCTGTGAGATCTCGCCCAGAGAGACCCCTGGGGCTAAACTTCTCGACTAAGACCCCAACTGCTGGACCCCATCGAACTGCTTGGCCATCGGGTTGTCCTTGGGGGACGCGGCGTAGTCTGGCTTGAGTCTCCTCTCCATGATCTCCCCGTAAGGGTTGAATCCGAGTCGCTCCATCTCAGCCTTCATCAACTTCTTCTTCGTCTTCGGCTCCTGCAAAAAAAAAATCACATTCTTCCTTAAACAGGAAATATATTTCCTAAATATAAAATATACTTTTAACTTAAGTTAGCCTAATCGTTACGCACGTCAATTTCATATTGCTTGAATCAGCATGAAGAAGAATGTTTCAAGGACAGGAGTTACATACTCATGTTAGGGCCCCATGTAGACCCCTAAACTATGTTTCTTCACACTGGTAAAGGGTACAAGGTTGACTCCATCCCTTCCCCCCTTGACCTTTTCCGCTTCAGACTGGGCGGGAAGAATCTCAGTGAAGACACCCGTGCCAATAGTCATGGTTCCCTTGCGGATGGTGAAGCGTTGCTGAGGCTCGATGAACATCTTTTGGGAGAGAAGGATCTCCACTCTGCATTGATAGAGAGATAAAGGGAGAGAGAGAGAGGGCGAGCGAGAGAGAGTAAGAGAGAAACAGAGAGTGAGGGATGTATACAGAATGACAGATTGATAGAAAGATGTATATATATATGTATATATATATATATATATAGAGAGAGAGAGAGAGAGAGAGAAGACTTACTCGGACGCTTCTCCGGGCATGATGAAGTCCTTGCCCAACACCTTGATCATGCCTCCAATGTCCCAGGTCAGGGAAAAGACGTGCTCCTGAGAAAGGAAATGAGATACACGGAGAGGAACTTGTAATATTGCTTTATTATTACTATTCAAGCCATAACAAAAAATTATAATCAGCGTTTATAATTGCATTTTAAGAATTGTTATTGTTTTATTCATAGAGCTCATGGAGTTAAAAAAGCTTTTTGAACATCGAAATTTAGAAAACAAACCAGGAATCCAGATAAACTTATAATATAAATAACAGAATATAATATACCTGGAAGTAGTTGGCAAGCGGAATCTTCGAGCCGCCCTCACTTGGCTTCAGCAGATAGAGCTGGAAAGATCGGAAGTAATACTCTTGGAGATTACAAATTGCCTTCCTAACACCTCAATATATACTATTCTTACTTTCAAATTACTTGTCTAGATGTTAAGAAATCAACAACAATGTCGTGTAGTACCGTAACAATTGCATTCTACTTACTTGAGCCTTGACTTTGTCGGTCGCAGTATGTTTGTGTCCCTGAGGAAGAAGAACGCAGCCTCGGCGGACATCCTTTGGGCCTGGTAATATGAAAGAGATGAAATATGAGGATGGAGAGAGAGAAAGAGCGCGAAAGAAAGAAACAACAAATCTTATAGAAAAAAACACTCTCTGCATCTCCCTTGCATGATTTTCGTTCATGAAAGGAAAAGGCACTTAATATAAAATTGAAAGCCTTTGAGCACTCTTGACAACCAACATTTCCGATTGCAAAGCCTAATATACTTCTTGAGTCTATTTCTAAATTCTTTCAACGCTACCTCATCCACTATTCAGATGCTAGTAATGTCCTTATTATCCTTCTTCCTCTTCCTCCCTGGCTCCCTAAATAGCCCCCCGCCCGCTCCATCTTCATCCCTGGCTCATTCATAGCCCCCTTCCTAACCAAGTCCTCTGAGCAGAATGCCCAGCTGGTCTCCTGGCTCAGCGACGTCGACCGTCTTCTTGAATGACTCCAGTCCCGAGATGACACTCTTCGTGCCCACTCGGTCGCAGCCGACAATCTCGATCTTGTCTCCCTTCTTCAGAGTTCCTCGCTCCAACTTGCCAGTGATCACCGTTCCTCGTCCTGAACATATCAATTTTTTTTAATTTAATTTTTATATTGGTTCTGAATATTGGACTCCAACAATTATGAGCATACGCTTAAGATTTCTTTTTACAACAGTGAGATGAATAAAATCAATAGACAGGCCACGATATTAATGCCATGAGTAATCATGTTGTGTTGGTTCTAGAGAAAGGCGCTGAACTACTGAGACTTGGAAGGCCTTTACAGAGAATGCACTAATCTTGCTAGTCTTCCAGGAGCAGTTTTTTCCAGTGTTTTTTCGCCTTTATTGATCTGACATCCTTCCTGCCCTTTTGCATCCCTCACCCTTCCCCTTCTCTCTCTCACTCTCCCTTCCTGTCTCACCCACTCCATTTTTCCGTCTCTCTCTCCCTCTCTCTTCCTTCTTGTCCCACCCTCCCTCCCTCACCCTGAATAGTGTAGACGTGTTCCGCTGCAAACATGGGTTCCTTCTCGACGTGTCTCTCCGGAATCTTAAAGTCCTTGTCGAGTACAGCGAGCAGCTTCTTCACTGATTCCACTCCAATCTCTGGCTCCTTGTCCTCGAGGGCACAGAGCGCACTGCCGAAGATCACCTGTAGGCATGAAATTAATATGCAGAACCTTTTAAATGGGCAAATTTTTTAAAGATATTTTTAATTTCATGGCTAGTGAGTTTACAAACACCAAGCAATGAACCGAGTTCTTCACACAGTTTTACTTCAACTCCATTGCAACATATGCCGTAATGGTAGAAATGTCGGAATTTTTTTATGAAATCATTTCATTTATTCCTCATCTCATAGAATTCTTTAAATGTGTCATTTGACTGTGACAAATTTCTTTCTTAAACATTTTAGTTTGAATTATTTTGAAACCAACCGGCAGCTCATTTCCATTGTACTCATACTCTGTGAGTAGCTCGCGGATCTCCATCTCAACCAGTTCGCGTGTTTCCTGGTCTGGCACTTCGTCCACCTAAAGAATTCAATTATTATGATAACTATATCAAGAAGAATTCAAAATTAATTACCTATGTCTGATCAAAATATATAAATAACTGAATCTACGGGCCTTCCTTGACTCGTTAGAATTCGCATTTGAAATCACGGCGATTACGGTATGGAAGCCTATGATACCGTAACCCAGCTGGTACCATATGCCAATTGCTACAGCATACCTTGTTCAGGTAGACGACAATATTCTCTCGAGGAATTCCGACTTGTCGTGCCAGAAGGAGATGTTCACGAGTCTGAAAAACAATACTTTTTTTAAACAACTCAACAACAACTTAGCGATATAAAAAGCTTGTTTTTTTCCAGGAATATAAAAATATGAGTTTGTCGAATGATATCATACCTTCTCCAATACAATAGTAGCATTGCTAATGAAATATAAAATCAATAATTCCAAATTCAAATTCAAATCTCCCGCCAAGCCGCCCACCTGCGGCATGGCTCCGTCGGTGGCGGCGACGACAAGAATGGCGCCCTCCATCTGCGCAGCGCCCGTGATCATGTTCTTGATGTAGTCAGCATGGCCCGGGCAGTCAATGTGTGCGTAGTGGCGGGCTTCCGTCTCGTACTCCAAGTGGAAAGCGTTGATGGTGATGCCTTCAAATGTGTGTGCTAGTCCTTTATTAGTCTGTTCATAAGTTCGGGTATTAATCCGTTAAAAAAAAACGACGAATTAATCCTTTCAAAACTACGTACATTAATCCGCAAAAACACTACGAATTAATCGGTCAAAATTGCGGATGTTAATCCGTTTATTTTCCTCATATAAAGTTTATGTAAAGAAAAAGCAAGTGAATAACAATAGCGACCTCGCGCCTTCTCCTCAGGTGCATTGTCAATGTCCTCGTATTTGCGATACTTGGCGCCCTTCTTAGCGGCGAGCACTGAACTTAGAGAAGTACTTTTTAGCGATTAATTTATATTATAAGTAACAGGATAATAATGCCAAAGCAATAAAATAAATGTTTAAATGTTAAAGAGCATCGAGCACTTTTCTTTCAGTTCTTAACTGGATTTCAAAGCCTTTTCTTTAAAAAAAATTATTATATAATTATTAAAGCCGTAATTTAAAAGCTAAATCACAAAATGTCCACGCGCCTTTCGTAATAGCAGAAGTTAGCGTCGTCTTGCCGTGATCAACGTGTCCGATTGTGCCCACGTTGAGATGGGGCTAAAAGTTTTTTTTCTATGAAACAATTGTCACAAAACCGCTTGCAATGACATTAAATGCTTCTTTTACTTCCATATATGATATGAATACCTTGAAATTCTCAACACTAATTGAAAGAAATAAGGAAGAAATGGACCTTTGATCTCTTGAAGGTTTCCTTTCCTCCGGGTACTGCGAGGCATCTCGCAGGTTGAATGCGGGCAAGCGCACGCTCTGCGGAACGAGACAGGGCGAGCACAGAGTCTGAAGAGAGAAAACAATTACCAATATCCTTTTCATGCAACAATCATAACAATGGAATAAGCTTCACATTCGCCATTCTATCTCCGAAAAAATAACAAATAAACCGCATCTCACATTACGCTAGCTTCCAGGGAAACAACTAAGTAAATAAATAAATAAAAAAACTTACTGCTCCCGCTCGCTCGGCTGAACATTGCAAGTCCGAACATTGCGCTCGGTCGCTCTACCCTGGATGCAAAGCAAGGAACTCCTTCAACTCCATCTCGGCCAATTAAGAATATCGATTGGATGATAACCCCGTCATTTTCTTTCAAAACATCTTGAGCAATTATACGGCATATCATCTTTATACACTATTAGAATGAACATTGCAGAGTGCACGCTTCTACTAGAATCTTCGATAGAAGACGGATAGGCTAGAGAACATGGGGCTCGCTTTTCTCATTCGTAGTGCTTGCCGGCAGCTCGGAGCTCGTCAATCTTGGCCTGGACCTCTTCGTTCAGAAGCTGCGGTTCCTAAAAGATAAATAAATAAGATACCTCATTTAAAACCTGTTTTTTTTTGCATGAAGTTACAATAACAAGGAAACATTACGGAGGAAATATAAATTATGCGGGGAAAAAAAGAAAGAAAACGAACGCGAGGACGCAGAGAATCGAGACGGAGGAGGACGGAGGTCGGGTACGAGAGAAACGCGACCGTGATGGCCATGTAGAGGGCCACCTGAGATCAGAGTTATTCTTGCAATCATCTGAAGCATATTTACTCTTTAACAAGTTTTGTGTGAAATTCAGAGAAACTAGGATGCCTGGGTCGCTCGCGGGGCAGGCCTGACAAAATATCTTCCCCACCATTCGTTGTTCGAGAACAGTGCATCGAATACAACAAAAGAAATGATGTCAAGGATGAGCTACTTAGGCCCAGAAAAGGAGAGGAGGGACTCTCGGTGCTATCCTAGTTGGGGGGGTCAAAAAAAAATATTTTTTTTTAACCAAACGGAAAGCGTGCATAGGGGGGCTTTAGGCCATGGGGAACACGAATATAATGTTCGTTTTGTATTATTTTGTCATTTAACAGAGTTACATTGCTTTTACTTAACATCTGTTTTGCTCGTTTCCAGCAAAGATGGTGCTCCAAGGGGTTTTCAGACCTGCTAAACTTGAATCTTACGTTCTTTTCGCATCAACTATATCTATTATTGCTAAATTGACAATATATTAGTGTTTGGCAGCTCTGAAAACTCCTAAGTGCAGGAATTCAGATGTAAAGTAAGAAAAATGTGAAGTACTGCAACTTTGTTAAATGGAAAAATTATGCAAATTGAACCTTATATTCGCGTTCCCCATGCCCTAGAACCTTATATTTGTGTTCCCCATGGCCTAAAACCCTTGTGTGCATGATTTGTGGTAGATTGAAAAATGAAAATATTTTGACCCCCTCCCCCCCCAACTAGGATAGCACCGGACTCTCTTCCCTTTCGCGCTCCCAACTCGAGCTGACAACTTAAGTTCACCTTCTCGCCGATGGAGATGAAGCGGAAGGGCGGAGTGGACTCGCCGCCCTTGTGCATGAAGCGGTGGCCATTGAGACGGCCGGCCAGGCGCGAGGAGAGCACGAGCGAGCGGCCGAACATTCTGTGTACTCTGCAAGGGAAATGTGTTTAACGACAGCAGTATTTAATTACTTACTAAGTCATAGACAAAATAACATTCATGGAGAATCCAAAAGGTTTAAACATTCGAATTCGTCTTCAAATAAACCAAACAATAAGCAATTTATCAAAGTGGTTCAGACTTACGAATAGAATATGAAGCACAAACATCATGCTTCACAAGATTAAAGACAACGCGCGAATGATCCCGTCAATGTTTCGTACAAATACTCTTTAACAGAAACAAAAGCCTTTAGGGCAACAGTACATTGAGAATCACCAACCAAATCGCATTGGCTTGCGGGCAGGGCGCATAAAAGCTTATTTCGAGAAAAATTAAAAGGAATAAACGCTGCAAAGCCTATGAAAATAGAGTATAACCACCACGGCGAATATCGCGAACAACGTGAGATAACGAGAAAATTTCGGTGAACGTTTAAATTAGATATCTCACCAGCATCAATTCATTACATAACACGTTTGCAAGAATGACCTGTTGAAAAATGAGTTTTCAACGTTCTAAATTCTTTCCGTTTATAGACTAACATTAAATAATGTGCTAAAGTTTATATTTTATAAAATAACAAGCAACACTAGAAATATTTTGAAATTATGAAAAACAATTTAAAGCATTGTGTGTAAGTTTATAGTAAAACTAGTTCTGTAATATTTACAATTTGATTACCGTACCATTGAAATCGTGGAAGGAGATTTGTTGTTTTGAAGATGACTGCGTGACCAGTGTGTGCATCTGGCGATGTGCTGTGCGGCTTCAGCTTACTCCCAGCCGCGGCCCCGCGGTCGAAAGATAGAGAGTGAGTGGAGAGAGAGAGATAGCGAGAGATTGAGAGATAGAGAGAGATAAAGAAGAGAGAGCTAGTGAGAGAATGAGAAATAGACAGAGAAGCAGAGAAAGAAACTGAAGAGTGAATCGCGTGTGTCTTTCCTGTGTCTCTCCACTCTCGCCCTTCGCTCCATATACCCCCCCCCCCTACACACACAGGCCCCTTTCATTCGTTAAACAAGTGATGATGTCGTGAATAACTTGGACATAACCTTCGTGTTTCGTGTCTTAGTAAGTTCCTCTTGTTTTCATCATTAGTGATAGTCGTGCCGGGTGGCTAACGTTTCCGCTTCTTTTATTGCTAGGAATTCTAGCGGAAAAACAGCTGGGCCCCATCCTAATTCAATCGATACTATCTCCATTCTCTCATCGATTGCTTCTTGCGTCGTCTCATGTTGCCAGTTTTAGTTGACAGCGCGCGTTGTTCACGGTGGCGGATTTACTGCCTTTGTATGGAAGCCGCTTGTCTATCTATCGCGGTATCTCTCTCTCTCTCTCTCTCTCTCTCTCTCTCTCTCTCTATTTATCTCTCTTTCTCTCTTTTTCTCTCTCTCTATTTATCTCTCTCTCTCTATTTCTCTCTCTCTCTCTCTCTCTCTCTCTCTCTCTCTCTCTCTCTGTCTATGCATGTTTCCATCTCCTGCTTGATTTTCCCGCACGTAACTTCTCTCCTTTCCCCGGTCTCCTTAATTCCAACACTTTCTGGCTTTATGCTAATGGTGCAAGGTAGACGGCGTTTAGCTGAGTTTCAATGAAAGTGGCATTAGGATTGTTCGCTTACCATGCATAGTCAACTATTTATGGCCGTCCTCATTGAGCCACTATTCTGTCATTCTGATAAATCTGGTGAATCTATCTCTTTTGTCAGTGTTATGGAGGTAAAAAACCCGTCGAAATAAATCAACTTAAATTCAACGGTAGTAAAAAATAAACTTTCCTTTTATGGAGCCCGTTTAATGGCCACCGATGCGGCCGTGGATACAGCAGAGTCGGCGGCGAATTCCCCTTCCCTCCCGGTAGCTGCTCCGGCTGGCCAACCAGGAGCCGCCAAGACACCAACGAGGGATGATAAAGGTAAAGAGCAGATCGGCGGGCGACGCTCACTGATGAAGTATCTGGATTTCGAAAAGATTTCCAAGTCTACTTGGTTAAAAGTAAACGATAAATTCATATTTAATAGAACGATATCTTTCGAATCGTGTATTCTTTTTTTTTCAACACAAAAGACAACGCAGAGAATTCGCTTGTCAATATTCGATATATCAAATACACTTCACTTCCCTCACCATCAGCGCAGGAATTCAGCATCTGACCTCTTTCTATGAATCATTGCAAACAGTGGCTATTGTAATAATACAGTAATCGAATATGATAACTGTCATGAAATTTAAAGAAAGTTTTCAGACCAATAGTCATTAGACCATTTACGCATTCCCTTCCAGCTTCTCCAACCTCGAATGGGCACAACGGCGGCCATCCGCCCGTGACCATCAAGATCAAGCTGACACCACCGAAGATTGTTGCCAGTGCGATCACTCGCTTATCTTTATTTTCTCTCACAGTTCTCTGACTCTCTCTCTCTCCCTCTCATTGTCTCTCGCGCTCTCGCTCTCTTTCACACACTATCTCTCTCCTTGTCTTTCTCTAATGAAATTCCTAGATCTTTTTTTCTGTTTCACTCAGTTTTTAAATCGTTGCAGCAGACGACAGGCTGACTTCGCCACCAGATGTGCCTTCTTCCACGCAGCCGCCATGTTATCTGCCGGCTTTCGCCGCAGAACCATTTGAGGTTTTCAAATTTTCTTTTATTTTTGTAATAAAAAAAACATGAAAAAAGAAACAGTTAAGTGTATTAAATAGTAAATCTATTTAAGATTCTGCTCTTATTATTTGTGTTGCTTGGATCGAAAAAAATGTATGCATTACTTTAACAATTCATGTGGCTTTACCAGTACGTTGTCCTGCGGCCCCTCTACAATCAGCCGGCGACTGGCAGTGATAAGGAAGATGAGAAGGAGGAGGTGAAGAGTGAGGAGGGCAAGGATGAGGGAGAGGAGGAGTCAAGGAGGAAGAAGCATAAAAAGAAGAAGAAGAAGAAAAAGAAGAAGCACAAGGAGAGAGGAGACAACGTGGAGGAAGTGGAGAGTGAGGAGAAAGAGGAAGAAGATGAAGAGGAGGTATACATATTTATTTTAATTATTAAATGTAATTATTGAAAATAAACAGAACGACTATGGTTTTTGTTGTTTAAATAAGCAATGTATTTTAAAGTTATTGATGAAAATATAATTACTGAAAAGAAACCATCTGCCACTCCCGCTTCCTGAGAAATTATTTGTGTAGTTTGGGCCAGCATAAATACTTTTTGTAAAAATGAATTTGAAAAAATATGTATGACCAGCCGAAATGTGGATGTTTGAATTAGTCAACGACATTTCCGGAAAATGAATACGCTAAATTGATTTATTTTGATAACATTGTATTTTTCGGCTCTCCAACTGGACTTTAGTTGTTTTTTGGGAGTTGCTTCCTTTCCAGCTTCATAGAAGGTCTTGCTCTGTACTTTTTGAGTAATTGGTACCAACATATTTTGACAAGGAAATATTCTTCCAAGGTTTTTTTCTGGGTAATAAGCTAGATATCCGAGGTAAAATTAGTAGCAGTTGTCGGAAAAGTGCGATTTTTTATTATTAGAACATTGAGCATTAAAAATCTGCTCCCATTTTCTGGCCGCGGCTGAGAGGTTGCATCCCGTTTACTCTTTACTTCTTTCTGTCAAAGTTTCTTTCTCCTTTCTTTCTCTACCTTCCCTATCTATAATCTCTCTCTCTCTCTCTCTCTCTCTCTCTCTCTCATTCTCTCTCTCGTTCTCTCTCCTAGGGAGAGAAGGAGAGAGAGATTATGGATGGGGGAGTTGGAGAAAGAGCTGGAGAGAGGGAGCGAACTTGAAAAAGGACGTATTGAAAAGAATGACATGTGTGTAAAGCAGAACTCCAGGCACATTAATCGATACGTGATTGAGAATACGTATGCAACACTGAATTTTATCGTCCACTCCACTCCCTCACAGTAAGCGAACGATGCCTCTCTATCTAAATTTTCTTTCTCTGTCTTTCTCGATTCGCTCTCTCTGTATATTTCCAACTATCTCGTAACTTTGGCTCTCTCTCTCTCTCTCTCTCTCTCTCTCTCTCTCTCTCGCTCCTCACCGCGGTAAGTCGTGCGAATAATTTTTTGCGCGGTGCACTATGCGCGATGCGCGTAATTAAATTAATTCCATACACGTGACCATTTGTGCTTATTTGCACAGCGTTCCGAACAGCAGCTTCGGTCCACTTTTGTGACCGTGAAATAGAAAAGCTTTAGCTACGGTATATTTCATTTGGGCATACTTTGTGACAGACAGTAGCTATGATTTCTGAACGGCCCTTTCTCTATAGCAACGGTGTTACATTTGGTCAGTTCTTTGGACATATTTTATTCTTATACAACCAAGCTCTTCAACTTGGCGTTTAAGCATTTTTAATCACAACGTCAGCGTCAATTTAAACAGTTTCATTGTTTCTTTGATATTTTCTTCTTAGCGTGCTGTCAGCAAGTGCACGAATACAGTTAAACTGTTAAATATATAAAGTCGAGAAAAGGGATGGAGAAATTAAGAACATAAATCAAGAAAAAAAACATTAAAGATCCTTTAATCCGAGAAGGGGAAACAGGTTACAAGCATCAAAACATAAGAAATAGCAGGCCAAAATTAGATATTCAACTTTTATGCTTTATTCAACCAAAACATCGTGGCTTGATATCATCATCTATTTATCTTCGGAACAGCAACTTTGAAGAAGCGCTGCTCAGAGAGAGGAGTCCGATGAGATAAGATTTGGCGGGAGATCGCAGGCGCAGTCGGCACGGTATTCTCACAACACGTCCGGCGGGTTCGCCACTCGTTCAAGACCCGGAGACGGCGGTGGTCAGAAGATGCGACACATCTAAATACAAATGAGGCTGTTTTCTAATCCTCTTTCTCATCCAGATTCAGATAGGGTTGAGAAAGAGGATTAGAATCTTCTAACCAGTTGAATTGTTAATAGTGTAGCGCAGCTTGGACAACTGCCAAGTGGAGAGGTCAGTATCATTCTCGATGAGAGGCGGCTGATGCTTGCGGTCGTCCTCCCTCCTCTGCATCCAGTCTGCTCCTCTCTTTCTCCATCTCTTCCTTTTTCTGTTTCTATTCGTCTTCCTTCCTCATACTCTCTTCTTCCTCTTCCCTTTTTTGCCGCCTTCTCTGCCGCGAGTCGTTCTTCCTCCCTCTGGAGTCGTCTGCAAAAGAGAATCCTCCCGAGTTTTATGCTGGCTAAAACATTTAGAAAGGATAGAAAAGGTCAGCACTTCACATCCCAGATTAGCCTGCTCCGAAAAGGCCTTACCTCTGTTTCTCCTCCCGAACCAGCTTAGCCTGCTACTCTTCCACTCGCCTTCTCTCTTCTTCTGCTTCCCTCTCCCGTCTCAGAGCCTCGGCATCACTGAACGAGAATAAGATTAGAAAGTCCAGAAAATGGAAAGATCTGACAGAATGCTGGCTAGAATAGTGTCGACCATCTCCACGCAGGAGCCGTACTCAGCTGTCGCCTTTTCAAGGGGCCACTGGGTCATCTGGGAAAGAATGACATCATGAAGAGAAGCAGGAGCAGTTCGGCGTTCGCCTTCTGGAGTTGTTGGGCCCGCGCGAGAGGAGTGAATCGCTGCCTGGCGATGAAGCCGCGCACGTAGCACTGAATGCGGTCCCGTGATGGCGCCTTAAGCATAAGCAGCATGCGTATTCCGCACTCGGAAAGAGTGCCCGCCACCGATCCATTCTCGCTCGATTATTGATTCGAAGCTGTAATTAATAACCTTAATTAGGTACTTTAATTCAGATTCGTTCAAAAAGGGGTGTAGAAGTATATTCATGTGTACCCCCGAATGGTACGCGCATCCTGGTCGAGAATGAGCTGGGCGAGAGAGCAGACGGCGACAGTATCGATGATGATTCCACGAGAAGGAGGAGCTAACAGCGAGTTCAGAATGCTCTCGTCTTCCTTGCACCTCTGTTGGCGGGACCAATCAGAGGCTGGCCGCATCGCATTTTGCAAGACTGGAATAAATAATACAGTTCTTCTCCCTGGTAGAGAATCACCATAAACGCAACAACTCTCTCGCCGAATCAAATGTTGTTCATGATGTTCTATCACCATAAACGCAACAACTCTCTCGCCGAATCAAATGTTGTTCATGATGTTCTATCTTTCAAATAAGACACACCTTGGTCGCATGGTGGTAATAGCTAAGTACGGTAAACGGAAGCCATCTCGGAAGGTAGCAGAAATGCGAAGATAGTCATCACCAATCATTTTCGGGACAATAACCATTTCGGGATACGAGGGGCAAATCTGTGAAATGGTCAGCTGCTATATTGCTGATATACTTTAGTTTGAGTGGAAGATAACAGATAGAAATGTCCTTTGCCACGAACATTAAAGTTGTCACTGACGGAAAGATGCGGAAAGAGTTCGGAGCGAGCAAGGTCAGCTTAGCGAATTCTGCTTCCAAGTCGAAGACTGTCGAGCCATCGTCCAGCACCGTAAAAGGGACGCGATAGTAGAATGGATAATCGTGCTCAAAACTATCTGAACAGGACCCCAATTAACAGAATTTAGCACAGTTATTCATGATAAAATAAGTTCAAACATACACGTTCCAATAAAGAAAGGACACTGACGGAAAAAACCGTAGAATATAAAAGAAAATAGCCCACTGAGGTTGGAGAACTTCTCGATGTTGGCGATCTCGAAGACGATAATCATTAAGTTCTTGCACTTGAGTATAAGTAAACCACCTTTAGTGTTGTCCTGAATATTAAAAAAACCATCAAAACATCACTTCCAAAATGATATTATTATTCCATTTGGCAGACCTTTCCAATGGGTTCAGCAACAAGTCGATCGACCGCGCGATGCAGCAGCCAGAACTCCGCGCAAGTGGAGCGACTCTCTCAAAGCGCACAAGGAACATAGTGAACACACAAAAAGGTCAAAATCTGCGTAATATTTTCTGGACCGAACCTTTCGGTCTGAGAAGTCGCCTGCTCGCGATGGTGACTGCTTGAGATGAATTGGCGCGGCTGGTGTCGCATCTTGGAAATGAAAACTAAAAAAAGATTAAACTAAAAGAATTACCAATGTAACACCCGGCGACAAAAAAAGAAATAAAAAGAACGCGCAGCCGCGTCTCCTAAAAACAACGCGATCGTATGCTAGGAAACGTAGGAAACCACATCTAATTCACGGTCAATAACCATAAATCACATCCGTAGATTAGTCAAAACCACGAATCTGTCCGTAAATTAGTTTTTCATCAGAAGCCGCTCAAACTAGGGGGGACAAAACGCTGTATATTTGCACGCTTCAGGAAATTTTTTTCCACCATGTAAATATTCCAAATAACAACTTTATAATTACGTGCAGCGGGCAAATAATTAATGCCATTATGCTTTTTATATGAATGGCTATTAGCGTGTTGTTTCGTTCTGCGATTTCACAAATATCGACAACACTTCGCACCACGTGAAGATTTGAGACGCTGGCATGTTTGGTTGTCGTTGCGTTTCTGGCTTCTTCATCCACACTGTCTTGTTTTTCCCCCAGATCTTTTCCATGTCTAAAGATTTTCCCTGATTCAGTTATACTATTCTTTTGTATTCTGTTCCTAGTTGTTAATGTTGTGCCAAAATCGCGTGGGCGAAGTTAAGCTTGTTTTATGGAGACGTATCCAATTACGCAAGTGCCTTGCTTATTGTTGTTTCCGATTCTTCACTCACAATATTTTTCAAGGACAAATCAGTTTTCTTTCTAGTTTTTTTTCAGTCCGTCCTGATATTGATCTGTGGTATCAAGTGATTGCTGTCCCGTTGTACAGAAGTGTACATATTATTCCAAGTTGAGCGAGTATTATTCTCGTTTTTTTTATTATGCAAGATCACTTTTAGAGGTTCCCGGACATACTGTCATCGTCGTTGATGTGAGAAAATAAGAAAATATACTAGGTGTTATGTATATTTTTCAATTTATTTTCATCAGGTATATTTTCTTATAGTATAGTACAAGAAAATATACCTGATAAAGAAATTGTTGATGTTACTTATTAAAAGGAAAATACTGTCATCATTGTTAATGCTTTGTTTTTTGGGGAATGCCGATTTCAATGGTGATATTAAGGAAGAATGACAGTTAAAGATTGAGCGAGATAGAGAATGAAAATATGACCTCTCATTCTTCAGGTGGTAATCGATCCGTCCATGCGCATGGGAGGTCGTCCTCCCGGTGAGCGATACATGCCTAAGATCTTCTCGCCAACCACATCCCCTGTCAAGAAGACGTCGACCCAAGCAGCAGAGGAACATCCTACCGAGACCAAGAATACAAAAACACGAAGGTTATCATACATCTTAAACCCGACGGATATCGGTTGCAGCAGGAAGCTTCTCAACAAACCATATTTGTGCTTTTTTTGTTTCATTGCCAGTACGTTAATCTGTATTTGACTGTTTCAGCTCGGAAGACATCTACGGAAACGGAAAGATGAAAGGCGGGCCTCTGGCCGCGGTTCTAAAGAGAAAAATCGAAGGAAAGGATGTGCGCGTGCCGGTCCCTCAAAGAAAGAGCAACCGTACTCGTCGAGTTAGGACCATTTTAATTCGAAATTGCGCGGGAAAATTCTTGCCTAATTGACTGTGAATTGTTCAGTAGGATAATTGCACGGCATGCTCATCAATCGTATTTGAAAAGTGCTGGCTTTTTCTTTTTAACTCTCCTGCCCACAGAGTATATCTATTCGAAAGCTTTTTCTTAAGTCCACCAAAACCACCAAACCTCCTGAGACGTCTCCCTTGACAAGGCCAGCTTTTCGTGAGGATATGCCCAGAGGGGAACACGGAATGACCATTCTGAGGCCATACCAGATGGAATACATCCAAGACGCTGGCAGATACCTGAGGGTAAGAATCAACCTTTTTTTATTAATATTTATTTACTTTAAAAAATTAGACAATCCTGTAAAAAAATATTTAGCACTCTGGAAACGAACGTACTTGTGAACTAGTTACGACTAGTTTCCTTTTACTGTACAGTATTAAAGTAGTCCGTAGCTAAATTGTTTTCCTATTTCCTCGAGTTATTATATAATCGGACTGACTCCTGAACCCAATTTTTTTTAGAAGCCGGGAGCATCGCTTTTGACGAGAATTATAACGGAATGCGACCACGAAGGCTCTTTCGAAAAGTGGATTCAAGCTTCTGAAGCTGAAGATTCGAAGCGGCAGAAGTTTGACCGACAAGAAGGTTAGGAGGGAGGGGATTAGGAATTAATAACAAGCCTACTTTATAATAAGAGGCAGGATTCATTATGAATCCATTATCTGAACTTTTAAGTCGCTATTTTTTTTAAAGTTTTGCGAACTCTGTTAATCCTTTGCTCTAAAATACTTTCTTAATAGCAGAATAAATACCGTATGCCGCTACTTCAAACTGGAGAAATACCGTATTACAGGCAATCTGCGGAGGATTACCTTTAACTACGTCGGAGTCATGCGGGACACTGCTAAAGAAATGTTATTTCTTTTCCTTTTTTCGATTTGGAGGCCAACATCAAAAGATTATACAAAGGGAAAGCCCTTTTAATTTTTATGCGAGCAAAAGGTGGGATCTCGCTTATATTTTATATTAGATTGTAATGTAATTTACTACTGCTAATTGAAATATGGAAGCGTATTTGAGTAATAACATTTGAACGTAGCATCATTCGCGTAACACTAAATCTGTTCTTGCAGGGAGGAAGAAGAAGAAGATCTGGAAGAAGAAGAAGAGCAAGCAGCTGCGCCTCCGACCATAATGACTTCGAGTGGACGAGTTGTGAAGAGAAGCCAGCCACTCCTTCAGAGTCCACCTCTGCCTCCACCCAAGGTATTTTTCATATTTAGATTTGCGGATCAAAGACTTTTATCTGACCATGAGCATAATATTACGAATTAACTGGCAAATTTATTATTCGAGTCACTCCTAGATGAAGAAATCGCAATGATGACTTGTTTTTGTTTTGTTTTTGAACTGCAGGCCCGAGTTTTATTTATTTATTTTTTTCATTTTTTTCCACCTTTATTTTACTTGCGCTTTCTTTGCAGAAGAGGAAGCTGCCTCCGCCAGCGATGAAAGCGGCGAAGAAGCTGACGCCGGCCATGCAAGAGAAGCTCGCAAAGGAGGCTGAGGTGGCCGAGAGGATTCGTGCTGTGCTTGCCAAGTACCAAGAGCATGGCGGCATTCGAGGGAAGCAGGACAAGGAGGGCGGGGCCGTAGAACAGGAAGGGGGCGGGGCCATGGAGCAGGAAGGGGGCGAAAGGAACGAGCAGGAAGGCGGCAGAGATGCCGGTACAACTGGAGACAATGTTGACCACAACAAGACACCAGCCACTAGCGAGGAGCAGACCGAGTACGTGAAATGTGCTCTTTTCGTTCTGTATCTTTGCTCTCTCTCTCTCTCTCTCTCTCTCTCTCTCTCTCTATATATATATATATATATATATATATATAATATATATATTTACGTCACAAGATTTTTGAAGTTTGATTACTTACATTTCGTGGCTCTTAAATAAAGAAAAGTTAGTGAACGGGTAACCCAGCGGTGCTGATTGAGCAATTGTTTCTATTGTAACACGCCTCATTGTCAGCAGACTTTTCTTGTGTGTCCTATCTCGTATCTCTCTCTCCTCTCTCTCTCTCTCTCTCTCTCTCTCTCTCTCTTGTCTCACTCTTTCTTATTCTAGTACTTGCCCTGCAACGACCTCTTCCGTGATGCTGTCTCCCCCTCGCTCCCGTGACTCTGCCAACTTTGTCTTCAGGAGCACCGATCTCGACCGCATGCTCGCTGACGTCAGTTTTTAGCTTTTTTTTTTAAACATTTATTTTAACCAAAACAGCGTCGTTTTATTGTCGAACTACAATATTAGCTGAATATTCATTTGCATGAGCAAAGTGTTTATAATAAAAATAACTACTATTTTCTATTTAATATTTTCTTAATTTAAAAATTTTTTAAATTCTACTTTTAAGATGGCCGAATCGCCCGTTTTCGAAGCTGTCGAGCCAGCGCCAAAAGAAGGGCCAAAGGAGCCCAAAACGGAGCCGCCAAACCGGCCAGAATCGCCGCCACTCGCACTCGTACCGCCACTGCGGCCTTTGCCCTCGGTCGTGCCGGGACCAAACGACTACAGTAGTATACGAGGCCAGGGCGGGCGAGGCGGGGGCGTGACTATGGCTCAACTCCAGGCCGCTAGGTCTATTACTCTAGCTGGTCAGGGCTATGACACCACTTCTGGACCACCTCAGAGCCATGAAGCCACCCCGAGACCACCTCATCGAAGTGTCCCAGTGCCGCATCCGCCGGCTAGACCCCCGGTCCAGGCCCAACCACTGCCAGCCGATCCTCCAACGCGGCTAGCCGCAGCCTATCCTCCTCCGTCAAGCTCTCAACATCGTCCAGCCTTGCCTCTTCCTCCAAGTCCACCACCACTGATGTCGCAGCATCAAGTTCGAGGAGCTCCGAGTCCACCTCTGAGGTCACAGCCCGTTGTACGAGCGCCAAGCTATTCGCCTCCCCTTCAACATGTGCTGACGCAGCCTCGAGGCTTCCGCCACCTGAGCAACAATGCGCAGGCGATGATGCATGCCCGGGCGCGGACCTCGGCCCAATCCCCGGCCCAGCCCCTGCCGCAGCATCCTCCCAGGCCTTCTCCAAGCTCCATCAATGTCTCCCATCTGAGAGTTGCGATGCCGACATCTAGAGCGAGTGACATCACCACAAGTCGCCTGGTAGTGGAGGAGGAGCACGGATATTCAGGAGTGGCGGCTGAGGAGATTGTCACCACGGGGCAGGCCGAGCCGAGCAGGTTGGAACCGTTTTGACATCGCGAAAATCTTGCATACCGTATGTAATAACCTGGTTGGGATTGTTGTATAGCGAGGTATACTGTACAGTTCTTCAGCTTTTCAATGGCTGTGTAACCTCTCTTTTACAGCTTGGCGCGTAATCGTCCAGTTCACCATTGGCTGGATCCAATGGTAATGGCTGATTCGCCGTCAACGAGCTCTGCTCCTCAGCAACCGCAACGCGTCATGCAGGAGCCGCAACGCATCATGCAGCCATACGCGACCGCGTTCTCGGGCGGAAGCACGAATTTGAATGGCAATAGCGAGCACAAGGTAACAGCTCTTTATGACAATAAAAATTTTTTATATGGCATTTAGTTATTTTTTTTTAAAGAATTATTGTTGCATTAATATCTTTTTGGGAAATCAGCCATCCTTTTCTATATATTTATTTCTGGCAAGTAGGTGATTTTTTTTCTTTCGTTGCATGCAAGTTAAAAAATAGAGAATATTTATTTCCTAATTTTCCAGAAGTTGCCGCCACTCCAAGCCACTGTCCGTCATCTTCCACAACCGGCTAATCGTAACAACAACGGAAACCACTCGCCCACCCTTCCCATGCCACCGCAACGCTTTCCCGTTTCGATACGGCGACGAACCATGACCCAGCCGCTACGCGTCCGGACGCCACGCGCTGCGGTCGCGGCGTCGTCGTCATACCTGCCGACAATGGTGCCCATGTCACGGCCGCAACTGCCGAATCTCTCGAGCAGCCTCATTCGAAGAGGAGCCGTCACGGGCAGTTTGAAGAGAGGTAGGCTGGAGAGAGAGAGGGAGCGAAGAGAGATAGACAAGAAAGAAGGGGAGGTTACTGAGAGAGAATGATTAAGAGAAAGAGATAGAAGGAGAGAGTTTATTTTGGGAAACAAAATGGATTCCTCTACGGTAACCTTAAAGAAACCTTGCGGACCTTGTACGGGCAATCCTTTCTTTTAGCTGCCCACCACTTCCGAATAGTCAACGGCGACATTATTCAATGCAGGCTAAAAGGTCGTAGTAAAAGAAGAAGAATTCTTTTCTTCTTCTATTCATCCTTTCCGTGTACAAAGTAACGCGTAATTTTTGTATATTGTTTTAGATTTTATTTATATATTTTTCGGTAGCTGAATTCATTGTTTCTTTTGATGTCTTCAGGTTTCCCAATCCTGAACGGAGCGTCTTCATCGTCTGCCTCTCAGTCTATGGTAGGATCATCAAATGATGAGAGGAGAATGGACGAAGGGAACGGAGTGGTGGCAGCAGTGAATACATGCCCAGCAAGGAACAGGCCGGCGACAACCACGCCGGCAAGGGATCGAGTCGCAGCAGCAAGGGTGAGAGAGAGAGAGAAAGGAGAGAGAGAGGGAGTAATGAGAAACAGAGATAGGAAAAGAAGAGAGTAATGAGAAAGAGGACGAAAAAGTGAGATAGAGTGGAAGAAAAGGAGAGAGGGCCAGAGGGAGTCACTAGCGAAATCGGAAAAGACTAACAATACGCATAACAGAAAAGAATAAGCATTTTCGGTGGGATATGACGAAGGTATTTTTTTTTATTTAATGCAATATTGATTAATTACCACTTTCAATTCAGATGTCCGCTCCGCTAAATGCTCTTCCTCCGTTTATGCCGAGACAGTTTCCACCTTCTCAGGTAGCCATATTTAATTTTAACAGGGTCTTTTTTCCACGAGGAACATATTTTGTTAAGTCACTTTGTAATGTGAGGAAAATGGTTAGTTTCTTTCCCATAGTAAGGCTTATGTAATTTTCATATTTCATTTTATGTTTTTGAAAACAAAAATTCTTTGAAATTAAGTATACCGTATTCTTTTCTGCCAGGCTGCAACTCAAATGCCGGCACAGACTAGCAGAACGGAAGAGGACGATGACGACATTCTGATTCTTCACGAAATGTCAGCAAGTTTTATTTGAAATAATAAATGGATTTCTATTTTATTATTTCATAACAATTACTAAAATGTCCCTCAGGTAATAAACGATACTGTCGACTTCTTTGGAAAACTGAGCGGGGTAGGAAGTTTGGTGCCTGAAAATTAAAGTGGGCAAGAATAAAGTAGAATCTTGTCGTCAAAATCTGATGGGGTTTGGTTCTGGGAAGGGTGGGTCTGTGAATTAGGCGGGGCCTTTTTAACCCTGATCTTCCCTTTCAGACCAGGAAAACCACTGAGCTGAATATGGAAGTATCCGACTCGATGATCTCTCAAGCCTTAACTTCTTCTTTCCCAACCAACTCTATCACCGTTCACGGTTCCGTTATTGAAGTTATCCTTCCTCTTATATTTACTATTTCGACTTCATTCCACGCATTATCGGTTGAAATTATCCCAGATTTTGTTTTCTTCTTTGAATCTTTCAATTAGACTCCCAAGATCGGCCCAATAATTTGTTGTATTTCGGTGCTGCTTCCTCGAATGGCTTTATTCCATATGGTTTCCTTCTCGACTTGGCGTGAGTTTTATCCGCTCAATACAGAGTTTTATCCGCTTGTGTCATCTCCGGTATTGATTGATGGAGATGTTGATTGATCTGAAACGTTGAATTCACGCGTTTATTGTTTCGTATTTGTGAAAGCTCGTAAACCTGTTAAAATTTTGATCGCTTTATTCTGTACCCCCATCCCCCTTGTTCCTTGTGAATGTTTTATACTATTATTCTGTGGAAGAATTAGTTTGTCTTACAGCAACTAGTACTGTTAAAAAAAGTCGTATGCTATTCCGATATATTTTATGTTCCACCGAGATCATGATCTGATTGTTAAATATGTTCTTTACTTGGTTTCAAATATGCTGGTGTACCAAGTTGCTTACATGTTTCTGAAGAAGATTGCACGAGAACATTCATAAATAAGCAAGTATCCCGGAAGTATTATTTTTTATGCATTAATTTATTTCCTTTTTTTGTTTCCTTTTCTCTTCCCATTTCTCTCTCTCTCTCTCTCTCTCTATCTCTCTCTGTCTCTCTCTCTCTCTCTCTCTCTCTCTCTCTCTCTCTCTCTGTCTCTTCACCTTTTCACGTTCCACTTTCTTTCCCTTTATGATCCAAGTTATACGTTGTCTTACAACCTCCAGCTTTTCCATCCCCGGTGTCTTCTAAGCATTCTCCATCTTTTGAAATTTTTATGCAATCTATATCTTCGTTGTTGTTGAGAAAACTACTATTTAACTAATTGTAGCTTGTTTGGTTGTCTTGATTTGAAACTCCGAATTTCATTATTTATGTTCGTGTGTTAATAAATCGGCAAAATTATACGAAGCACGAATTATCATATTAAAAAGGAGTTGGTTACGGTACTCATTCAACGTGTCGTCATACAGTAGACGCAGAGATGCATGCGGCTCGGCTCAAGACGGCGCGCGGGCTAAATGTCCAAGGCCCTCAGCTGTCCGGCTGGGATCGTCTCTTATAGTGAGCCATAAAAAATGCACGAGTGAAATTTGGAAAAATTCAGGGAAGAAAATAAATAAAAGATTGCGTCGGCCGGGAATCGAACCCGGGCCGCCCGCGTGGCAGGCGAGCATTCTACCACTGAACCACCGACGCTTGTGAACATCCATTAGCCCACGGAATGATCGCCTACGGCTTGGATCATGTTTTGTTGTCGTTATACTCTAAAACAGGATTTTTGTAGTGAAGACATTGTTGTGCTGTGAGACGCAAGGACATTGATGGCGATGGGTAGAGGAAAGATAGACTATATACTGGAAGAAGTTGGCGTTCGATTATCTTTGTGGACTGCTAATTGTAAGTACGGCACATCTTCAACAATCAAGAAATAAAGGGACCGGGATCGTTCTCTCTCGTTCCTTCTCTCGCTCCATTTATCTCTGTCATTCGTCTCCTTCTCTCGTCTCTATCCCTCGCTTTCTCACTGTATCTCTCTCCCCCTCTCGCGCTCTCTCGTTCTTTCTCACTCTTTCTTTTCCTCTATATATCCTCATTCTTGCGCGCGAGCGCGAGCTTCTCTCATGTCATTTTCCGCGTCACTCCCTCTCTCTATTCCCTCTGCCTCTTATCCTTCTTTATTTTTTAATTTACTTCGTGCTTCGCACAGATCTGATTAATCTTTAATGCCCCCCCTCCTCATCTTCTCTGTTGCAGCTAATAACGCATTATTAATCTTTTTAATATACATGCCTATGTACGTAGTATATAAGTTAGAGCCAGTAAGCATTAGAAAAAATTAAGCATCATTCTGCGTTGTGCATGGAATATACATAGAAGTATGTACGTACGTTTTAGACCTACGATTCTTCATTCCTTACATTCTTTTCTTGTACTAATAAGGCGACATGGTAAATAGGAAAGGAAGCGACTGGGAACTGAAAGAAAATCCGGTGGCAAATGTCTCATCTATGGTCGATCAGTCAACGAGAGATCGATGCAGCTCCATTAGACCCTTGAAGTACTTCACGGTCTTCACCTAAAAGGGACAAGTTGTGCTTTTCATAAAAACCGCACGATTTATCAAAGCCGCCGCACACTTTTATGGCCGACCGTCGATTTAATAGATTTACAAATAATATAATATAATAGTACTGATTGCTTACCTTGAGTTCGACAGTCGCTTCCTCGTCCGCGACGAAGATGGCAGTTCGGTGGTTCTGGAAGGCGGAGACGGTCCACATGTGGGAGACACCCTTTTCGATGGCCTGATGGAGAGCGAGGGCCTTGCGCGCACCAGTGATTAGGATGAGCACCTGTGAGAGAAAGAGAGAGAGAGACAGAGCGAAAGAGAAAAAGAGAGAGAGAGAGAGAGAGAGACAGCAAGAGGAGAGATAGAGAGGGAGAGGCAGACAGAGAGAGAGAGAGAGAGAGAGAGAGAGAGAGAGAGATTTTGGGAACCTCCTTCGCATCCATCACAGTCGCCACCCCAACGGTGAGTGCTCGACGAGGAACCTTTGCGAGGTCGCCATCGAAGAAACTATAAGTTATTGACAAAACTGTAGGCTACAAAAGCGTACATTATGAAAGCGTCAATTTGCTGGCAGTATACAAGAAACGCTCTGAAGTAGCTGAGCGCTTATCGATTGCTTGCCAAATTGAATGATAACATTTTTAAATTCCTGCCAACCGCGCATTAGCCTGAATGGTGTCCGCGTTTAGCGTCTTCATTCGGGTACGGGAAAGGAGCGAACTGCCGGGCTCGTTGAATGCGATGTGACCGTCGGGGCCAATTCCTGAAGGATGAAAGTTGGCAAAACGGAAAAGACGTCGCAAAATTTGTGCATGCTCCGGGAATCGAATCCGGATGCACTCGCTTACCTCCCACAAATAGATGGATGCCGCCTGCTGCTTGAATCGCGACTTCGTAATCATCGCACTCCTAAAGAGGCATCTGACAGCGAGCATAGCCGGATTGTGGAGTTAGGGAGTTAAATAATAAATTAAGAAAATAATGCAAAGATGGGGACGTAGTTGAGAGAGAGAGAAATAGACGGAGACAGACATAGAAAGAGATGGAGAGTGAGAGAGCAAGAGTACGACAGTGAGAAGTGAGCGATGTTTCAACCTCAATATTAATTGAAAGCCTACGAATAATGTTTGCCTTGATTGAGTTACTCTAATCCATCGGGAACCTTTCAGATGTTTTCTATTCATATATATTCAACGTAGATATAATCCGTATAGACCGCACCTTCTCGAGATCCTCTGCGTTGCCGTCCAGAATGTGCACATTTCGTGGCTCGATGTCAATGTGCGCGAAGAAGTTGACTCGCATGAAGGTGTGGTAGCTCTCCGGATGGGAGCGAGGAAGGCCTGTGGCGAGAGAGAAAGAGATAGAGAGAGAGGGGAAGAAAGAGAGAAAGAAATTGTGTGAGAGATCAGAGAAGGGAAAAGACAGAGTCGCTAACCGACGTATTCATCCATGTTGAACGTAGTGACGTGCTTGAAGGAGACGGTGCCCTCCTTGTAGAATTCGATCAGTCGACGATACATGCCGAGTGGTGTCGAGCCTTGAGCATTTTGAGATCAGATTTTTTTTATTATTATCGATTGATTTCTTTATGTATGTACATATCTATGCCTAATCTCTGATCTTCTACACTTACCCGTCGGCAGTCCGAGCACAAAGTGTTTGTCTTCGGTCGGCGCGAACTCGTTGATCTTCTTCCGCACGTAGCGTGCAGCAAAGTCAGCGACATGCCAGTCATCCTCTTCGATGATCAGACGCATTCTTAGAGAATTTACAAAATCTAAATTCCAAGTTGCCAAAATTGTTGTACAAGCACATGTGACAAAATCAGTGGAAGAAAATCTTCAAGGAGACGCAGAAATGACTACACTGTTTTCTATTGTTTTTTTTAAGGAGGACCTATCATCGTTTCTCTACGAACGTTCCAAGAAATTCGACATTGGCTTAAATCACCAATGATGGAACGCCTTGCAAGACTGTTGAATCCATTTGCGAATGTCTCGGGAAAAGAGAGTTCAGGGACAAAGTGAGGAAATACGGAAGGGTGAGAGAGCGGGTGAGAGAGAGAGAGAGCGAAAGATATTGTGGGAGAAGAGGAGAAGAGACATCGAGAGGATCTGTGCAATAAAAGGAGCCAATTCTGGCATAGTTGACCTCGCGAGGGCGAGAAGTCATTCAAGTAGGCCTCTGCGGTTTGACCCGAGGTTCCTCATTCTTTTGTTTGAGAAGTGGTGGCCATTGGGGAGGCTGTGCCGATAAGATACGAATAAAACTGGCCATCTTCCGTCAGAGAGAAAGAGAGAAAGTGGTCGCGAGAAAGTGATTGAGAGAGAGGGAGAGAGAGAGAGAGAGAGAGAGAGAGAGAGAGAGAGGGAGAGAGAAGAGGGAGAGAGAAGAGCTAGAGAAGAGGGAGAGAAAGGGAGAGAGAGAGAGAGGGAGAGAGAAGAGGGAGAGAAAGAGGGAGAGAGAGGGCGGGAGAAGAGGGAGAGAGGAGGGGGAAGCGTTGAAGTCTGTGTAGAGTGACCAAGGTAGAATACCATCAGCCACATGAAATGACAGATAAGAACTGATCAAGTGGTTTCAGAAGGCTGCTTTACCCGGTATTGTTTAATCTATGTAATTCACAAGTAAACAAATAGTAAAACCAGATTAGAGCTTGGTATGACACTCTATCTCTCAAATATTGGAATATTTTTGTAAGCGAATGCATAATCACAAGAACTTTAATGTCTCCTTCAATTGAAAAATGTGAGAGAGAGAAAATAAACGCAATATTTATAGACAATGAGAAAGTTATTATAGTATAGCATATTATTATGTATTATATTTACCATATTCATATGTGGCCGTTTCTCAAGAAACTCTGTTTTGTCCTTTCCACGGTACATCTTTCATCATTATTAGCTCCTTCGGAAATTGGCCCTCTTCAATCACATCATAAATTAATTATGGGAAACGACTAATTAGCTTCCATGATGTGAAATGGGAAAAAAAAACATAAAACGAAAGATGGTTTATTTGTTTTTTTTTTGCTTGAGCTAGAAAATTTTGTAAACAATGTAGTTTCTTGTGTACAGGCCAAGACTAATTTTTGAATTTTATTCCAAGTAGTTTTTAATTCAAAATTATTTCAAAAATGATATAACTGTTTATTACACACTTCGAAAATGGCATTAAAAATACATGTGAAAAGAAGAAATAATAAAACTTTTGTTTAACAAAAATGTGTCTGCGTCTGCAATTTCAACGAGCAATTGTGACGAAAGTCTTTTCCCCCAATATGGCAAGAATGTTCAACAAGAAATAGGCTACACGAAACTTCGTATAAAATGAACGAAAATATGTGACTGTACATGAAATGGGAACACCGGAGGCTAGCGTTTGCATTATTTTCAGAGAAAACGTACCAAGAAGTATGAATGCATGCATTGTGGAAAAGCTTGAATTTTGTTTATCCTCGTAAAAAAACAGACGTGAATCTCTCCCGTTCTCCATTCCTGTTATATTTTCGTCTATATGCACAATTTTTCTAACCGAAACCATTGTGTAAAATCCTAGGATATAATTTTTATGTTATTGAGTGACGTGGAATATAAATTGAGTGAACGTCAATATTTACGCAGTTTTCTGTGGCTGTTTCTGTGGAGGTGTGGACGAGTATGCAATGCAGAAGGATGGCGGTGGTGGGAGAGGAGCGGGGCCCTTTGTTTCCTCGTCTGCTGCCCCAGGCGGTCTGCCATTGACGTGCCTTGTCCTGCGCGGCGGCGGCCGTGTCTCTGGCGTGAGTGAGGCGAAGGCAGCCGCGCCGCTGAGCTTGCGTTGCTGGGCGGCCGCCGCTTCGGCTGCCTTGGCCGCAGCGATCTCGGGCGGAAGTACTGGCGGCGGGCTGTGTAGCATGAGAAATATGAGTAGAATTGCATTAGCAAAATCAAGTGAATCTTCACATTTTTATTGGAATTTTTTAAAATTATTTTGTTTACTCTTATTTTAAAAGAATTGAAAATGTATAGTCAATATAATACCGTAACTAACCCAGTGACGACAATGCAGTTGGCAGGGTCGCCCGAGGGCTGTAGACGTTGACGAATATCGTCGAGCGACATGAGCATTGTTACATTCTGGAAGAACGGAAAGTATCGTTTCTTGACATACATATATCTACATTCATGTGTGTAAGAAGTGGCCAATGTAACTACTCTCTTGACAATGAAAAAACCTTTTTTGTATCAGTTAGGAATTCAAGGACACGGGACTTCAAAAAAAGACTGAAATCACTAATAAAAATATCGTCCATAACTGATAGTTATTAAATAGCACACACGCCTTGTTGTCGTCCTGTCGCTGGTAGAGCATCTCGCCTTCAAAGTGGAGAAGACCATACTTTCGTGCACGAATTAGCATTCCGACGAGCTGAAGCAGTGCAGGAATCGTTAAAGAAGAAAAAATAATTTTAAAGAATGGTTGTTACGAATAAAAGTTTAAACAATAATCTACAAAGTAAAGCTGAATAAAACCTTGTCCGAGTAATAACTGTAGATGACGAAGAGCTTGCCGAACTTGATCCACTTATTCGGGTCTTGTCCTAGATGGAAAATTATTAAGAACAAAAATTACTTGGCTAATATAAAGTAAAATGATAAACGTTTGTCGGAGCCATTGCACAATTAAAACAATATTGTCCGTTTGTATGAGACAAACCCTCAGCGTTCTGATTGATCAGCTCGCAGAGATAGAGCACTTCACGGCAGATATGGACGCTGGCCTGGAGTGGAAGCGACATTCTTATTATCATACCAAGTCAGACTTCATACTTTCGAATGTTACTGTCCAAGAGGCATAAAGAGGGAACTACATAGGTATGTCGAGCGCGAGGGAGTGAGAGCGAGCGAGAAGGATAGAGAGAGAGGGAGAGAGGGAAAGCGAGAGAGAGAGAGGCTGGAGAGAAAGAGTTTGAAAGATGTATAGAGATTTGTGATAAAGAAAGAGGTGGCAAAAAAGAGAGGTGGCGAAAGAGAGGTAGAGGAAAAGAGAATGAAAAGTGAGCGAGAGAGAAAAAATGGTGAGAAACATGGGAAAAGGGAGAGAGAGAAATTTCGACTGACTCGGATCCCTCTGGCTTCGGTCTTGGAGCCCTGAGACGGGCGGCCGTAGTCGGATGCTTGCTTGTTGAACGTCTGCAGGTTGTACGTCTCCGAGAAAGGATTTCTGAGAAAAAAAAATCAATCAATAAATTCTTCAGAGTTATCTGAATCTTACAATATACATGACGAAATGCAATTGTTTTGCTGGCACTAAATATTTGGCAACATAACAATCCTTCTTCACTGGACGAATAATAATCATTAGTAAAATTAGCAAATCAAATATTTATTTCTTGAAAAAGCAAAAAAAAATCATTCAAAACCCTTACTTCCTGAGCTTCTCCTCATTCTTCGCCGCCATATTATTAAGACGGGAAATCGTGTCTTTGCAGGACATTTTGGCGCATTCGATTCTTGGTAGTAAACAGTAGATTTTACGGTGTCGGATACGGTAGATATAGGGATACTGTAAAAATGTTAATTAATTTGAAAATATTCAGGGAACTTCCAATTGCAAGCAAGTAAAACTCGTCAAGTTCAGGTCAATGGTAAGAAAGAGAGCCGTGTTAATGCCAGCCACTGGTTTAAAGAATGCCTCAAGTTCTGCTGCTTCCTCTTGCTTGCTTTCTTACTCTTGGTTGGGCGCAGAGGAAAGGAGATAAAATGGAAGGAGAGGGAGAGAGGAAACGATGGAGAGAAAGAAAAACATCGAGGACGATATAGAGAAACGGAGATTAGAGCAATGATAGAGATTAAGATAGAGAAGAAGAGGACAGACAAAAGATATGGCGAAAAAGAGATAGTGAGAAAGAGACAGAGGTCACCAGAGAGTCTCTGATCATCAGGTGGTTTCCGTGACTTGCCAGCGGGCAAGAGGCAAAGAGAAAGGAATGCCCTCCCGGTGGGGAGGACGGAAATGAGGCAGTTGCTCATTCTCATTCTCATTCTCAGACATTGTCTCGCAATCATCAAGGTACAGCTGTTTCATAGTACAAAGGGAATAAACCTTGTTTTGAATAATCAGTGAGTCTTCAGCGCTTTAGTTTAATGTTCTCAAAACATTTTATGATACAAGTTTCACGCTGAAATAGTTCTGCGCAACTACATAACGAAAGTTTTCTATACGAGGCTGGAATGAAAGAAAACGGATTATTGAAACGAAAATATATATGTAGCAAGTAAATCAGTAGAATTACAGCAACTTGATCTAAAAGTTAAATTAATAAAATATAATAAATGGAGAAACTTTTGAAATAAAATTACATTCGTAAATGAGTATGTCAACGAAATTTTCGAGACCCTCTGCGCGTTCCGGGAGTAAAGAGGGTATAAAGTCTCGATTCAACATTTGTTTCCTCTACCGCCCACCACTCATCTCTCTCCTTCTCCATCTCTCTCTCTCTCTATCTCTCTCTCTCTTACTGTCTTTCGTTTCCTCCTTTCCTCTCTCTCTCTCTCTCTCTCTCTCTCTCTCTCTTTCTGTCTTTCGTTTCCTCCTTTCCTTTCTCTCTCTCTCTCTCTCTCTCTCTCTCTCTCTCTCTCTCTTTATTACTCCCTCTCCCTCTCCTTGCAATGAGAACGCCGCTCGTTCAAAAGTTGCAAAGAAAATGAAACTAGAGAAAATAATGTGAAGAGAGGAGCAAGAAGTGAGAGAGAGGGAGAGAGAGAAAACGGGAAGGAGAAGGAGAGAGATAGAGATAGAGAGAGAGAGACAGGGATAGTTTGGACTTAATCAGCTGTAAGTAAGTGCACAAGAAGAAACAAGATTGGGGTAGAACCTATACAAGCCACCTCCATATCTCAAGAGTTCATTTGTATACTCGCTCACTTTAGACATTCCATTTGATATCCCGCCATCTGTCGCGCTCACTATCGCTCTCCCTCCCTCCATCGTCCTCTCTTCTTTCTCTCTCTCTCCCTCTCTCGGTTTCTCTCTTTCCAGTCCGTATTTCTTCTTTAGCTCTTTCGAGAATGTTCTCCCCTTTTTACTCTGCCTGCTGTTGTGTATATATGCGCTTCTATTGACTGCTCTTCACATCCATGTCCCTCTGCTGATTTCTCTTTCGCTCTCTCTCTCTCTCTCTCTCGCACTCTCTATCATTCTCTCTCTCTTTCCCCCCTATTAATCTCTATCCCTCTCTCTCTCGCCCTTTCCTCTTACCTGCCAAAGTGTTAACTTAGACAGTGCGCCCCGCGCTACTTGTGTACACCACCACACTTCCCAGTTGATCGGGCAACTCATTTCGCTCTCTCCTCCTAGTTCTCTCTCTCTCTCGTTCTCTCTTTCTTCTTATCTTCCTTCCTCTCTCTACTTCTACTCTTCTCTCTCGCCATCATCTTTCAAGTTCACTACCTTACGCCGTTTTGGCTTCCTGTATTTCTTTTTGCATTGAAACAAATGCTCAAACGGCTTGATCCAACGTTTTTTTATTTATTATAAATTCATGGATATGTAGCAATTATTTCTTATCCAGAAAGCGTCCTATTAAAAATAAAATTCATGTACAGTCTAAACACCGGCCTGTACAGTAATAAAGTGGATAATATTGCTACAACTGCTAAGTGATTGATGACTAACCAGAGCCGGTAAAGGCCCGGCCCGTAGGGCCGTCCGGCCCAACTTCCCTGGGCCCCGGGCCGGGAAAAGGTGGGCCGGCCCGCAGGCCCGTTTGGGCCCGATAAGCACCTGCCGCGCGATTAATCTTACGTTCGGTCAATGACATGTCGTCGACAAACAGTCACGACCGTTTTTGGTCATGACCACGTCGAGGACAGGTCGTGACCAGGTCATGACCATGGTCATGACCATTTTTTCAATAAAGAGCAGATGCTTATATTACTAATTTTCTTTTCGAAATAGTTTTTCACTGCTTTAAGTCGCTGTAAGAAAGGTTTCATAAGTTTATGCATAGATGGCCTTTCATCTTCTTCATCTCCCTCAGCGCCAACGTAGACCAAATCTGCCATACATAAGGCAGGACCACAATAGACTCTGCCTTCCCAATGAAGCCCTTTTCGAGAGGCGCTATCGCTTGACACCTACAGATGTCGATTTCGTCGTCCAAGTAATCTCTACAAGTCTAAATCTTCATATACAAGGAGCTTGGACAATAACGCCATCTCATCAGGTTGCCAATTAGTATAATGGAAAACATATACCTGACTAGATTGCGTTTTCTTGTTATTCGTTATTGAAGAGTTCATTATCTATCTAGCTGTTGATTGGGATTCGCTACCTCCTGACTGGCACGAGCTTCATCACTCTTGCTGACTGCTTCGGTTGCTGCGAGTCGACCATCCGCAACTGTTTCTGGAGGACAACTCATGGGCTAACATCTATTTCAAGGGACTGGATACGTTTTCCAGTGAACTCAATGAGCTACTGCCGATCTGCCGCTGATGCATTCGCTACGCGGTGCCCTTTTCCAAGTACATACACTTGTCTCTTAACAAAGAAAGAATTTAATTAAAATATTAAAAGTCTTAACATCAATCATTCTGTCATTGAGATTTAATCGGACTCATTGACGGCACTCTTATCCAAATCGCCACGCCCTCAACTGCTCCCTGGCAGTATCGCTGCAGGAAAGGATACACTGCCATTAACGCCCTGGTTGTGGTAGATGCTTACGGTCGAATTGTATATCTGAATGCGCAGTGGCCCGGCTCATGTCATGACAGTTTTATATTACAGTACTCTGAATTAGGTCAAGCAATCGCATCTGGCTCCATTCCAGATGGCTATGTGTTGTTAGGAGATAAGGGCTTTGCTTGCTCATCTACTCTTGTGACTCCTCTGCGTGCCCCCAATACTCCCCAGGAGGTTGATTTCAACTGCGCCCTGAGGCACGTCCGCGTGCTCGTCGAGCAGGCCATCGGTGTCTTGAAGGCAAGGTTCCAGAAAGTTGTTGTTGATCAATCAGTGTGATATCACAACTGAAACATGCAGAATAACACAACTAAAACTTGCAGAATTTATTCGTGGTTGTTGCACAAAAAAACCATTTATTAAGAAGTGTAACGGAGAGAACTTTAAAATGCTGTCCAATTATCTTAAAATCTACCGTAATTAATAAGAGAAACGCAGACAGCAAAGTACAGTACTCCTTTAAGGCACAAAACAGTAACGAATAAGCAAAAGTAAAAGTAAAATAAGGGGAGGGACTTGCAAAGAAACAAACAGCGAACTGGGAAAACAATAGAGACCAGAAAATAAAAAAACAAGCAGGTAGGGAAACCGCAAAGTTATACAACTTAATCTAATAAAATCTAATAATAATGCTCTCCAATCTAATAATTAATCTTTAAGGTAATCTATAATCGTTGACAGTGGATTCACAAAAAGCAGGGGCAAGGAAATGTAAGGGGGAGAACTTTATGAGGCTGTCCATGGACCTTAAAATCTACCGTAGTCCTCAAAAAGGTCATGTGGTAAATGAGGCGCAGACAGCAAAGGACCGTATAAAATAAGCTCAAGGGACAGCCTGTTTAAGGCACAAAAAGTACTGAGGGCGGGCGAGAGGAGTATTTAAAGCAAAAGCAAAGGATGGACTTTCATAGAACCAATTAGCAAGATGGGGAAAAACAATGTAGACAAGAAAGAATTAGCAAGCTGTAAACCGTAAAGAAAATTTTGAATAACTTAATTTAGTATACTCTAATAACAATGCTCTGCAAGGTAATCTAATAAAAACCTTTAAGGTAACCTAATCGGTGAATGTGGAGCCGAGGGTGCTATTCTCAAGATCGGGATCAGCAAAAACATCAACATTTTGTGGGACGTACTGAGTATTCTGGGCGCTTGCGATGCGCGCCAGAGCAGAATGGATGCGGCCGCGTCTCTCGGTTGAACTTCGAGCAGTGGGCGCAGGGTCGGCGCGGGAATCGATCGAGCCCAACGCGGCGTGTAGAAGACGCGTTTGCGCGCGGCACATATCGGCCATCTCTTCAGCCAGCGCGGTGGTCGTTCGGCACATGGACGCCACATCCTGCATCGTCGATCAGCTTCCGGAATGCATCCGATTCCGCCTAAAATATAAGACTTCTAAAGAAAGGAACTCAAATCCTACATTGTGAAAAAAATAAGCAGTTGTAGCAATTGGTTCAAAGAAAAAGCAAGAAATGGAAATAAAACAAGAAAAATAGCAGTAGCATTAAGTTGAAAGAAAAAGTAGAAAAGGAGCACTTGTAGTATTTGTTTTAAAAGAAAACCTGGATCAGTTCGAGCTGGCTGCGGCGGAGCATCGACTCGGAAGCAGCGCGCGAGAGGCTCGGGCGGCGACCAACATTTGCCTTAAAATAACACATTAAATAATATAATAGTTTATGATTCAATGTTTACGCACGGAAAAAAAAGAAAGAAAAGAAAAGCAAGAAAAAAGAAAGGCAAGCCTAATCTTATCAACAAGTTTTTACTACTCGGCAAAAAGCAAGTTGCATGGAAGGAAGAAATTCTGGAAATTATAAAGCATAAATGAAAACCAATTAACCTGCTCAGCACCCTCCTCGTTATGCTGCGAGAGTACGAGCGGGGGTTGAAAGGTAGCTGCACCATGACTGCGGCGCTCACTCGCATGATGCTGCTCTTGCTGGTGGATGCTTTCTTCTTCTTCTTCTTCTGTCACTTGGCCATCTTCTTGTTCGAGCGCCTCATGATGTCGAGAGTTAGAGGCGGACTGAATCAATGAACCGCTCTAGATATAGCGTGAACAACAATCAAACAAAAAAAAGAATAAATTAAGTTAATGTTGCAGTGTTCAAAACTAATGCACTTAATGATGAAATATGCGATAACCATGCCAAGCGAGCTTGCCTCGCCTCCTTGAATGCTCGCGTATGCTGGAGTCGTCACGTAGAGCTCGAGCAGTTGTTGTTCTGCTTCAGCACCAACTTCCATGACTTCGATTTCCTCTTCCTCATCGAAGTCGACGCCGCCACCAGTTTGGTTCCGGTAGCTGTAGTAGATGGACATTGAATGCCATCAAACTAGCCGAAGCAAACATTTCTATCAGCGTAAATGAAGATAACCTGGATTTTTTGGCGGCGGCGGCGCGGGCGCGAGAAGTGGCTCGACTCAACAGCTTAACCAGCTGTGCTTCGTTACGGTTCGCCTTAATGTGTAATCAAAGCGATCGAATGAGGTAGTTTTGTTCTTGATCAATAAGCTTTTTTTTCAAAAACACAACGAACCGGAAGCGAATCCGTGCGTGCTCTTGAATCTGCTTCCAGGCCTCATCCCTTCGATGTAGAGCCTCGGGCGCGCGTGATTTGTTGTTTTCGATGAGGATGTGGCGCCGATTCAGAATTCAATTCTGACTGTTGCTCGCCAGAGAGTGCGGGTGACGCCATCCTGTTCAAATGAAGTACAAATAATTAGGTGAAAACAGAAACTAAGCTGCAAAACAACAACAATCAAGAACATTTCAGATTGCAAGCTGGCTGAAAAATGAAAATATTCCCGCGCAAAGCGCTTTTAAAAATTACGGTATAAAGTGAACATTGGGTCACACATTCAGTTGAAATGATGAATTTGGTCATGACCCACGGTCATATCCATGAGCGTGTCGCTCTGCATCTCTCACAAATCTGTACTATCTCGCTTTGGTCATGACAAGGGTGGCATCCGAGTGGACATGACCACCAAATTATTGCCCTGCGGTCATGACCGCGTCAATGACACATGCTGGACAGGTCGCGACCCATGTGTATTAAGATAGGCTGTTTTGTTTTCTGTCATTGACCGGTGTCAATGACCTACAATTTGGTCATGACTGTTTGTCGACCACGTGTCATTGACACAAAGTAAGATTAATCGCGCGGCTGATGTTGTCCAGTAAGGACGACTGGTGGCACGTGAATTGCAAAACTTCCCTCACATATTAATTTTTCTTTTCTAAAATATTTACTACTATACATTAAAATGATTCTTCGTAGCATGAAATTCTTCTTGTGATGAATATTCATACCGAGCCGAGCAGGACACTCCCCCTGCAGCACTACAAGTTCTGAAAGTCTATGCATATGTATATGCTCCATGATACCTCTTGGTTATTTTGAAAGGCAGTGACTTGTCGGTTCTCTCACGGGTTGCGCTTCATTTTCTAATCTGCGAAAACATATTCTTGAGAAGGGTGTAATGAATTTTCGATCTGATAAACTATTTTAGGGGAACCAAGAATCAAGTGATTCTACAGCAGTAGATCGAGGACGTTTTGAGCGCGTCCTTAATGGTTTGTCTCTTTTTAAATCGAATATAGTTTTTGTTGTTTCGTCAAAATTAAATTAATATGGAAGATCTTTGAAAAGTTTATAAATAACGGATTCATTCATTGACTGGCTGTTTCTGAAGCGAGAATATTTTTTATTCCGTGTGTGAACTGAAATTTACGAATTCTTATTATTCTATGTAGTACATTCCGTGAAATTAAATTCACTCCAAGATTCTTTTTCATAAATGAGAGGCTTGGCGAGAACGGCGAGAGCACTGCAAGGAAGCGAAGGCACTTGCCGTTTTTTTCTCTATTAGTTCCCCTCCCTCTATTAAACCCCCCCTGTAATAGTACCCCCCCCCCCCATGAGAGGGCCATTGAAAAATAGTACCCTACCTCTATTAGAACCACCCCCCCCCCTTCCAATAGCGCCCCCCCCCCCCCTAATAGTCTAATACCTCAGCTCGAGAGGTACCTTAAATGGATCCTGTCATGGGCTAAAATACGGTAATTAAAAAGATAGAACAGTCCTCGAGAATAGATTAAACTACATGTATGCAGAGTAATAAAACTTAACCTTTTTCTTATAATTAATGTTCATAATGAAAGGCTCTTTTGTTGACCTCGGACTCTACAATAGTTATGAAAGAGCAGTCGATAAGGATGAATCTTGGACTGAAAATTTGATTGAAAATTCAATATGCAATTTTACTCAACTCCTTGGGAAACTAGTGATGATGTAAACCGCAGAAAAATATTATTATATCAATTCGAGGGTGGCACAATACCGCCAGCCGGAAGAGGAGCTCGAATGAAAGAGGACGAAAAATGATGCAAATTTCAAACAAATGTGTCTCGATTGCTTCCTCGTTTCCGCTGAGTGATTCGATTTCCCTCCCAACTCGTGCTCTTCTCGAGCACATAAACACCAAACAAGATACGTTCAATCTTTTAGGAAGTGTTCATGTTGATTTTATAATGGTATTGTCACCCTTGCAAAGCGCCTTGATCATCGCTTAGATTTCGTGCGTGAACTTGTCATTTACGGATTTTTTATTCCAGTAGTTTTCGTGAAATGAGAGATGTAAGAGCCTTGGCGACGACGGCGCGAACACTGCATGGAAGAGAAGGCAATAAATGAAAAGGAAGTACAGTCGAGACTAGATTAAACTATGCATATAGCAATAAAACTGAACCTTTTTCTTATAATGATTGTTCATAACAAAAGGCTCTTTCGTAAGACACGGACCGAAAAGAAAAAAAAGAGGCAAATATTTCATTTTTCGGTATCTTCTTTTAGAGTAGAGCCGGAAAAATAGCAGAAAAGACGTAATTATTTAGGACCTCATTTTAAGCCCACTCGAGCTCGCTGAACTGGAGCTGGTGGAATGTGCCGATGAGCGTCAGGAGAAGGCAGTCGAACTCCTTCCCCTGCAGTCGCTGACCCTTCTCTTTCAAATCCTCCGTGGTCAGCAGATGCCCGGGGATGTCCCTTCAAAGTAACATATTTATTCGTTGTGGTTGGATGAAACGACGGCGAGAATGTTCACATGGAAGAAAAAATATTGAGTCCTTCACTTCAATTAAACAAGCTATCTAGTTATCACTATAGCTTAGTTATATCTTTATTATCTATTAAGTCAAAAAGTACTGTTAGTTATAATAGTATAATTGTGCCTATGCTGATACATTTTATTAATTCTTCAGAACTGACACTCCGTGCGCGAGGTGGGGAGAGACGGAGACCCGACGGGCATTCGGGAAGATTGCTCCGAGAGTCGCCCACGTGTCCTGCGTGATGACGACTCCCTTCAGGGAGAGCGTCTCCACGGAAGTGAATGGCTCCTCAACGAAAAGCGCCATCAGTCGAACTTTAATGAGTGAAAATGAATGATAAAAGAAATATTATATTAGCTCTTTTATAGATGATAACACTTAAAATTAAATCAAATAAAATTTAATTTAATAGAACAATTGATAAAGAATAACTATAATAATTATCCCAATCTTTCCACTATAGCTTGTCAAAACGAGAAGAAGACAAAATTGCTGACCGCGAAGAGCTTCTGAAGTTGGCCGCCATTAAAGGTGTCGATGCCTCCGAAATCGACGTGACGGATCACGGCGGGGCTGAAGACTTGCTGCACCTTGGACCAGGCAGTTTGCACACTTCGGAGAGTGTGGGCAGTGCGGGGGACGGAGGGAAGGAGGTGGCGAAGCACGGGGAGAGAGAGCACGGAGATCGAGCGAAGCTGACGGATTACAGGCTGCAAACTTTTTGGAAATAAATATATGTATTTTTTAAATAAAAAAATTTAGTTTTCATATGCATTACTAATCTTAAATAATTTTTGATATATTCATTTTAAAAAGATCTAAGAAATTGAATTAGGTTTGCGAGTAAAAACAGTGAAATCATAAATGGATAACCTCATTGGCAGCGCGGCAAGAGAGGGCGAGTGAAGAGAGGTCAGGGAGGGAAAGGAATGACGTGATGAGAGAGAGAACGAGCGCCGGCAGAGAGAAGAGTCCATCGGGGGAGGCGGGCGTGCGAGGCGAGGATGAGGCGGGCGCGCGAGGCGAGGATGAGGCGGGCGCGCGAGGCGAGGATGAGGCGGGCGCGCGAGGCGAGGACGCTGCGGCCAGCGAGGGCGAGTCTGAGGGAACATTTAAGTGAATAGTCAAGAGAAAAATCTAAACAAACAAGATGTTTTCCCCGACGAATTGAAGATCCAAAAGAGTATAATAGAGTCACGAAGAAAGATCCCCAAACAAAAAGCCCTTCATTATTTGAATATACGTCTTGTGATATCCGCGGGCTAACCAGAAGCTGTATGGGTGCTGGTGGCGCTGTCCTCCGTTACGGCTACGGCACTCTGCAAACAGCAAATGTGCTATTTCGAAACAGAGAGACAAAATAAGTAAATGAAGAAGAGAAGAAAGGACTCAAAATCTATCTGTTAGGAAGATTTGCTAACTTCACACTCCACTGAGACTGTTCGGATGACAGACTCTCCCGCAACGGTGCGGTGGTCAAACAGCTCCGACTTCACAAGCGGAGGGGCTCTTAAAGTGAATGACAACTTAAAGCAGATTGTTTTGGCAATTAACCACTTCTAACGAGATCTTAGCCTTAGATCGAAAGATTCCAGGCTTCTACGCTTGTATTTTTTCTTAGCATAATGATGTTGCACTGCATTATGATCTCTAGAGTCGTAACAGATTTCCATATTAAAATATGGAACCGAGTGAATGTCGAAATGGGAAAGTGTTATTATGAGATTTCGCAAGCTGGGGGCCGAATCGCCTCACCAGAGTGAACTTCTTGATGTGATCCGGGAGAGCATCGAGAACTGTTGGGCGACTGAAGTATTCCAGAGCCGTCTGCTCGTCCACCGGCCTCAACACGTAAGAAATTACAGAAAAATACAGTTGTGAGTTAAAAAAGATGAGTAGTCGGAAAGATTGTCTTCTTCTTAAACGAGTTAATGGTTATCAGCCAACCATCGCCTAGACTTCGGATTCGATGCGAAGTTTTCAACTACGCCGTAGTAGAACCTGAATAAAAAAACCAGTCAAAGTATTTTTTAATAATTCGAATATATTCATTCTTTTGTAAAACATTTAACCTGTAAAATATAACCATTTATATTAAACAAAGGGCCAAAATTGCCCTTACTCAATATTACGGCACTTTATTTGATGTCGTGATTACAACTTTAAAAATTCTTTACATCACAGGAACGCATATCCTCTCTGTGAAAAAGGTAACGGGAATCTTGGGAGGACCTCTGGAGTTCAGGCGAAATAGCGGAATCGTCCGCCATCGATGAAGGGAGTAGGTTGAAATGGCAACGAATGCCCCGTGGCAATCTGATTTCCTCTTTATATGATTGTCAGTACATTCGTTTTGCCGTACTTTTGCGAATGCTCTTTAGTAGTGCTTGAGAACATCAGTGAAAAGAAGAACAAAATATGTATGAGCTCAACTTATTTGCCTGGATCTCTCCAATTCTAGCATATTCTTTCTTCTTAAACATGCAATCTCTTCTTCGGCTTCATCTTCACACAGAAATCGCCTGCCTCCTGCCTCCCTTGACACTTTTGGCCCTTTCCTCGAGTATCCGCCGCGAGATCAGAAAGAAGGCCTTCCTCCGTTCAGATGTCGTGTCGCGCATTCATTCGTCCACCCAGCAATATACTTCTTTACTCGAACATTGTTTTACAGGAATACTTTTCTCTTACGAAAATAAGTTTTTAATATGTGTTTATAGATAAACGTAATATAAAATTTATTTCTAATGATTTTAAGCGAACATGCAAAATCACAAGATCCAAAAGCAGCCTGTATTAGAAGCAGATGTGTCAACGGCCCGGCCCGGTCCGGGCGAGCCCGTAGGGCCGGCCGGCCCAACTTCTCAAGGCCCCGGGCTTGGCCGAGCCCAAAACAGTTGGGCGGGCCCATGAGCCCGTTTTGGGCCCGATCAAGTGCGCTGGCTCGCAGTGCACTCAAATGCATGTTGCAGAAGGAAGACGATGGCAGACATTTCGGAGTTCCACCGCGAAGACTGTTGCGGAAGCTGGCGACAGAGGAGGAGGGTAGGGATGTCATCCGATCCCTGAAAGATGATGTCGGAGACCATGCTGGAGGAGATTCCGGCGGTTCACAACCAAAACCTCCAAAAGTCCCCAGAACGGAATACGATGATGTTGATGAATCTGGTGATAATATTATTTCCGAAGTTGACTCATATCTCAATGCTTCATTCAACATCCACGATTCTATTGGAAATACCCATGATAACCTCCTGCTTGCTTGGAAGGAGCGAGTCTCTGACTTTCTAGTTCTCTCTCGAGTGGCTTCCAGTTGTTCTCAATTCCTGTTTCAACCGCTCCGGCGGAAAGGTCATTTTCCGATCTCAGAAAGCTGATCCCCGAGAAGCGAGAGAGTATTGGGGCTGAATCTCTCTTCCGTTCTCTTGTTGTCCGATCACTCATTAAGTCCGATCAGTCTTTAAATCATCGCTAGCAAATGTTCGATCACTCTTTGAACAATCACGGCATTATGATATCGTTTCTCTTTGTTATTCTCTTACCTGGTTATCCTTTATTGCCCTGATCATTTGTTAACAATGTAACAAATTCAAGTGTCTTTTTAAACAGAATTTTATTGAAAGAATAGAGCCAAAGGTACAAAATACATACATTTTAGCACACCGACCTTTTTTTAAACCTGAGTTTTTGAAGATCGGGCTCAAACGGGCCTGCGGGCTGGGCCCAAAATTCTAATGCCCGAAAATGGATCAGGGTGGGCCGGTCCAAAAATTTTGGGCCCGTGGACATCTCTGTGACTAACTGACAAATCAAAGCATGAGTCATGAAAGACGTGCATTATGGAGCAAACCGGAACAGAGTCTATTGCTGCTAGAATACATATTTCTGAAAAGGCCCTCGGTGTTCTCCAAAATATAGAAATGCATTCTCAAATTATCCAGCTCGAGCAATATTTCACTATCGAGACGAGTCATTCATTTTCCATTCCAGTGCGTAAGGCTTCGATGGATGTCATTTGCGAGCTTGATGCAGAGTTCTAAATGTCAAGAAAAACGTGTCAAAGAAATAGATATAAAAATCGATATTTAAATAAATGAAGCAATAAGGAGGGGCAAGACATTCGATTAGAGAAACGCTGAAGTGGTGAGAGAAAGAAAGAAAGAAAGAAAGAAAGACTTTTTCACAACATTAAAGTAGCCACAACTCATTCTTGAAATCGCGCCTTTTTGCCTGGCACATGCACCGGAGTGCATGTCATTTTAAAGAGACACGACTACAATGGTCAGTAAAATTCAAATTGATTAAACTTAAGATTCGTGATCCTTTTAGAAAAATTTCCAAAAACGAAAAAATCGAAAAAAATAAAATAAAATAAAGAATAAATTCAAGCGTCCTACTCTTCTGGTCGAGCCACAGGCGCGCGCCATAACGGCCGTAGTAGCTGCGAGGGGGCGCGGGACAATTCTGCGGACTTGGCCCGATACCAAGAGCGCCGAGTCCGAACTGGCGCTTTGCTAAAAGTAGTTTACTCTTATTCACAAAAAAATGCAAAATGCAAAAATTCTTTATATTAGTAATGAACGAAGAAAAATTTTCAATGGGGCACTAGTGACCTACCAATGACGTGGACAGGAGAAGCCGTTGAAAGAAAGCACTGTGTTAGAAGTGCGGTGACGATGAGTAGATAAAACGACATGCTTTAGAGGAAAGGAATCCTCCTTTAATATCAAGGAGATTTTTTCACATTCATACATACATATACATATTTTATAATAAATCTTACGTATATCTTTGAAATTTTACTAGCGAATGGTGATTATTGGTAAAGACTAAAGAAAGGAAACCAAGAAAGGCAGACTGAATGAGTATGAGCTGTTGATTGATACTGAACTAGTGATGATGCACAGCCTTACACGGCGAATACCTTACTCTTTTGAAACCCGCTCTCTCTCTCTCTCTCTCTCTCTCTCTCTCTCTCCTTTTCTCTATCCGTCTCTCCATCTCGCCACTTTTTCTATCTCTCTGCCTCTCCTTGTCCGCCTCTCCTTCCCCTCTAACTTTTTGTTCTCCACTTAATCGAACTCTTGGACTCATTTTGCAATCAGTGGCTTGGACTTTCTCTTTCTTTTCTTCTTCTTCTCTTGCTTCTTATCTCTCTTTCCCTGTCTCTCTTTCTTTTTCACTCTCTCTTTCTTTCTCTCTCTCTCCCTGTCTCTCTTTTTTCTCTCTCTTTCTTTCTTTCTCTCTCTCTCTCTGTCTCTTTCTCTTTCCCTCTCCATATTTCCTCACAATGTTCATTACCTCTCGTAAAATGTCTCTGAATTGTGCCCTTGAAATCGAGATCGCACATTCGATGTACTGTTCGCTTAATTGAGCAGGGAAGTACATTACTATTCCATCCATTGGTCACTCTTTTCTTCTCTGCTGACAACCTGTTGGCTCGTGTAGAAATGAAATCTGTGATTTCATGACATTTTTCTATCTCTCTCACGGCCATGTTGATTCTCTCACAAATATCTAAGCAAGGAAGGTCTAATGCAAGGAGAAGAGACAAAGAGCATATATTTAGGGAAGAATAGAGGATGAGCGAAAGAAGCAGTGAGAGACGATAGAAGAAGAGAGAGAGGGAAGAGAGAGAGAGAGAGATAGAGAGAGAGATAGACACGGACAAGACGCAGGGAGAGATTAACAATAGCCCTGACTCCTTCCAAATGAAAATAAAGGCATGCAGCACATCCTTGTCAACAAACAAGGCTATCACGTCTTTCTTTCTCTCGCTCACTCTCTCTCTGTCTCTCTCTCTCTCTCTCTCTCTTGTCACTTCTTATTCGCTACCTCTCCTTCTTTTCCTTTCTTTCTACATCTCCCTCTCCCCCACTCCTCTTTCTTTTCATTCTTTCACTCTCTATATCTCTCGCTCATGTTCGTGATTAAGTAAAACCTGTATTATTCCTGTGCAGCACAAAATCCATCCTACATACATACATAGATGTTTGTTTTCTGCAAAGCAACCCTTCCATGCAAGGCAATATGAATTGCTGAATGGATTCCTACTTTCATAAATAGAAATTATGTAAAACGTCTTCCAAAGTTATGCTTTTAGGTATATGGAAAATAAATAGTCATATTTTGCAGTTGCAGGTTAGTGTTGACAGTCAGAAATCAAGCGCAAGCTACTGATGTACTACCTAAATTAGGATTAAAATCGAAGAAGGAGAGCGGTAAATAAGCATAAAAAGCAATCTGCCTTTTTATAGCAATACAAATCCTTCCATTTCATTCATTTTGCCCCTCTTTGTGGACGTACCTGATGCGATCACTCCATTGAAATATAAATATTCTTTATTCATAAATTAGCTGGAATTCTACAGTAGATCGAAAAGTGCTCTGCTTCATGTCAGGAATGGAGTAGAATAGGACAACGGGGGAGGAGGCTCGTTGAGGCTACGCGGTCTATCCGCGTCTGGCGAGGGCGCGGCGGTGGAGTGCCTGGCGTCTGGCCTGCTGGCGGCGGGCGGCGACCTGTCTGCGAGCGAGCTGGCGGTGTGCGGCTGCGATGCGGCGGTGATGAGCGGCGACGCGGCGGGCATGCGCGCGCTGCGCGGCAACGCGGCGCTGGAACGCCTGGCGACCCTGCTTTTGGCGAGCGGCCGTGCATATGTCTGAGAAACAAATTCAAATGACTCATCTGACTAGCATGTTAAAGGTAAAAAACTACAGGTTAATTGCAGTTTAAGGAAGAAAACGCTCCTTTATAGCCGAATTTACGGGAAACTAGTTTTTTTTAATGCGTGTAAAAAGACGAGCGCTCACTGAGCTGCTGGCGCCAGAGTCGATCAGCGGGGCGACCAAAGTTACGACGGTAGAACTGGAGCGAGGGAGTCGGGCAGTTCACTTGGCTCGGTCGGTTGTAGTGCTTGCCGGCTAAAAAAGATGAAATCTTTTATATTTTAATTGAAATTATTTTAAAAAATTTAATAATAAGGAAAAACTAAATGATTAAAATGCAAAGACATACGTTGCGGCTGCGCCTCGACGCACATGAAGGCGAGCACAGCGAAGACTGTGACGCACGCGTAGATCTTGGCCGACATTTCCCTGAAATGAAGGCATCTATGTTTAGCGTTGTCAACAACTAATTGGAATCGTTACTTGTATGGAAACTATTTGGACCGGCCACCGAGTGATAAACGAAATTGCAAGAATCGGCTCTGTGTCCTTTTCTAAATGATGGAAAAACCACAACTTCAGCGGATGAAGCCGAGAATGTAAAGAAATAGAAAAAAAGCAAGCTAGGAAGGTGGAGCTCTTCGGCTACTATGAAAAGAATTGTTTATGGCAAAAAAATTTAAAAAATTAACTTAGGTCTATTTGAACAATTTAAGGGGGGGGGGAATGGAATGGAAAAGAATTTCGCAGAAGAGGCGCTTGTTGTTGGCCCGGAGGCTGCTGTGGTGATACTTGCCATGCGCGGTCGGTCGTATTAATACTCGCCGCGGCGGCCCACCCGCCGGCGGATAAACCTGAAAATGTCAAGGTTTGCGTGGGTTCATGACACTGTGCCATCTTATTTATCTCCTCCTCTCCCTCTCTTCCTCCTGAGGTTTTGAAAACTTTCTCTTATTTTCGCCTTGTTTGTTGCGTCATTTAAATTTCATGTTTGCTCTCTTCATTTCTCTCCCTCGATCAGACTCAAGCGTCCTCGCTTTAACTATAGGGGTCTATCCTCATTTCTCTCCCTCCGTCTCTTTCTCTTCTCTATCTCTCTCTACCATCTCTCTGCCTTCCCTCTCTCTCTATTCCTTCCTCTCTTTCTCATCATCCCTATCCCGGTTCAAGCGTAGTGTACGACACGGACCAAGCCTAAGCTAGCACACGCTGCTGATCATCACAATGTGATAGTGGGGAAAAAAAAAGAAAAACGACGTTTGCCCCGAGGGAATAAGTAGGAAGGAGGGAGGAGGAGGAGAGCGACGAGTATTAATAAGGCCCGCTCTCATCGGGTCACCACACTCATTGCAGCACCAGCCGCAGCCACAACAACAACAACAAGCTTTTCCCTCCTCTTAACCCTGTGGTGCCCCTAATTTCCTATTAGTAGGTTTCCGTATTCGCTTAGATTGACTCGGAGTTTCCTCAACTTCATCATTTTCCAAACAACTACTGTCCTGTAATTTTAAGAAGCTGCATAGATTCTACTGCTTTTCATCTTTTATAACCATAGCGTTCGATTATCAGTCATAAGCCTACTTTTTCCACTATTACCCAACATATCTCATTGTCATAGTGATTTGCTCTCCATTTATACGCTTGGCCAAGTTGTTATTATCTTGAAAACGATGTTAAGGAGGGATATATCAAAGAATAATGTGCCTTTTTAACAGGGAATTAACAATGACAGCAAAGATCTACGCTTGCGTCGCGGTCTTCGCCGTGCTCGCCTTCATGTCCGTCGAGGCGCAGCCGCAACGTGCGTTTTCGCCGTTTTTGAGAAATATTTATATTTATTTTCTATATTATTCAAAATTTAAAATAGGTACGTAAAATAGCTTCTAACAACAACCATTTCAAAAATGTATGTAAAATAAAATTCAGCCGGCAAACACTACAACCGACCGAGCCAAGTGAACTGCCCGACTCCATCGCTCCAGTTCTACCGTCGTAGCTTTGGCCGACCCGCCGATCGACTCTGGCGCCAGCAGCTCAGTGAGAACGTTGCATATTCACAGAATTTCTGTCACAATACTTTTTAACTAGCATATTTTTTTCCTGCACCTTTCGACATGAAGGTGAGCATCTATATCGTGATCAGGATCTGGCTTGTCCAGCCTAATTACCTCACAATCAGCTGCCTTCCTATTAGTATTCTATTTATTTCTCCAGAAAAAAAACCAACAATGTAACAACAACAATAATTCTTTCCTAGACATCTGCACGGCCGCTCGCCAAAAGCAGGCACGTCAGGCTGCCGTCCGGCGAGCCGCCGCCGCCCGCCGTGCGGTTGCCGCGCAGCGCGCGCACGCCCGCCGCGTCGCCGCGCACCACCGCCGCATCGCAGCCGCGCACCGCCAGCTCGCTCGCAGACAGGTCGTCGCGCGCCGCCAGCAGGTCAGACGCCAGGCTGCTCACCGCGCCGCTGTCGCCAGACGCGGATAGACTGCCACCGTCCTCCTCCTCATCCTCCCATTTCTCTTTCTATAGATGTAGCCAAGCACCTCTTGTATGAATCCGATGTAGAATTCGTGCTAATTTATGATGAATAAAAAATATTTAATGTGTATTATCGTTTTAATAAAAAAGACTGACAGCTGTGAATAACTCAAAAAAAGTGGAACGACCCTGAAAAATATGAAGAATAAAATGTGTGTTTACGAACAACACCACATGAACTTTCCCGAACCGCTTGTTTCTCACCAAAACACATCACTTTCTTCCTTTCATCTTCATTCTCATGTTTTCCCAGTAAGAGTGAACATTCTTGACCCTCTCAATCCGCTCGATCTCTCGCTGTCATCTCTGACAGAGCATCAATCAACATTTGCAGTATCATCTTACTCGGAAGTTGGAGCAACGTCTTGTTGCTCCATAATTTGCAGAGATCCGGCCTTCTGCTGAGGCTGAGGAAACCTTCGCCCTTCGTTTGGCAATCGAAACCAAACTTTTTTTCTTCTTCTGCATATCAGAGAAATATGTAGCCAGGAAATTGGAGAAGATAGAATGCAATCGTGTGCATCCATCTTGTCTTTTCTTCTTATTCCATGGTTAGATTTATTATCAAGTCCTTTGTTATCATGTGAGGAAGAACGCACTTTCCTTTGTTTCTCCCTATATATCATGCGATGTCTAATCTCCAAGTGCACATTCGCTCGCCTGCTGTATATATTATTCTGCAAGTGACAAAATGATATATTATCGTCAGTGCCGGAGTCTTATTCATGTGCTGTTTTTTTTTCTTTCCTTCCTTATATGAAATGGATAATCTCTACCGATTGTTTGCGCATCCTAATCATGTATCCATAGCTATATTTGTGCCGAGTATTTACATTCATAGTTAGGAATTTTTAGCTAGGGATTTCAAGCTAAGGATTTCTATTGATGTGACGTCAATACGGTAAAAAATATCAATAGTTGATGCCTTTTTTAAAACGATTTTCAGATCCTTCCTTCCACAACAAATTTAACAACGACCAAAAACATGTTGATTTGAATCTCAATGCTGCCAATCTGCTAACACTCACACTCTTAAAGGAAGTATCCGACGAAAGAATACCGTATCTATTAAAATTACTTTTCAAACTGTGCTAAACTCCCAACTGGATAAGCCTTTTTTGAGCGCCCGCTACAAAATTTCAAATATGAAACGTATGTGTATCTACCCTCTCTCGACTTCTTTCATTGTCTCGCTTTTCTCGAACGTCTGTATCTCTCATCCCTTGGTGAAAATGGGGTGCTAAGTGGGCAAGACGGTCAGAGAATGCCTCTTCTTCCCACCCGTTGGCACTCCTTGCTTGGATTTGAGCATACACTGGGTGCATCGACAGAGACGTTTTCTACCGTATTCCAAAAAACAAATGCAAATTTCTGGCTAAATACTGACTTTCGTAAAGCGGGATCACCTCTAATCGATCTTTTTGGCCAGACTTGATCATAGAGGAATATAAAAGAAGAAGTTATTTTTTCGTCGATACTTCCTTTAAAGGAGAGAGCAGAGAAATCGTAAAGAGAGAGAGAGAGAGAGAGAGAGAGAGAGAGAGATAGCAGTAAACCATTCTAGCAATAAGGAGAGTGAGAGGCGAGTGGGGAAGCCCTTCTTGCATGGTGAAACCGTGAAATGGTGAAACTTGCGAGAAGCGATGTGGCCAAAGGAGCAGTTGATCAAAGAAGCGTTCACTAGTTGCGTACTTCATCACGTCAACGATCGTAGTATTAAGAAATCACAACATTTGTAAGATATTCAAGAAATGGAAACCAATCTTGAATCAGAGAAAACGCAATAGCAGAAACTATAACAAAATTAACCGATTGTTTCACTTTAATATGAAAGTCATGCGTCAATTTAATTTTCTAATGTTTATCGATAAATGTATGAACATATATTATCGATCCCCATCAGCATCCCTTGCGAACTGAAGGAATAAGTGTGCCGCTATCATCAAATCTTTTTGAGCTTTTCTCTGGACAATGAAATTTTATCATCTTTTAATCATACCAAAACGAGAAATAGTGATCTAGTAATTGCAGATCACAATACAAGAATATATACAGACATCATCAATAAAATAACGGCGTCATGGGTCGGCTTGAGATCGTGCAGAGGATCTCTGACAATGATCTATGATCGGTGATCAACGCTGATTAGCGGGAGAGAGGATATGGCGATTCTACTGTCCGCTTCTCATCGTCGTCTGCCAATGTTGTTGAGCGAGTTGTACTTGTCCCATTCGCTGCCACCACGCCAGTCGTAGAGAGCACCGCCGTATGTACCGCAAAATCCTAGAAAGGGAATTTTTTTTAAACATTTTATTCTTTAAAAAAGAATATAAATAATTGTTAGATAGTCTGATAATTCTTTTGTCGAAATAAATTGCTAAAAAAAATTAAAGCATACCGAGCGCCATTTCAAGTGGGCCGCAGGTGACGGCGTCGACGGATGTCACGGCGATGAGAGCGAGGAGAAGCATCGAAAGGACGACGAGTCGGTTCATGCTGGAGAGAAGGCTGAGAGGCTTATTGTGAGAGGAAAGGTTGAGCTTATTCTTTGTCCTCCTCTTGATTGGCCTTCTTGCTTTTATACCTCCATGCTACACAGGTCAATCTGCTCCTTCTAGCGGATGGAGTGGGCGGGGCTTGCGGGGAAACGGAGGAAACGAGAATTGCCAATTACTCCTTCAATTGCATCACACGTATTTGCAAATGATTGGACTCGTGTATCGTTTTCATCATCACCTTCATGCTTTTCTCTGACCTAGTCTATCACTTCTTGTCTTCTTATCCTTTCTCTCTCCTCCTCTCTCTCTGTCTCTTTCACTCTTTCTTTCTCTCCCTCTGTCTCTTTCACACTTTCTCTCTCTCCCTCTGTCTCTTTCACACTTTCTCTCTCTCCCTCTGTCTCTGTCACACTTTCTCTCTCTCCCTCTCTCTGCCTCTCTCTCCTTCACACTTCCTCTCTCTCTATCGTTGGAGACGGTCTGTTATTTTCACTCGATTCTCTCAAGTGTCATCACAGCACGTGACGGCCTGGCTATGAAATGGTTGTTTGATCTCTGGTAGCGGTTGTCAAGATAATTAGGATGAGCAGCGAAATTAAGACAAGTAAGTCTGCAGAGCTAAAAATGGATTCAGAAACTACTTTGGAATTTGTAAAAGGCCACATTCTTACATTGCATAAGTGCACGGTTCATTAGGTTTTTCGCCGAAAACATTCACGATTGATTTATATGGCTTTCGAAGAAAAAGGACCTTAAAGTATTTTTTAAAAGAAGAAATGACAATGTGATTCAAGTATATTGTTAGTTTGTAGTATATTAAAAAGCCATTTTATGTTTTCGATTGTTTGTGGTCACATTTGTGACTAGCGCAGCACATTTCGCTTGTCTCGAACCGGTTGGGCAGTCTGGGCCAGGAGAGGTAGGTCATTTACCACCCGAAAAGAAGTGTCATTTAGCACGTAACATAAATTGTTCTTAATGACTGTCTCTATGTCATGAGCAGAAACTGACAGACACAACAGACTAGAGTGGATGACTTTGGATATAGTGACGCAGGTTAAGCGAAGGAGGAAGTCATTTTGGTGTGAAATAGCGTGGAGCTGATTGAGTGTCAGCTTGGCTTAAAAGATATCATAGCGGTTTTCGTCTCCATGACCAAAGAAAGAAAGATGCTTTTTATGCAAAAGTACGAACTTCGTTATTTCAATTCCTGTTTAGATGTATATCATATAATAAAACTGATAAAACCGTTATTTAGACAGTTAAAACTTTTTAATGTTCCTTTTTCTTTATCGAAAAAAACAAAAAAAATTTTTTTACTTCTTTCTCCTGAACTTCTTGATGTAGATCACTTCTGTCACAATGTCTAATGCTACAATGGCTTGATCGACCCATGTGTCATGTCCGCAGAGAGTACATTTCGCAGGCTCGTTCACTCATTTCCCTTTCACTCTATCTCTCTCTCTCTCTCTCTCTCTCTCTCTCTCTCTTCCTCTCTCTCTCCTCATATTTCTCTCCTTCTCGATTGTTCTACGCTCTCAATAACAAGCAATGGTATGAGCTCAGCATCCACCTACTCGAAGGTCAGTTTTAGCGTGTTTCTTCTCCATTTCTTCGACTCATCTTTGTTTGCAAAAAGTGTTACACAAATAAATTGAGAACAATTTAATTCATATAATTTTTCCGAACTTTCACACAGTCACAGAAATTGCAATTAAAATATATGAAAAACAAAAAAAACTAAGGATAATATCATGAGCATTCTATGTATACAGTTGTATAAATATTGGGAGCAATATATCGATGGATGAATAAATGAATACAGTATGCAAAGGCCCGTACTCTCAATGTCAACCAGGAAAAAGAGAGATCATGCAGAATCTTCATTATGAGAGAGAATGTAGATAAAACGGACTAATGGTAAGTAAATACTTATCTACAGAACTAGTGAAAATGTTTGTAAAACTGAATAGTTATGCATGGAAATTGTATCCATTGGCCCTCCTCTAGCGGGAATGATCGATTGATATTTTAATTATTGATTGATTGATTCGCGTCGTTGGCCTAACGTCCGTAGTAGTACATGTTGCGCATGCCAATGTTGTTGAGCGGATTGTAGCGATCCCATTCGCTGCCTCCGCGCCACGGATAACGATTGCCGGCGAGGCCGCAGAGGCCTAAATAAAAAAAGAAAATTAATATGTATTTAAATATATTTATATTTAAATATACGTATTGTATTATTTGAATAATATGTTATTTAGATACTTTATTTTGCCGTCAATGAAGCTTAATCTATTATAAATCAACGAGTTGTTACTATTTTTATCATAGCAGTTTTCAATTAGGCTCTGTTATTGAGGAATACTGAATGTAAGCCAGAAAAGAAAATGTTAAGGTGATGAATGTTTGCGGATAAAAGAACTCTTTACAAACCTAGCGCCATCTCAATCGGGCCGCAGTACGAGCTGATGTACGCGTCGGCGGCGGGAAAGACGACGAAGAGGACGACAAGAATGACGCTGAGAAGGAATGCGCGGGAAGTCATGGATAATCAAGTGAGTATACGGTAGGTAGAGTAGTCGAAGAAAGAGTATACGTGTACGGGGTTAGTTTCTGATTCTGTTCTGTGCAGGTTCTTTCGGCTCTTTTATACTTGTTGACCCGCTCTAGGGCCTCCGAATGGGCGGAGTTATCAGAGCAAGGAGCTCATATTTCTGATTATTATTCACTGGTACAGATCTGATCTCTTGCATCTTGACATCCAATTTTACCTACTGTCTCTCCACTAATTTCGAAACTTTCTCTCCTTCCTTTCATTGTCTCTCTCTATGTCTCAGTCTGTCGCTCTCTTTCTCTCTATCCCTCTTTATTTCTCTTTACACCCGTTCGAATTCCTCTCCCTATCATATGATACTGTATCTGCGTAACAAATGCTCCTCGGATCCGTTTCGCCGCGTCCTCCGCTCTATTCTGGTTTTCTGCGTCTCTTTCTCGCTGTCTCTCTCTCTCTCTTGTCTCTCTCTCTCCTTCTCTCTCTGCTTTCTTCTTCCTTTTCCCTTTGCATTCCAAACCACGTGGTTAGCTCCGTCGAACGATCGTTCATTGCTGATACCGCAATGGAGAGAAGAGTCAGGCCAGGCACTGCCTGCTCTTCTTTAAAGGTTTCCCCGATCGTGCATTGCATCATGCCGCAGAGAAATAGTATGTGTAACTGAGTAACACAGATATAGATGGCAAAATTATCTTCTCCATCAATCAAATCTCGAATGGATCTCTGCAATAAGAGTGCGCCAAGGCGCTTCGAGACTGTTCCGAGCCGTCTTATCTCAGAGATCGCTCGCTTCCTCTCATAAATAATCAAAAAGGTGGTTACTTGGACCCTCCCCTTCTCCTTTTGCAAGAAAGAGAGAAGGGGCCACTGAGCTACCACTGACATTGTGTCGATGACAAGCGAAGCTCTGGCGGAGAAAGAAGGTCATATTTTTCCTAAGAACAGTATATTTAGAACGGTTCAGAGATGAATGGAATTATAAATAAATAAATCTCTGAACTGTTTTAAATCTGAGAGCAGTTTAGAGATGAAAGGGATTTATTTCAGAGATGAAAGGGATTATAAATAAATATTCCGACAACTTCCTGGCTAATTGATATGTGAAATCTTAATTCAATCACTAAAATAGTATGTATTTAACAGTATGCATGTAAATAGGAAGAGGGGACGTTGTTTTGCATCGAAAACAATATGCATCTTAAGATCGATTACATCTACTTAATGAAGACTCTAGTTGTTTGATCTCTTGAGACAATTAACTATCTGAAGAATTCGATGCATTGATTGTTTGAACTTTTGTAAGAATGAAAGCAACAGGGAATCCCTGGCTGAATCATCCACATTGACATCATCGAATCAGAGACAGAAGATGAGAGAGCAACGACGGAAGAGATCAGGTTGGCTGGGCTAGCAAGGCGCGTATCACATGACTGACCATGAGCAAGAAAGTAGGCCGGAAGTCACTTTTTGTAAAAGGAATCAAAGGGTGTTCAAGTGAAGATATTGAATAATATTCAGTGGCATATTTGAAGAAAAAACCTATTCATGAGAATATAGATATAAACACAGATTTTTTTTATTCATGAAAGTGCACTGCAATTGGTTTAAACTCCGAAAAAATTGGAATAGCTTAAAAATACGTTTCTACAATTATTTCTTTCAACATATGCGTGTATCAAATGATCTACTTTAAAGAACATTTCTGATCTGAAAATTAGAAAAGTAAATAAAAAAGTCAGTGAAAAAAGTGGAAAAACAAGGTGCAACATTCTTATATTCCATCTCTGCGTGCGTTTGTTGATTATTTCGAGAAAGCAGTAAGGTATGGCAAATTTGCAATGTCTGTCGTCATTTATCATCAAAAAATCCTTTTCCTCTTCTGCTGTTAGACACACATTTTATCAGCGGATTAGCACGAACATCCATTTTCGTTCTCGAAAATTCTATCAAGTTGCACGTTTTGTAGTTGATTAGGCTAGCTCGATCTGGCGCAATCGTCCCTTACTCTTGCTTTTTTCGTTGTAATTGCGTCACCGATTCTCCATTCTGTTTTTGTCTATCTCCCTTCACTCTCTCTTTCTCTCTCTGCTATCTCTCCATTTCCAACATTTCAATATCAATTCTTCTCTCGCCCTTTCTAGATCTTTCTCATTAAACGGAAGCCGGCCGAGTAAGTTTTATCTTCATTTCGCGTCAGCTGTAAATAAATCGAAGTTTAACAGAAAGAACAGCGTCACATTCATTCGATCGAAAACTACTATCACTCTATTGTAAAAAGGCTATTTATATCTCTAAAATTGTCTCCAAGTGGAATAAGGAGATCAAATGCACTGCAGTTCCTCAAGTCGGAACAATGGCGAAATACTCTAGGCAGCAAAATTTCCAATGATGCGACGAATGTTTACTCCTGTCCTATTTTACATCCTCCTTTTTAGGGCCAAGTAAATAAATAAATAAATACAATGATCCAAGCATAAAGCTCTTGAGCGAGGTTGAATTCGACCTCCTATGGGCTGTAGACGTTGTTGTGGTAGTTGTAACGATCCCAGTCACTACCACCGCGCAAGTCGTACATGGCATGGTAGCCGAGGTGGCAGAGGCCTGCAATCGAGAGTATAATGATGTTTGTTTTTAAAATAGTGTTTTCTTTTAACAAAAATGAGCATTTTGCAGTAATACTTCAGAAAATTTGAGAAAACTTGAACCATTTAAAACATTAAAGTAGGTAAAAAATTAAAGTAAATACCAAGTGCAGCCTGAATGGGACCACATTCGGGGCCGGCTTGGACGGCAGCGAAGAAGAAGAGCGCGACAAGCAGGACAAAGGAGCGGGCAAGCATATCGGACATCTCTTCTTTCACTGGATATGCAAGGATATCGCGGAGGGATCAACCTGGATTTAGCCGAAATTGCCATTCCCCCAAGGTGGACTCATGCATTTATACTCCACCCCACTATTCTCATCCCTTGCCAGCTAGCAAATTCACTTTCATGTCTGATAAGGAGTGCCAAATATGGAAGTCATTTCCTGCTTAATCCGTTATCACTTTGTTATTGTGGCTCTAGCACAATTTTCGGATATGAACCTGCTTGGAAGTTACTAAAGATACAGGATTTCAGTATATAAAACGATTCTCCATATCATTTGTCCGCTGGTCCCTCGCCTCGATAAAATTTATGATTCCTTCCTCGCTGCTCATGATAGCACCAGTGGTTTTTGAAAAATTCCCTTGTAACATTTGATTTCTGATCTCTTGATCACCTTTAAATGGCAATATCACCCATGTTTTCGCGGAAGTTCATCGGACTTGCTAAAGATAGAAAGTGCTCACCAGAAACATCGTCCTTGAACTTCTCAACGTTTGGTCTTTGAAAACGAGCGACTTTTGAAGAGACATACCGATGTTGGAGGTAATCAGCATGACCATGCAGTAATAGGAATGCAGTGAGAGGAAAAAAAGTGCAGCTGTTTGAAAGAGGAAATTTCAAGAACGAGCGAAATTTTTTATGTACAATGTATGTACGTATACATATGTATGAGATTTGCATGTATGTACATATGTATATTTTATCGATCATCAGCATTTGCTTGATTTGATTACTAGAAAAGACATGATATGTACAAATACACGTAAAAGAACAAGATAAGCTATCTCCCGGCATATGCAGAATTGCATCCATCGTATTGGTAATTGCATCCATAGCCACAGCAGCAATAGAATCGAGCCCGACCGCCGTAGTAGTCGACGAATTGGCTGTCTGAAATATTTTTTTATTTGCCATATTATATTAATTGCTTCAAATGTGCTAAAGAAACATTGGCTTTTTAAATGAGTAAAAAGAATTAGCTGCTCTAGCAAGAAGAACAGAACTGACGTGAGCACCCGTAGCTGCTTCCATAATAGTAGTTGTTGTTGTAGCCATTTCCATAGCCATAGTAGCTCGAGCCGTATCCGTAATAACTGCTACCGTATCCGCTACCATATCCACTACCGTATCCGTTACCGTATCCGCTATAGTAACTGCTGCTGCTCCCGCAGTAGAGACAACGACTCCCGAGGTTATTTAGCGGATTGTACAAATCCCACATGCTTCGTTGTACGCCTGAACGGTGAGGAATTCGCAGCATTGAAAGTGACACAAAAAGATTACGAAAAACAAATTTAATAGATAAAACGCTCTAACGCTTCTTTGCGACAAGTGAACCGGTTTCCTCTTCATCCGTATCTACCTTTAGACTGCAAAGACATGATATTATTAATTTTTATTATCATTAAATGTTCCAACGCTTATTTTGATGACACTGGAAAAAATCAACTAAAATGATGAGAAAGGATATAACAATGATGATATAAACTTTTCAAGTTCGTCGCGAGATTTGCTGACTCCGCTGGCGGTAGCGGCATGAACGAGAGCGAAGAGGAGAACTAGTCCGAGAAGGAGAGCGGTCAGGAGGCGAGGAAGACAGAGGAGACCGGACATGGCTGGAGGCTTCTCGGGTAGTCCATTCGAAGGGCCGCTTTATACTCATCTTGTTTGGCTCTCGTGATCGTCTCCGAGACTCTCGCTCATCATCGCACGCGTACCAGTAATGCGTTTAGACACCATAAGTGCTTGGACACCACGTTATTAGGTCACGTTTAGAGCTGTGTGATCTCCGCTTCCTTGCGTAATGTGCATTCTACACAAGTACGGCTCATAGACTAATCAGCATCAAATTTGGATCTCGCTACCGGAATCAGGAAGCTGTACTTTCGGGAAGTCCGTTTTTCTGGGTCACTAGTGCCGAGAATGAAGCCTGGCCTTGACGAAGAGGCACGAGGACGTTTTGGGCTTGGTGGAGAACTTAGAAATTAGCGCCTCGAAATTAGTGGAATGTGCACCAGTGCCTAATTTACGGTGGACCACTCCGAATACTGCTTGCACAGCTGATTCGACCGCGCTGCTGCGGTGCAAAACGCGTTTCGGCGCATTTGTGGCCTATTGTCATGAGAGACTGCAATGCAAGATAATGGATGTGAAGCTCTCCTGGCTCATTTAGGCTTTATGGTCAACTTTTTGAAATTTGCTTTATATGTACATTTTCGTTACGAATGTCTTTCCGTTCCTTTGCAGCTGCAACTTTCATCGTTATCAACTTCCTCAATTCAGTCTATGCAAACGGTGCCTCATTTCAATCGGACTTCGAATTTATAAATTAATCTTGATTTAGCAGATACATTTTTGGACTTTCTTTGAGACGTTGAATCCAAAATTCTCATGAATATGCTTGGATAGAAATTTATTAATTAAAAGGTTCTAAATATAACCAAAAGAAACAAAATCATCAACAAACATTACTGCGGTACAGAATGAGTGGCATTACCAAAAGAGATAATACATATGCATTTTGTAAAGCTTATTTCCGTGATAGGAAATGCAGGTTTCCGCTTTCTTCTTAGTTGGCGTACGGGTAGAAGCCGCCGACTCGTTGATAGCGTGCCTGAGGCCAGTCAGCAAGCACGAAGCGCTTGGCACGACGCGTTGAGTGTTCCGCTGCATCTGGTGCGTTGACCGAACGCCGGAAAACGCGTGTAAAATGTGCTTGTGGCCAGTCGCCGAGCACGAATCGACGCTGTCGAGCGGCAGCCGATGAGGATTCCCTGGAATCAGGAAAGATATAAAGTCAGAACTTCCTTTTATGTTCGACTTGAATAGCTTCTTCATTCTTTAACATTTTAAATAATAGAAAAAAACGATCAAAATATCACGACACACTTATGAACTGACCTTTCGAAGGAATCCGCTGAAATCACCGCTACAAGTGCAAAGACAGCGATGAGAGATGAGACTAGACGGAACATGATTGTGTATGGAGTACTGTGGAGGGAAAAGAGGTTTCTTGTGCGATGCAGTTACTTTCCAAACGAGGCGTTCGCCTTTTATAGGAACTGAATCAGAGTGGGTCAACGTTAGTCGTAATTATAGTGCTGGAAGACTTTTCTTGCTTTTTTTCTTGGGGGGGGGGGGAGGGGGGTGTAGGGGTGTTGCACCGCCCTATCTACATGCTTTCTCTCTGCCTCTCGCTTGCTGCCGCTCATTTACTCTCTCCCTCTCTCTCTCTCCTTTCCATCCTTCCATTCCCATTTGTCTATCCTCTCCTACTAATTTGTTAGTGCGCAACACGAACCAGAGACTAGATGCTTCGCGAAAAAGTCAGAACTAAGCTAAAGCGGCAATGACTTTGACAGACCTCTCTCTCCTAATGTTTCAACAGTTCTTTTTGTCTAAATCCGTCTTAACATTAAGCTTTGACACATTCCTCCATTCACTATTTCATCACTGATTCAAATTAGTCACAGGAACTCAAGAGAGTCGAGGCTGCAATATAACCAATGTGGCTGATGTCTCATGTACTTGGGCAGGAACCTCGGTCTCTGTCGCTGCGTTCTCCATCTTTATTCTTTCTCTCTCGTTCTCTCTCCTTGTCTCACTCTCTTCCTTCTTCACCTCTTTCTCTTTCTTTTTCTTTATCATTCCACATTTCGTACAATTTGACCACTTCGATCTTGTGCCTTGTAAGTTTGGACCGAGCACACTTGGACAGTAGTAGCTTAGCTAATATGAATCGACATATTGCAAGCAAAATTCCTTTCATTCCTTTGAGACGAAACAAGAAACATTTCTGGTTCAAGCGATTTATTTTACAAAGATTAATCATTATCGCATAGTTTGGTTACCGAGAATAGCCACAGTATCGATACTGGTAACTGCATCCGCCACCACAACAGCAGTAATAGCGAGGCTGTCCAGCATAGTAGTCCACAAATTGGTTATCTAAAACAAACGCACTCCTTCCTGCTAGTAAAAATTTCGTCTTTAGACGTCAGAACTTATTTTTGTCACCATAATTTTTTGCATTTCCCAATTTTCGAGTTATAATTTTCAATTAAATTTATATTTAAAAATATAACTGACACGAGCAGCCTCCATAGCCTCCGTAGCTGTAGCTGGGGTAGTAATTATAGTTGTAATAGTTGTTATTGCTGTAATAGCCATAATAGCTACCGTAGTAACTGCTGCCATAACCGCCGTAGTAGCCACCCAATGGGATTACATTATAGCCTCAAGAATAAAAGAAGCCAAATAAGCTTTAAGGGTACTTTTTTAAATATGGATTTCTAGGAGCAGAAAAGACAGCTACATATATCTATAGATCTACCTGCATTTGGCCAGGCGGCCAGGACAAAGCGCTTGGCACGCTGGACGGAAGACAATGGGGAAGAACGACTTCCGTGCTCGCCATCTCCGATGCCGGGCTCCGGACTGCCCACTCTTAAGTTATTTATAACAGACCTGCTCAACTTTTTTCTTTCTCTTCAAGCGGATTTTTTATTTTATTTAATTTAAAAATATATATATATATTTAAGCATACTAACTTGCTTGTATTCGCTGCCGAAGAAAATAAAAATATGGTTTGAAGGAGAAGAATGAGAGGAAGAAGCAAGTACGAATTCATGGCGAACCGTGTTCAAGAGAGAAACTGATTAAGAGTTCGCTTGCTTCTCTCTTATAGCCGGCGGGATCCCGGCGGATATCTCTCGGGGATAGCTTTCTCTTCCTCCCACATGACAGAAGCTAGACCGCGTGACCTCATTGAACCACACAGCCTGTTCCTGCAAATACTACGAACTACTCTGTTATGCAGTGCATACGTTCCTGCAAATTAGCGCCATGTCATGAGAATAGCCACGATAAGTAGACCATGAGCCTAATTCGCATCGACCGGTATATAAACTTCCTTTTCAAAACTCAAGAATGATGTCAATTATTGCACTCTGAATCGTCCTTGAGAAGTGCAAATGAATGATTCAGTTGATGATGTATCTCAAGAACAAAATTACATCTTGTTCTTTCTCCCACATTAGCTTCCGCTTTAAAGAGATTAATCGTCATTGATGGCCCCGCATTATACGACGACATATTATTGCTCATGGCAAATTCCCTCATGACACATAAAATATTAAAGGTATTTTTACCAACGTAAATGATTCTCAAGGTCTGATTGGTTTAGTTAATGAAAATGTCCTCGAAGGCTTCCGTAGAGAAAGAACAACGCTTGACACAATTAGCAATATAAAATTTTCATATTTTACCGTCCCACTCATGTAAACACTGATAAAATTGTCCTAATCATTTCTAAAAATTCGAGATTGAAACGCGTCTTATTCTGATGGTCAAAAAAGAGGACAACCAATAGCCCCTGCGAAGTAATCGAGGTTGCAACGGCAAGAAGAATGGTGATGCGGAAAGAAGTTTCCGTTAGGCGGGAGGACGAATGATGAAACTGTGAGGTTGCGGAGAACTCTCTTCTCGTTTGCTTTTTCGAGTAGTTTATTCCTTCTACAGACCGTTCTCCCCCATGATTTCCAGTGCATCTGAACCACATCTTGCTCGGACACCCTGACAGTCAATTTTTTTTAAATAAGCAGATGGCAATATTCCTTTATTTAGTACATATATTAACGAAGCAAACATTTATTGCACACTGCGGCTGCCACCGCCACGGAACCCGCTGGGAAGATCAAGATGGTCATAGCCATTTCATACGTTTGATAGCATTTCTCGCTGGTTTTTCATGTATGTAGAGAGCTCAAAAGTTGAAGAAGCGGTTGAAGTTCGCCTGAGGCCAGTCTGCGAGGACGAAACGCTTCTGGCGGACGGATGTTTCGAAAGTTTCGGGAGCATCAATAGTGAAGAGGAAACGCTGGAATCCGGCCTGAGGCCAGTCGGCGAGAACAAAGCGGCGGGCTCGGGAAGGCGCAGAGGAGGGCTCAGGATCAATACTGAAATCGATGCTGAATTTAATACATCTTAAACGTGCTAGATACTATTTGTTAGTTTAGCAAAAATAGACACTAAAATATAGTATCTTATGATCTAGAGCTACCACACTTATTTTTAAGCGAACATCTTGAAAATAAAATAATTAGAAGAAACCTCTGAAGAGAATCCGATGCAGCGAGGAGAGCGATGATTGCGAAGGAGATTTGAGACATTTCTGATGAAAGCTTGAAGACGAGAAGGTAGAAGTGAAGGCTGTAAGCTTGTGAAGAATGCAACCTCTTCTGCCCCTTTTGTACCAATTGGCCGGTTCTTCAGTTCTTCTAGTCTGTTCCTTGCGAGTTCGGCCACGCCTCCTGTGAGAACGAAGAAGGAAGATCGAGCACAAAATACATGTCACTCGTGTACATCTTAATCGTTCTCTGCTCCACTCATCTCTTTGGATCTCCGCGCTCTCTCCAATTCATTTGCTATTTCACCAGACACTTCTGTAGTTGGTGATAAAGCAATGTAACAGTCTCGCTAATTAGGGAATCGTCATTCTCATGACTATCGTATGAGGCGGGATATAGGTTGCATGAAGATGTAATGACATGCTTAAAAGAAGCAACTTTGTGTGTCTCAACACAAGAAATGCAGAATAACACATCAGTATCAAAAAGACAGAACTGCTAATCAGACTACATAACGCTTAATCTGCTGGCTACATACGGTTTCGTGAGGCTCTCATTATTGTAATCCTCGGAGAGCGATAAAGAGGGAGTGAGAATGAGAGAGGCGAGTGAGAGAGGGAGAGAGTCAGAGAGGGCGAGAAAGACGGATATATAAATATTTAGAGAAATATATTGACTGATAGGGATAGAGAAATAGACTTCAAGTCGGAGAATGAAGGAGAGAGATAGAGATAGAGAGAGATGTAGGATGTGGAGTCAATGATCAATTCGTTCAAACATGCCTTCCATGAATACTTTTTATTGCTCTCTACTGTATGTACGTACATATAAAGAGTGACGCAGATAACGAAGCTTCGTCCATCAGCGTAGTGAATCAAATGTTGATAAGTTGATCTTTGATCTGTCGAAAGTGTTGATCTTGCACATAGTTTGAAGGGCCTCCATATCTGCATTGGTTCAATTACTCCATATTATTCTGATTCCGTTATTTTTTTGCATTTATCCACTGTTTCCTGTTTGATGAGATTGTTTATTAGAGAACCTACTTAGCATTGCTTGATGATTATGGGCCGGGGTTGCGCGGAACGGCGTGGTGGGCGGTGGGAGTGAGATTTTCGAGTGGGGTTTTTTTAGGATGGAAAATGAATATTGGGGCTACGATATGGTATGGGTTTGGGATTTTTAGGATTTGGTTTTGGGGTCGGCGCCGGCGGTCAAAATTGGAACTTTTCCGCGCGAGGTTGCGCTGGGTTGGCCACTTTGAGCGTTTGCATCTTTTGTTTCGGAGAAGATGGGAAGCTGGAAAAAATAGTGACTGATAGAGCATGTCTTCAAGATTAATAGGACACAAATTGGGCGAATTCCGCCCGAGGGTCTTTCCTGTGGGCGTGGCCAAAGTTTTACCCCGTTTTTTGGCCCTTTTTTGCTCTGTATTTGCTCACTTTCTCAAAATCCCTCTTGTCGATTTTTGATTTTAAGACTTATATCATGTAGTTTTTGACGGCGCATCGACTGATCTATCGCACATGTCCTGAAAGTACCTGGATCGATAGATACGAGGCAAAAACAGGAGGACCCATTTTGTTAGGGGCGAACCTTTGAAAAATCAATACTCGGAGATTAGGGATCGGAGCAGGATGAGACTTTCAGAATACTGTACAGTTTTAGGAGACCTTTGAAATGAGCCTACTGTCGTTTGGCTGGGTTTCCGGGAAAGTACCCTGAGGGGGCCGTGAATTTTCAAAATTTTTGGACGCCATTTCCGCGGCTGTTTTTTCTCGGATGTTGGTGTTATGACAAAGTGTTATATATCGTTCTGTAGCTTTTGCGAAGGTGAACAAATGTCTCATACAAAAGTTTTCCATACAACGACGTTTTTGATCTACTTTTGGTCCGAGAGTGTTCAGGCCTCTTTTTCGACCTTAGCTATCACTGACACTTTCTGGGGCTTATTTTTATTCGAATAGAGCCTAAAATTAGCTATCGAATAATAGGTTGTTCGTCGGTATTCGTTCAGGCGTATTCGAGATATGAATTAATTTGTTTGTTTTTGGTGCATTTTCGTCGCACGCAGATTTTCTTAACGACCCAGGTTCGGAGTCGCGCGCGGGCAAACCCTTTTGCGCGTTTTTATATGACCCCCAAAGCAAAGTTCTAAATGCTAGGACATAGCGGAGACTCCAAGGGAGATAATGGGCAAAGATACTGAAACCAGGTCCCCCCATAGCTCCGCTAGTTCATATCAATACATGTTGCAGTAAAGAAGCACAATATTCACGAGACGAAAGCCGGAAAATTGTGGAAACAATCTGAAGCGTCCAGCGCGACCATTTCATTTATATACATATTGCACTTCGCAGTTGACAGTGTAGATGAGATCGTTTCAAGCCGAGCGAAATTATCGTCTCCGTCGTAAGGGCTTGCTGATTTGCCTCTTCGAGAGCGGAATACAGTAGACTGCTTAGAAGCTGAAGAATCGGTTGAAGTTCGCCTGAGGCCAGTCGGCGAGGACGAAGCGCTTCTGGCGGGCTGAGAGTTCGGAATTCTCCGGAGCATCGACGGAGAAGAAGAATCACTGGAATCCGGCTTGAGGCCAGTCGGCCAGGACGAAGCGACGGGTTCGGGAAAGCGCAGGGGAGGGCTCAGGATCGACACTGAAATCAAAGGGAAATTTAATAATTCTGAAACATGTAAGATGCCATTTGTAACTTTATCAATAAACAAGTAATTAATAATGAAAAAAAAACAATAATTACCTTTGAAGGGTAGCCGAGGTAGCAACAGTGAGGAGAGCGATTACTGCGAAGCTGATTTGGAAAGACATTTCTGGTGGGAGCTTGAAGATGGGAAGGCAGAAGTGAAGGCTATAAGCTTGTGAAGATTGGAGCCTCTCCGCGCTTTTATATCAGTTGGCCGGTTCTTCAGTTCTTCTAGTCTGTTCCATGTATCTTTGGCCACGCCTCCTGTGCGAACCAAGAAGGAAGATCGAGCACAGAATACAAGGCCACTCACGAACATCGTAATCGTTCTCTACACCACTCATCTGTTTGGATCTCCGCCCTCTCTTCACCTCACTTGCTATCTCACCAGACGATTGCTGCACTCAGCGGTGAACCCTTTTGCGCATGCCATCTCGTAAAAGAGAATCGTCATTCTCATGACTTTCTTAAACGGTTGTAAATAAGTCGTTTGTGGAGATGGAATGACAGCAAACAAACAAACAACTGGTTATAGGCACAGAATACTAAATACCTAAAGATTTGTCATAGTAATTTGTTACATGGTTGCATTTTTTTTTCGCATTTCCGAAACGCGCTGAATTCATTACATGATATGCAAATGGTACTGTTAAGTTGATAGTGAATATCTACATATATTTGAATATGTACTTGAAGAACATACTTGACTACGCGAGTCTCGCCCATTCTCATAAATATATAAGGCGGACTTCGACGCTTCACAAGTTCAGTCGTCATTTCCCTTCCCCTCTCCTCTCGCAAGCTACCAACTCCTTATTCTCCCTCTTTCTCTTAATAAACCTCCTCCGCTCTCGCCTTGGCTACCCACACGCACACCTTCCTCTCCTCGTCTGGAGAGACACAACAGGATCTCTCTACGCCTATTTTGCTTGTATCGCTGTAATGGTGGCTTTGTTTCTGCTGACACAAAAAGGCTATGTTCACAAACTTTCCAGGACTTTTCCACCATTTCCGGAACTACTCGCTCTCATTTTCAGATAACTAGCAGCGCGCATATGTGTAATAATCGTCCAGCGTGAATTTCTGTTCATCTGCATAGAATGGTCTTTACTGGCCGAGATATTGTTGTAGTGAAGATATTCTCCCTCTTATTAGTTAGCAAGAAGGCATCACCCAGCTCCAGATGCAGCCGAACCATATGCATTGTATTATTATAGTACATGAGAATCAGCTCTGCAAGACCACCACTTAATCTTTATTCGTACAAAGCTGCTCATCTTCCTTAAATCTCAAGAACGACACGAACAACTTAACTTCCTCAATAAGTGCATCTGATGTGAGAGAAGGAAGCTTCAAACGATGAATTAACATAATCCTCCTTTACAAATGCACTGACCATTGAAAACGAGATGTTATGCTATTCAATACTTCCTATTTGATCAACATTCACTCATACCGTTTTAATGTTTCGGTCAATCAGTATGTAGTGATCTGACGTTTCATGCTTGGAAATATATTTTATTTATGAAAGTTGCTATAAAGATACAAGAATATTTCGCAATACGTACACAGAAAAATATTGGGAACAATCTGAAGCGTTCAGCGCGAATATTTCATTTAAATATTGCACCTCGCACTTGACAGCGTAGATGAGATCGTGTCAAGCCGAGCGAAATCATCGTCTCCGTCGTAAGGGCTTGCTGACTTTCTTCTCCGAGAGCGGAATATACATAATAGACTGCTTAGAAGCTGAAGAATCGATTGAAGTTCGCCTGAGGCCAGTCTGCGAGGACGAAGCGCTTTTGGCGGGCGGAGAGTTCAGAAATTTCCGGAGCATCGACGGAGAAGAAGAATCGCTGGAAGCCGGCTTGAGGCCAGTCGGCCAGGACGAAGCGACGAGCTCGGGAAGGCACGGATAAGGACTCAGGATCCACGCTGAAACATGGGAAAATTTAATAATTCTGAAACATGTTAGATGCCATTTGTAACTTTATCAAATAAACAGGTGGTTAATAATGAAAAACAATAAGTACCTCTGAAGAGTAGCCGAGGCAGCGACGGTGAGGAGAGCGATGACTGCGAAGCTGATTTGGAAAGACATTTCTGATGAGAGCTTGAAGATGAGAAGGCAGAAGTGAAGGCTGTAAGCTTGTGAAGATTGCAACCTCTTCCGCCCCATTTATACGAGTCGGCCGGTTCTTCAGTTCTTCTAGTCTGTTCCTTGTGACTTCGGCCACGCGTCCAGTGTGAACCAAGAAGGAAGATCGAGCACAGAATACAAGGCCACTCACGAACATCGCAATCGTTCTCTGCGTCCCTCATCTCTTTGGATGCCCGCGCTCTCTCCACCTCACTTGCTATTTCACCAGACAATTGCTGCACTCAGTGGTGAAACCTTTTGCGCATGTCATCTCGTAAATTAGAGAATCGTCATTCTCATGACCCTTTTAAACGGTTGTAAATCAGTTGTTTGTGGAGATGGCATGACAGCTAACAAACAAAAAACTGTTTATAGGCACAGAATATGAACTACCATGTCCTGAGAATTCCCGTCTTCTCATCCCTTGATAATCCTACAGATCACACAACACGATAGTCTTCGTGCTACTTACGTGCGATATCGAAAGTTGCTAACTGGAATGCCAGCGAAAGAGGAAGAGAGAACCCGAAGCACAAACAATTACAAAGATTTGTAATATTAATTTGTTTCATGGTGGCATATTTTTTTTAAGATATTACCGAAAACTGCTGAATTTATTAGATGGTATGCATATGGTTCTGTTAAGTAGATAGTGAATATCTACATATATTTGACTATGTACTTGAAGAACTCGACAACGTTAGTCTTTCCCATTCTCATAAGTATATAAGGCGGGCTACGGCGCTTCACAAGTTCAGTCGTCACTTCACTTCCCCTCTCCTCTCGCAAGCTGTTAAGAGCGAGAATAAGGAATCCTATCACAGACTTGTTGATAGCATTCCTTACAGTCTTAATAGACCTCTCTCTCCGCTCTCGCCTTGGGTACCCTCGCACACTTTCCTCTCCGCGTCTGGATAGACTCAGCAGGATCTCTACGCCTATTTTGCTTGTATCGCGGTAATGGTGGCTTTTTTTGGTTAATCTCATCAACAAGTCTGTGTTCGCAAACTTTCTGAGACTTTGCCACCATTTCCGGAATTACCCGCTCTCATTTTCAGAGAACAAGCAGCTCGCCTACAGCATGAACTGCATAGAAGTACTTTCATCTGCATAAAAAGGTCTAAACTGGCTGAGAAATTGTGGAAGTGAAGATATTCTTCCTCTCATTAACTGACAACATGGGTACCACCAAACAATATTCACAGTATTTTCACAGTCCATGAGAATCAGCTCTGCAAGGCTACCACTTAATCATGATTCGTACAAAAAGCTGCTCAACTTCCTTATATCTCAAGAATGAGACTAACAACTTCACTTCCTCAATCAGTGGATGTCTGATCTGATGTGAGAGAAGGATGTTCTACTATTCCCATACAGCCTATTTGAGCATTATTTGCTCTTTCTGTTTTAACGTTCCGGTCAATCTGTATGTAGTCATCCGACGTTTCATGCTTGGCAAGATATTTTATTCATGAGCGTAGCTGTAAAGATACAAGAATATTTCACAATACGAAAAAAAATATTGGGAACAATTGAAGCGTCCAGCGCGACGGATTCATTTATCTATTGCACTTCACAGTTGAGACCGCAGGTGAGATTTGTTCTAGCCGATCGTCTTCGCCGTCGTAAAGGCTGACTTTCCACTCCGGTAGTGAAACATCCATAGTAGACTGCCTTAGAAGCTGAAGAATCGATTGAAGTTCGCCTGAGGCCAGTCTGCGAGGACGAAGCGCTTTTGGCGGGCTGAGACTTCGGGAGTTTCCGGAGCATCGACGGAGAAGAAGAATCGCTGGAAACCGGCTTGAGGCCAGTCGGCCAGGACGAAGCGACGGGCTCGGGAAGTCACAGAGGAGGCCTCAACATCGACACTGAAATCAAAGGAATATTTAACAATTCTGAAACATGTTAGATGCTATTTGTAACTTTATCAAGTAAACAAGTTGTTAATACTAAAAAAAAGTGCAATAATTGGCTCTATTCTTGTGTAGGCGTCCTATCGAATTATAGGCGTCCAATGAAAAATAAAGGCGTCCCTTCAGTGAAAAATAAAGGCGTCTCATTGTCTTGGGGCCCCTATAATTCGATGGGACGCCTACACTAGAATAGAGCCCAATAATTACCTCTGAAGAGTAGCCGAGGCAGCAACGGCGAGGAGAGCGATGACAGCGAAGAAGAGTTGGAAGGACATTTCTGGTGAGAGCTTGAAGATGAGAAGGTAGAAGTGAAGGCTGTAAGCTTGTGAAGATCGCAACCTCTTCCGCCCCATTTATACGAGTCGGCCGGTTCTTCAGTTCTTCTAGTCTGTTCCTTGTGACTTCGGCCACGCGTCCAGTGTGAACCAAGAAGGAAGATCGAGCACAGAATACAAGGCCACTCATGAACGTCGCAATCGTTCTCTGCACCACTCATCTCTTTGGATGCCCGCGCTCTCTCCACCTCACTTGCTATTTCGAACAGACAATTGCTGCACTCAGTGATGAAACCATTTGAGCATGTCAGCTAGTAAATTAGAGAATCGTCATTCTCATGACTCTTTTAAAAGATTGCAAATCAGTTGTTCGACAACAAACAAACCAACAACTGTTTGTGCGCACAAAATCCGAAAAAATCAAGAAACTTCTTATTCCATCGTTAATTGTGAGAATTGTACAGACTGCACAGCACACAGCACGATGATCTACCTGCTACGTGCGGTGTCGAGGTTTTCTCCTTATTGGACTGTTTATTGTCAGCGAAAGAGAAAGAGGGAGCAATAAGAACGCGAACCGAGAACATTTGTGCACATATTATGCATTTTGTGTTATTAGTGTTGTTTACATGGTTGCCTTTTCTTAGTTACCTCACACACTGTATTTCGTACATGCTATTCATATGCCTAATTTCATTTGAATCGTAGTGATAGTGCTTTTGGTTACGGCAAATTGAAATCTCATATGAATGTTTCGAAATGCCCACATTTGAGATAATCACGGGCTATTTGACTTTCAGAGAATTTGCCACCGTTTTCGAGAACAATTCGCTCTCATTTTCAATGAAGGGCTCGTCTACGCCTAATCGCCCAGCATACATCGCTTGGAATCATGAACATCTACATATATACGATAAGTCTCAACTGGCCGAGGAACGATGGCAGTAAAGATATTCTCTCTCCTTAGTTGACCGCATGGATGCAGATTCTGCCAAATATGTTTATAGTATGCGTCCATGAGAATCAGCGGCATAGGGCTGCCACTTTACCCTAGTTCGTACAGAGTTCAACTTCCTCAAATATAAAATTACATGAACAACATAAGTTCCGCAATGAGCTTATATGAACGAAGGATGTCGTAAACGATAAATTGTGAATCTTATAATATCCTCCTTCACAAGTAGAAACCTTTGAAAACATACTATTTCTTCTATTTTCTAACTTATTCTATGATTAATGAATGCTTCGATAAATTTGTATGCATTCAATCAACGGTTATTGGTTGGTGAGTAATTTTATTCATATTAAAGCTCGCATGGAGTGGAATATTTGGTAATATGAACACATTAAAATATTGGGAACGTTATAAGGCGCCTGGCGCAACCTATTCTTCTATGTATGTATGTACATATGTATTGCACTTTGAAATGAAAGTCCGTGTCAAGCCGAGCGAGAGTGGCTAGTTGACTTTCTTCACCGATTGCGAAGCATATTAGAGAGTTTAAAAGCTGAAGAATCGGTTGAAGTTCGCCTGAGGCCAATCAGCGAGGACGAAGCGCTTTTGGCGGCCGGAGAATTCGGAAGTTTCAGGAGCAGAAGAATCGCTGAAAGCTGGCTTGGGGCCAGTCGGCAAGGACGAAGCGACGGGCTCGGGAAGGCACAGAGGAGGCCTCAGCATCGACACTGAAATGCGGAAATTGAATTCATTGGAAACATGCCATATACTTTTTTTCGTTTATTAGCACAACTTTATACAAGTTCATTCCACACTCATTGTCAGGACTGGGTCGGTGGATGAAGGCAAGATCGGCATTCATGACTACCTTTTTTGTCGTATTCGTCGTGCTAACGTTCTAGGCTTGCAGCATGTTCGTTTATCAAGTGAGTAAATAAATAATGAAAACAATAATTACCTCTGGAGAGAAGCCGAGGCAGCAACGGCGAGGAGAGCGATGACTGCGAAGGAGACTTGGAAAGACATTTCTGGTGAGAGCTTGAAGATAGGAATGCAGAAGTGAAGCCTGTAAGCTTGTGAAGATTGCAACCTCTTCCTTTCCATTTATACGAGTTGGCCGGTTCTTCAATTCTTCTAGTCTGTTCCTGTGTTCTGGCCACTCCCCCCTGTGAACCAAGAAGGAAGACACAAAATACATACATCCTAATTCACTGCAGTTGGTGCTCGGAACAACTCACAATCGTCACTCGGACCATCTGCCGTCTCTCTGCCTCCCTTGCACTCTTACCGAACAGTCACTCTTGTTAATGATGCAATCATTTGTGCATCTTAGCAGATGAATTAGAGAACCGTCATGCTCGTGATTATGTCGCGCGGTCATACACTATATCTCATATACTATACGTTCAAGCGAGTTACTCGAATAATCACAGAAAAAGCACAAAGAATGGAAGTATGTATGTAGGTGTTCAATGGCTCCTTGTTGCCAGTCGGTCACTCACTAACTTCATGTTCGTCATCATATGTATGTAGGTATGAAAATATATGGAAAATATTCAAGATTACATAGTATATTCAAGAATATATATTTTATTTTATTTCTCTCATCTTCCTATTTTTATTCGCAGTATTTCTAAAATATAGAAGAAAAAACATTTGAAAAGAGAGTTTCGGTGAAGTTCGTTCATCTCGGTTTTGATACTTTATTAGCTAATTGTAAGGTCATTCATTGTCGGAAAACTCGGTCATTCTCACTAAACTCGCACCGCACAGAATACAAACATTAGCCACACGCGCTAATTATAAGACCGGTTTTTCAAAGGTAAGGCCCTGTCTGCTCCTTCTCTTTCTCTCTCTCTCTCTCTCTCTCTCTCTCTATTTCTCTCTATTTCTCTTTATCTCCGTCTCAGTCCATCTTTCTTACGAGTAGTAGCACAGAGTACAACGCACGGAACCCTTTCCTATAGTTTCGTTTCAAAATCGTTTGCCTTATTGAAATGAAAGCAGAGTCAATTTACTCTTTCTGAATCTGAAGTGAGCAAACATACTGACGCGCAGCTTAAATGCATACGGTATTATGATTCTGTAGTGGGGCTTTTTTTATAGAAGACCCCCACTTATAAGGGTTCGTGATGTATGTACTTACCTGCCGAAATCGCTTGCCCCTCAGAATTGCTCATAACTTTTAAAAGTGTTATTGCGCGCTCATGAATTCTTCTTCTTTATTCTCATACATACTCAATTTGTTTCAACAAAAACAGTTGCTCACATGTAACATTCGACAATTAAAGCAAGTACAAATGATTTATAACTTATAGACCCCAAACTTATTGCACACTGCCTCGTCCCTGTGTAGTTTCCGTGTTGTGGAGACGCTCACAATGGGAGGGCATCCTTAGGTAAACGTTCTTTGATCTCCGTCTTCTTAGAAGAACAACTTAGAAGCTGAAGTATCGGTTAAAGTTTGCCTCGGGCCAATCCGCGAGGATGAAACGCTTCTGGCGGTCGGCGATATCCGTTGGTACCGGGTCATCGGCGAAGCGGATGTGGTAGAAGCGCGCTTCGGGCCAGTCCGCAAGAATGAAACGACGCGGTCGCGAAGGCGTCTTCGCGGCGTTGTCTGTGTTGTCATCGGTTCTGAAATATCTTCGCTTGATTGTTTTTAATTTTAATATTTTAAACAGTATTTTAGAAGGAAACTCAACGTAGAAACTAATATTTTTTAAAGTAACACACCTCCCAACAACAGCAGCGGCGGCAATGGCGAAGAGCGCGATGAGTGCGAGGAAGGCTTTCCCAGACATTTCGGCTGACAGTGAGGGCAATGACAAAGGAATGCTGGATTCGCCCTTTTATACCAGCCAGCCCACCCAATTCCTTCTTTCTTAAATTTGGCCACGCCCCTTGTTATTGTTGCGCAAATAACACACAGGCACCCGGTGCATTTTCTATCTGGCCGCATCATACTATAAATGAAATAACCCCCATCAACAGTCTCTCACTCTCTGCGCTATCACATTTCTTCTCGATGTCTGCGGCTCGTAAATTATCTCATTATCATGACCGCGTGAATGGATGCAAAGAAAGAACGCTGCAAATTAATCGGGAAAACCTGCAAAAGAACATGTTTACCTCGCGGTCATCGGTGAATCAGAGAATATTCTCGAAATGAGGCCAGCTGCGGCCACCGCAAGTAGTGTGTAATTTTGAAAAATGCATGCCCTGCTTTCTTGAAGGATATAAGACAGTGTGAATTAAAAAGTTTGGTTTTTCTCTGCATTTTTCAGTTTTGCTGTTATTTTTGGCAAGCAAATTTGCCAGTTTTCAAACCCAATTATTATGCCACGGCAATTTGTACGATTGTCAAGAATGCCACCAAGGTTTATTCATTAATATTGATCATGCCAAAATTAACAGCTGTCTAAAATGGCAAAAACAGCCTAACCAAAAAATAAACGAGTCAAAAGGGGCGGGGCAAAATTGTACAAGTGTTAAAATAACATGGCACAGAAAACGGTCGAAAAATTTGTCACATCTTCTCGAGGAGGAGTGGGCTTTTTTGCCAAAAAAACCAGCTGATAAATCTGCCAAGAAAACCTGCCAGAATTGATCAACTGCTAAATTTGCCAAGCCAAAATATTAGAGTGAAAAATTTGCCAAATCAGCTTGCCAATTTTGGCGGCTAGCAGAAATGGCATGGCAGTTTAAACAGGTGGCAAAAAAGTCTGGCAAAATTTATTGCTATCAAAATTGGCAAAGCCTTTTTGACGGTTGTCAAAACTGGCTCGTCATTTTCAACGACCGTCAAATTTGGCAAAAAGTGGAATTTCATGATCGGATCAATTACAACATAGTACAAGAAATATGGAGCATGGAATAGTCGAAAAGGAATGAGATTTAAAGTGATACGGTAAACTGCTACAGATATGTTGCAAAGACTGGGGGCAAAACTGAAAGGATTCATATTTCGAAAGAATATAACAGTATTGAGATCAAATTGCCCGTTAAATTCATTAAATTCACAGGCGGACAATAATAATGGATCTATTAATCGTGTTAACTATGTAACAAAACCGGAATGAATCAGTGGAGTTACGAATTATATAACGGTCAAAAAAAGAATTCAAATGAATCAATCATCAATATCCCGACTGACATCATCATCCGATTCCACGTCAGCTTGAATCGATAGCCTCTGGCGATATGCTCTGTAGGCGCCTTCGAACTCGTCACAATTTGAGTCGACGATTCGAATGGAGGAGGAGGCGACAGCGAAGATTGCCACTGAGCCTAAAATAGACTTTGCAAAGTTTCGATATGAAAACGGTATGTTGTGCCCGTATATGATTCTGGACTTACTAAACGAACCTGACGATCAACTAAGGACCGCGAGACTTTGCTCTCTATTAATTGTAAGACTACAAAAAATCTAGCAAATTGATATAATTGAGGGAGCTTACTCTTGAATGACTCGATCGGGCCAAAGAAGCTTGTACTGATTGCATTAGGGCTCTCCTCATCCGCACACATGGCGTACATCTTCCGGAAGAGGCTTATCGAATCATTCTAAAACTGCCAACAAATTGAACATTGTAAGGTGGATATGACGCCTCATTTTATTGCTATTAGAATACAATCTATTGCTCTCGTTGTAGTTCATGTGAAAGCAATTAAAACATTAAATACTTATATTTAATAAAACAAGTTTCGTACAACATGTTAAAAAAGCTGACCATCGACAAGAGAGTCGATCGCACATGAAATGTCTCGCAGATCTTGGGAAGCGTGTATTGTTCGCCCGTGAGCTTGAAGAGGAGACGAAATGGCAGGATGGCGTTGTGAATGTAATCTAAATGTTAAATATGTTGCAAAATGTCAATGATGCTTATCAGAAGAGCCAGAATAATCCGGCTATAGATCATTTAGAGAGAATAAAATGAAGCAGATACCTCCAACTTGCTTGGTGAGAGACAGGTACAGTTGGTGGATCTCGCTGACTCCTAGACGACAGCGCAGAGCATCAAAGGCGCTGTTTCCGTTGCCGAGCAGAATGACGAGGCATGATCGTCTCTTCAGCATGGCCTCGATGAATACATTTGCACCCTGCGATACAAAAATGATTAAGAAAATAGATTGGAGCTACATTTTCATACAACTAACAGGCTCGGCGACAATTGCAAAGGGAGGTGAGTCGCAGTTAATGTCGACAGTCTTGAAACTGGCGCAAGAGCCAAACTCCGATCTATTTGCCCGATCCTTCTCAATCGACATCAGCAATCTTCTTCTAATCTCAGCCCCATCCAGTCTTGTCATGCGTGATGAGCGAATTAGTCTGGGTAAAGTTGTAATTATCATAGCAAAGTCAAAGTAAACTATTAAGCCTAACACAATAACACTTTTAATCCAAAAAGTTTTAATGCACCTACCGTAACCCTCGGTAGGCCTCCTTGTTGCTTAGGCCTTCTAGAACGGCGCTCGCAACTTCTTCAGAGTATCCTTGAGAGAGAAGGAGCTGTACGGCGCATTCTTCCGTTTGCGTCAACTTCTGTAAAGGAATATGAAAAATAGATAGCAAACCGAATATGTTTGGAAGCAAATAATACAAAAGTTATTCTACCTCCTTGAATTCTCTTGCATCTATCTTGCCGTCTGCCAATTCAGAGAGGAGGGCGTTGATGGCGCTCGTATTATGCTTCCTTTTCTTCAGAACCACTTTCCAAACCGAGAAGTTGTTGAAGTAGTCGAACTCACGAGACTGCATCAAATATGTAATTAAAAAGTGAACTTTTCCTATTGTTGTTTATGAGAAAATAACGCACCAAGACTCTTGTGAAGGGGTTGTATATGGCCTCATCCGAGTCCGCCAAACGAATAATCGGCTCAGAAGGATACTGCGAAGCGGGAAGCAGAAGATGAACCTGAACAAAAACGAGTTCATAGTTTTAAAGACAAATCTAACTAATTTTTTGCGTGACATCTTTTGTAAGCCGAGAACATACCTTCCGCTGTTCTCTAATTATTAGAATAAAAAACAATGAAGTAATCCAGGATATTAAGATTCTAGCACATAAAAGGTAAGAAAAAAGTAGAACGGACAGTTTGTGACAGCAGTCGCATCCTTGGTGCGTCCGTGAATCTTGTCGTTTCCGCAGAAAGAGTTGATTCTCGAGAGAGTCCTAGAACGCGCAGCATCCTTCTCACGTGAGATGCCTGAAACAGTATTCCAACAATACTTAAAAAGAGGTTTGGCAAAAGCGAATAAAATCAGCTTTATGACGTCTTAATGACTTCACGCTGCTGCAATTCATAATAGAAACGATTAAGAACAAACTTTTTCCGCCACGGTGTACTCCTTCTCGCTCTTCTCAGACTTAAGTGCAAGGAGTGATGCTGCATCTCGTGACAGTTTAACGGTGACGCACTTGAGCTGTAAAGGAAAGAAAGTCTAAGCTTATGTTTACAATAAAATTAACATTTGGAAAGAATGAAGGTTTAACTAGAGAATGAAAACATGACGTTCTTTTGTACATTATAAAACACACCTTTCCTTCAAAGAATGGTGTACCGCCTCTCTTGACAGATTCGCCATTCAATTGGTGCAGGGCAGTCACTCGATGCTGTCCATTTAACACCAGGAATCTGCACAAAATATTTAAATTTCATTAAAAAATAAATAAATGTATCTGAATAAAAGTGCAATTTTTTTCATTTACATTCCACACTTCATTGTTTACAATCAGGATAATAAACATACTTTCGCCCATCGTGGAACACGAAAGGGACGACACTCTCGGGCAGCATATGACGCGAAAGAAGAAGCTGCTTCATCCGCTCGACATGGTCGGGGTAGACACTTCGCAGAATGCCGTCAACGAATAGTTCCGCGACAGCTAACTGAACATTATACAAGTTATAAGTTGCTCAAATAGACAAATTACGCTTAAAAAACTTTATTAGCGCTGCTGGAGGGCCGTGGGTCCCATAAACATTTCGAGAACATGAACAGTACACTCACAGTAATGATTTCATAGATGGAATACTCGACTGACCTCTACAGACTCCTTCGTACTAGACATCCAGCCGTTGATGACTCCTTTTGCAGTTTCTGAGGAATGAAGAAGCGTGGATCTCGTTTCAATCGCGGTCATGCGACGCTTCTTAGCTTTCGTTGGCTGCAACAATTAAAACGGAGGTAATATTCGGTTATTCCCGCACCAAAATTTTCTACAAAGAAATGCCCCTCAAAATCGAAAGTGTTTTTTGATGCGAAGAATGCGAATATAACGATCCAGTGTTCGGTAATTAATTTTTTTTTTATATATTCTCAAGGCATGACCAAAATATAGTTATTGAAACTATAGTTATGTAACTGAAGGATTCAAAACGAAAGGATGAATACTATAATACTGAAAAGATGTAATATACCGCAATAGTGTAGTTGGTCGCGGGGCTCGACCAGGTCGATAAGTTCGAAATATCCCTTAGCGGCCTTGCATTCTCGCTTCCGAATTGAGTTTCCTGAACGGAGCTAATTGTAGTGGAATTCCTTCCCCGTGTTCACAAAACTTTAACTCGAAGAAAAGAAAAACGATCGTATAGAAAAACGATCCTAAAGTGGAAAAATCATTGAAAATAATAAGGCTCTTACCGGGACAGTGTCAGAGAGTGAAGACCGCCTCTCCATTTCGTTCGCTGCCAGATCAGCCATGTAAGACCTCAACGGCATTCTGAGATTAAATTCTTAGGGTGTGGAATGGTGTTGAGGTAAAAGGGGAACGAGTTTGAGCAAGGTAAATCGAGTTGGCAAATCGAGACATCGGCTTACACTACTAACGCACAGTCCTAGGTGAGCATTTCAAATTTATGCGCTAAAAATTAAGTAAAAAGCGGCAAACATTTAAAAACAAAAGACGCCAAATCTCAGAAAAAGTTAATAACAAAAAGTTCATGCGATCCATGAAACCACCGCTGCGGCTATTGCTGACAATACGAAAATACTTGGCAATTTGCCAGCCTGCGTTGCGGTCACGCGTCGCGCGGTTTTTGATGTGCAGAAATTTTTCAAATACTAATAAATGACAAATGAAACTAGTTCAGTGTTAGGCTTGTAATTGTGTCAATGTTTCTGTTTTTGCCTTTCCTTTTTTCTTCAACTATAATTCATATGAATAGTTTACACTTTAAGAGAAGATTGAAGCGTGGCTGCTTCTTCGCGCCTCTTCGAGTGAGCTCCCACTACTTTGAAGGTTTGGAATTCTCTTTGGAATCTTTTTATATATTTATTTTGCTTTTTGGGATTATCGAGCTAATTTTATTTTAAGCGTCACCTTTATATTGGGTTCGTTAACACCATGATTCTCAAATTGTGCATCGGGGGTTCTAGGACCAGGAGAACAAGTATATGACATTTGTTCCTTTTTCGTTATTGAACCAAGCCATGCGAGGCAATTCTTCCTCAGTTCTGTGATAAATTCTGTTAAAGGGCTGCTTTAAATGTGATTGTATGTTCGTAATACGATTCATAACTGGATACTGTTTCAACATATTTTTGTGGATTATATGGTAAATGCTAAGCTTAAACTAAGTCGCTTAGTTTATATGCACCAATATCTGTTTTAGCGATGGACCCGGGTGCTGTTGTATCGATTCTAGAGAAGGGCGAGGAATACGCCAAGCTGTTCAAGGACGTTCTAGAAGATACAGCTGTAATGCGAATACGTTGCTGTGCTCACTACTGCTCCAGCTACGTGACAAGGTAGAACCGATAAATATAAGCAAGTATAAGTCATCAAATTAAATTGAGCATAATTTATAGGAGCATTTAAATTATTCACACCCAAAGGCCTTTTTTCGAAATTTAAGTTTCCCAAAATTTATCGGTACGGAGAACACTAAACTGGTATTCCTATACTATATTGACGTTGTATTCCAGAGTTACGGTAGGTATTCGGTATTTGCACTTTTGGCACCCAGCTAATGATAATTCATAGTATTATTTTAAATGGAGAAGACGAAGATACTGTTAATTTTTCTCGTTAACCTTTATTTCAAACAACGCCGCAAAGTTATGACTTGCACGTAGTTACGAGCAAAATTGCATGAAATGTATACTTACCGTACATTGGGAAAATGACGTCACAAATTTTTGCTTTTTTCTTAACATAAAATAGTAACGCTGTTTCAGATTAGATATCAATATGATTCGAGCAAGGCTATACGAGGAAATGCGAGAGAAGGGGAAGCGAAACCGAGGAGAAGTCCTTCGAGCACTGGTATGTCGTGGCTTTACTTCGTTTGGAATGTTTTATTTCTCCATATTTTCGAATTGTTATTTGTTTCCTTATTTTCGGCTAATAGCGAAAAGTTACGTCGCATTGGAAAGGTATTTGAATTAAACTTCAGGCCCTGAGTAGTGCAACTCTGAATGGCGACGAAGCGAGCATTCTGCCCATCATAAATGGGAAGTCAATCTGCGCCGAGCTCTTCTGCGTGATCGTGAACGTCAGGCTGACAAGGTATGATTATATAATTTCATCCTAGTTATCAATTTATAACTTACTCACTAATAAGTCAGTGCTAAAATATTAGAGATGGCTGATGGGAAGGTACAAGAGGTTAGAAAAGGGCTATCCCGGGGCTCTGGGACATCCTACCAAGGAGGGGAGGTTTTGTCACCGAAAACTAGACCTATTTCGTCATTGTTCTAAGTTCCTTGAGAATAGAAGCTTTCTCTTTTAGACTGGTGGACTGGCTTCGGAAGGCTAAGAACGGTCAGGCTGAGCACGTTCACGCAGCCGCGCAATCTAAAAAACAGACTACGATTGATGCGTGCTCGACTATGATGGCAGAGGTGCTTCGACATGGGCAGGAGCACCCGCAAGGTGGAATCATGATGCCGGCCGGACTGAACAAGAGGTATCATTTCAATACAACCATTGAGAATTTCAACTATATGTCGTTAGAATTTTAGAAGAAATATTTTGGCTTTCTTTTTTATCTAACAGCGTATCTTACGCTACAATACTTCTTCAGTCGTAACCACACTCCACCTTTAGCTCCTTTCTTCGCATCTGCGACACGCCGCTCCGCTTTTCGACTTTCTCTAAGCTCACAGGGATGCAAGTGCGATTTAGAAAGGTGAGTAATTGTGATGTTTATTACGAACTTTCTTTTCTGCTTTCCTTTTTATTGTTATATTCCTTATCTTTTTCATTTATCTTTTTCAGTCCGATAATCATCTGCGCTGTGACATCTGTGTCGGTCTCGCTCACATCATCTCTACACGTGCTGGGGCCGAAAAGCAGAAGGCATTAGAGCTCAGGAAGCAGCACTACGAAGCCATGTGGTGCGTATTTACGACATTTTGGGATCTTTTTTGCTGCTTTATTAAATACTAGTAAGTTAATGAAATAACAATGTGGTATGATAAAAATTGTTAAGTCATCTACTACATCTGACATTAAGATATAAAATACAAGACTGGCAAAATATCATGCATTCAAACACCTCAGCATTTTTTTTTAAACATTTTTTTATCTATGACTGTAACTGTTGTCAGGATTGATCGGGTAACTGTCGGAACTGCTGACCAGATCTCGAGAGCGTCTCCTAGCGAATTACTTGTGCTGAGAGTGGACGGAATGAGCAAAAAATCGACGAAGGTTTTAACATTGATCTCTGAAATTCTATCGTTAATATTGTATTACGCTGCAAACCACATAAGTTGATTTCACTATTTAAAGAATGTTTTCACTTTCATTCCGTTAAGATAACCATTTCAGATTCCTTGTCTTGTACGGAGACCCAAGAGAATTGGTGACGTGAGTCGCCAGAATGTCGACCTGACTGCTGTACAACTCTCACGAATGCGTCAGTTGTTCATTTTATGCATTCTACTGTGCTGACAATACCGTAGTTTGTTCTTTTCATTTGTCCGATTACCGTAACTACTGAGAGTCTTGCATTATGTATAATTGTTTTGAGAATAAGAGTGTATTCGTTTAGACATTGATGGCAGCAAGTTCCATAACATTGCCTTCTTGAATGTCTTCGAAGCACATACTGGAGGCGCTGATCAACTTGGAAGCTACATCATTCACGCGCTTTCACAGGTAAGGTTTTCGATATTGTAAATTATGTACTATAATATGGGGAGACTGACGAAATAACTATCAAAATGTATTGTTTGAAAGGCGGACGTGATCCCTTCACGTCTCGTCGTTATTGCTGACAATGCGCCGTGCATGAAGTCGGAGAAACTGCATGCATTCTTCGGCTGGGTGATGCTTCATCTGCCAATCGATGAGGTCCGTCTTTTATATAACTCTAAAAAAAAGTATCACAGTATGTTGAACTAGAAGATAATGTTCGCAACATTGCGCATGTGAATTCGCAGGGTCAATTTTCTAGATATAATCTACCTTGTAAATAAGTCTGGTGTGATCTCAGATCATCTGTGCTCACTTGGCAGTCGGGCACACGCACAACGAAGTGGATGCTTTCTTTGGCTCCGTCTCTCGAGCTCTCCGAAGGGAAAACATTTACACTCCTCAAGGTAACTAATTATTAAAAAAATAGAGCCAAGTCAGAAAAATTCTTAACAAGCATTATTACGGTAGGCCTATGCTCAGATCTCTCTGAAGTCATCGCTGGTATTGGATACACTACCGTCCTGCCAGCGTCGACGCAGTACATGTTCAGCGAGCTTGGTCGATTCGCTCAGAAATACAAGAACCGCGTTAAGCAACGAGTCTTCCGCTTTTTCAAGCGCAATGGAGGTTTTAATTGCTTTTTCAAGTGCAATGGAGCTTTTAATTAATTTTTACTTCTCTCTTAGCTATATTATTCATGCCTTCTAGTCGAAAAAAGCTCGCCCTTCTTCTGTTCGTTGGAAAGTTGTTTTTTCAGCAATCCGAGGCAGCTGCTTGTATGACTCCAGATCTGTTGTCGCGCGCGGCAGCCGATTGCGACGGGCCTTCGCTGAATCTCTTCACTGTTATTCTCTTTTTCAGTTATCTTGCGCTATTAAAGTGGCTCACCATGGAGCTTACATTACTATCTTTTCCTGAAGATTACGGTAGTTGTTAAGGCCACTCAACAGCCTGTTTTTTTTCAATTTTATGTTGATTCTGAATCCGAATTGTTATTTTTCATTTCTCTTTACAGGAAGATGCGGAACAGGAACTAAAAGCGACTCTTCCTGGGCAGATGCTTCCTGACCTCGCGAAGGCCGAAGCAGCGTGTGCTGCCCTTCTCAAAGTTGTTGCTCCTTTCATGAACGATGAGCGGAAAGCAGAGATTGCAGAGCTTCCAGCACGGCTACGGAGGCAACAGGGTATGAACATATGTCAATTGCATCCGATAAAAAAATTATTAAACAAGCCTAATAATAGACATTTATGAGGCCTTGTGATCCGTCTACCGTCCAATTATAGTTTCAAAACAAGGGCTATTTTGTATTTTTGCATACAGTTAATTTTTTATGATAGTTAATATCCTGATTGTCAGCCGTTCCGCTTGCACTGCTGCTCGATGATCTGCTGGAAAGATGTGAGGCCTGCAATAGAGAAGCTGAAACAGTGGACGTTGTTGAAGAGGAGTGTATCTACGACTTCTTGCGTGGTCACGGATTCCCCATGGGCAACTCACACGAGAACATGCAGCTCGCAGCTAGAAGAATTGCTTCTTCCAGTGACGACGGCGACTCGAGCACTTTTTTGCGAGAAGACTTTTTTTGCGGTCAGAAAAGGATTTGCCTTTTTTAGCGGTTGTCAATACTGCCAGCCATTATTCATAGCCGTTAAAATTGGCTTGCCACTTTTGAAGGGTCGAAAATTTGGCTTGACATTTTTTATGCCCGTTGAATTTGCCAAGTTGCCATTTTTGACGACTGTCAAAATTGCCAAGTTGCTCGGCCGACAGTCGCTTCCTCGTGGCAAATTTCTCAGCTGCTAAAAATGCCGAATCGACTTGACAATTCCGATAGCTGTTTATTTTGGCAGTGACATTTTCCATACTTGATAGACTTGCCAAAACGTTCAAAATTTTGGATCCTTGCTAATTGTGCCATGGAAAATTTTGGGGGCCATCAAATTTGGCATGCTTCCCATCCATATTTCACGGCCTTCATTTTTGCCGCAACAAATTTTTTTGTTGCTAAATTTGCCGAAGCCCGGTTGTCAATAATTAGAGCATATTTCTGTGGATCATCCATTTTCTTCGCTTGTACATTGTGTCCGTCATTTTATTAACCGTCTTATTTGCCATGACAAATTTGAATCAATGAATAAAATATTGCCATATTTGCTTGTGTGTTTTACTTGCCAAATTTGCCAAAAATAACAGCAAAACTGAAAAATGCAGAGAAAAACCAAACTTTTTAATTCACACTGTCTTATATGTATAACTAGGATAAACAACTTATTGACACATGAATAAGTTTAAAATAGACGCATGTAAAGAAAGGGAATGGTGGATGCACAATAAAACAAGAGACATTTATAAACATAATGAATATTCTTCACGTTGTGAGAACGGATGAACGGCCCTGGCAAGAAAGCCAAGTAAAGAGAAGTGGTAATTGTCATTGAGATTTTGCTTCAAATTATCCGCAAATCCAAGAAAATTATAAAGTGTTGTGGGACATAATTTTAAGAGATGCTTCACATTTAATGCTGAAATAAGTGAAGATTAATTCTGATGGTGAGAAGATGAAGAAGAAGAGTTGCCAGCATTGCGTATTCGGTGCTGATAATGGAAGATGTGCTGTTGTCAGGTGCCTAAAGAAATATAAAACACAATCGATTGTGTAAATGGTAACATAAAGATTGCAATCTGACATGTTAAAACAACGTAATATTAATTTATTTAGCAATATATTTATACATTCGTTAGAAGGAACGAACTCCTCCGATAACTTCCACGTCGGGTAGGTCCCAGCAAATCGGGCCGGTACTGTTGTTGGCCATTAATGATTCGTATGAGAAATTGTCGGCTGTGAAGGGCATAGAGGGCAAGGGGACAGCCGCCTCACATGGTCGTGTTCTCTCCCTCACACTGCCAGCCGGCTTGAGCCGGCATGGCGTTGCCGCCCTTTTAGGGCGGAGCCCTTAACCTTTAGCGTGGCGGCTGCCCTCCATGACAAAACGCTATTTTCTCAAAATGTTAAATATTTGTCATCTATTGTGTTTCAACCACTGCACAATTATCTCTTGTTCCATAAAATTCATATTGACAGTCTCAATTATTTAGATTCGAAAACTTTCTAATATATTAAACATAATGGGATTTATCGAATTTTTATATCAGAATGAATGAATCAAAAATGTATTTTAATAGTCTTTTTAATATGAAATGATTTTTGCACATGGATACAGTTTAATTTAATTAGGCATCTCGAAACCAAAAAGTTCGCGTTTCTACTAATTTGTCGCCTACGCGCAGTGCTGACGTGAACGAATTGGGAGAGAAGGAAATGCAGCCACGCCTGATATCGTCTGCGGATTTTTTGAAGAAGTAATAAAAAGTTCCCTGAAAAAAGCTAACTAGTGGTTTTTGTTGTACAAATGATTCTTGTACACCAATTTTGAAGGATTAATACACTTCTATGTAAACCTTGCAGGTCGAGCCTTCGTCACTAGCACTGCACCTAATGAACTTGCTTCGGTCCAGTGAAAGTGGCTTGAGCGAGATTTCGATTACATCGGCTTTCCTGATGAAACAGACAAACACTTTGATTTCCCGATTTTGCTTCATTTGTGAAAGAGGACAGAGAAAACGGCAAACATTAGCGCAGACGCAGACGGTTTGCGAGGTATTGTCGTGCTCTTCGTGGAAGCATGAGTTGGTGAAGTACCTTATCAGTTAAGAAATTAAATATAACACACATAAAAAGAGAATTTGGAGAGAGATTGTTTGAAAAATGAAGCCTATTTAGTTTCATATTGCTACTCCGACACACAGAAAAATATTCGTGATATATCACGAAAGGAGGTACTAATATATTCTTGGATTTCACTCTACGAATCTTAACGTGAATACCGTAGGGAGAATTAGTGCCTCCAAAAGGAAGTATTTGTAGAATGTCGCCGCGGGCAGCCGGATCCCCCAGGCGCAATAACTTTTTGCCGTTTTTTGCACAGTTTAAAGGTGTTAATCTGAATTTTTTTTATATCTATCTAGCAGACAGTCTTCTACATCCTTTCTGTCATTTTCGTGCCAAGTCTGCTCCTCTTTCGTCCGTTATAATTAGTTTTACACATATTTATGCTACTTTTCGTATCATTTGATGAAAGTGACAATTTCTTTCGGCTTTACAGTCAGAAGGCACTTTTTGGGGACATTTTTATTTGCATAGAGCGTAAAAAGATCTATTAATCAGAGTTTTATTCTATAGAATTACTTCTGGCATTTACCAGTAATGAATTTTTAAATGTAATTTTAGCCTGTTTGCTGTGCTACGTACTACGAATATTTCCTTTGGACGCAAACGTCCGCGCTCGAAAAGCTAGATTCTACGAATATTTACTTATTGTTAGCCCTTTCGGCGGATCACAAATTTTAAGAATATTTTTTCTGTGTGGATATCTTGACGCTTATATCTAATCCAAAGTTCATTTTGCTCATGTAAAAGTTCTTTGCTTTCTATGATATAGATAGTAGGTCGTCAACCAACGCTGGAAAGTCGAAGGCTGGCGGCTGCTTCACTGCAGCCGCCAGTGAAGTTGCCTTTCGAGTCGAGGACGCCCTTGCACTGGCCGCCGCCATGCTCCTATTGAAACCAAAGAATAGATCTTGAAATTGCGCCCCCTCACACGTAAGAATCAACATAATATAATTTTCGCCCAAAATAGCACAGATTTTCGCGTAAAATGTCTCCAATCTAATGGTACGCAAGAGAAGCTGCACTTCTCGCTATCCACATCCGTACACACCTCCACGTCATCGCCGTTCGAGCTTATTCGTTTGGTGCAAGCGAGGTTTTGCCGTGGCTGAAAGTACTCGCTGAAGTCGTTGACCTTAAATTATCAGAAACTATTCAATCTTTCAGCTTTAAAGAGAACGTGTGTGGGCTTTCGTGAGAATAGCACATGAAATTAATATTTGATAACTTAAAAATAATTATTCTTGTCATTCGTTTGATATCGCTTCGACAAAGAAGTTAAAGTTTGATGAGTTGTGTCTAAAGGTAATCTCTTGTAATGGGCAAAGTTGAATTGTTTTTTTGACCTGCAAAGACAGACAGCACGGCCGTTCGAATATAACGTGCATCCACTGGTCAGTCGCTCATAGAGTAGTGCGTCGCCGTAGTAGCTGGTCTGAATTCATTCATTTATTAACTTGCATTAAATTGCATAATAACATTTCAATTGTGAACACAAATTATAAAGAAGGCGAAATGAAACAATCCACAATTGCATAACGTTTGTTGAACTTTGTGAGCGAAAATACACAGTTCAACATGAAAAAAAGATACATGTAATGCCTATTAAAATATCGGCATCCCTGGGGACTATAGCTATCTCACAGCAATTTACTCAAATATTTAAAAGTAGCGAAATGAAAACCCTCATAATGCTCAGGGGTATTCCTCTTCCTTCAAGCTAACCCTTGCCGTCGGGGCAGATCTGTTGGAGTCGAAGACTGCAAAGCACGCAGTCGTTTTCCGTCTCGCCGCTAACAATAAATGCACTTCAGCTATTGGGAAATAAATTTACATATAAAAAGAAAAAAAGGAAAAGAAATATTCGTTTACAACTTTACTTATCAAACGTCTACAATTAGTTTTAATATAATAAAAGTTTCTTGGTATCCAGGAAACAGTTGGGGGCAGATGCAGTAGTGAAGAGTGCGAAAAGCACGAAAAGAAAATCGCAACCTCTTGTGATGCCATACATCTTAAGAAGGATGAATGTTTTTATATAAAATGCAAATTATAACAAGGCAAAGCCTCCGACGAAACATTTAAATGCCCTACATGGCTTTGATACTCTTATGCCTTCCTCAGAAATTTGCTGTCTTTCATTAATGAGAAAGAACATTGTTCCTAATTTAAAATTCACTCTCAATATCACTGAAATTTTCTCATTTCTTCACCTCTCCTGATCTAGAATGGTCAATTTCTTGAGCAGGTGTTCCACCATTTCATCACTTAGACATTTAATATAAACATTTGATGCGCCGTCGACACCTGCTCTTCGAAAAATCGCTTCTCATGTCCCATGTACAAATTAATTCACCAAAGTGAGTTTAACAATATGCACCTTTTAATCTTGAAGGGCACACACCCTGACGTTAGAGATCGGGGCAAGAATTAAGGGAAGGAACGCATTTTCCAATGATTGATTCAAGCTGTTGATCTAATGGAATTTTAATAGAGAAAAGAAAAACGACATCTTGATGTGGAGGTGCAACAGCAGTTTTTGACAGATATTAATAACTTACTCGATGATGTTACCTTCATTCTCGATCTTCCCTTCGTCATTTCGTGCTTATTGTAAGAAGAATGTTCGGGAAGAGAATTGGCTAGCTAACAGTCGAAGGAAGAAGAGACCGAGAGGAAAGAGAGAGAGAGAGAGAGAGAGAGAGAGAGAGAGAGACTTTAATTTGCCATAAGGGATACCGTCTTGCCCTATGGGTGCCAATCAACCCTTTAAAGGAGTTTCTTGCAAAGTAGAATTTAATCTTATTTATATATTTATCAGCATCTGGTCTGAATTCATTCATTAACTAGCATTAAATTAGGTAATAATATTTCAATTTGTTATCACAGATTAAAAAAAAGGTGAAATGAAACAATCGGACAATTTACAAATTTTGTTAAACGTTGTGAGCGAAAATACACAGTTCAATAGAAGAAAAGATATAATGACTATTAAAATATCGCCATCCTTGTAGACAGTGGCTATCTCACGCAATTTACACAAATATTTAGAAGTATCGAAATGAAAAGCTGCATAATGCTCAGTGGTATTCCTCCTTCAAGCTAACCCTTGTCGTCGGGGTAGATCTGTTGGAGTCGAAGACTGCAATACACACTTGCGCGTAATCGTTTTCCGTCTCGCCGCAAAGAATAAATGCACTTCAACTATTGGGGATTAAATTTACATATAAAAAGAAAAAAGGAAAAGAAGTATTAGTTTAACAATTTTATCTTATCAAACGTCTAAAATTAGTTTTAATATAATAAAAGTTACTTGGTATCCAGGAAACAGTTGGGGTCGGATGCAGTAGTGAAGAGTGCGAAAAGTACGAACAGATAATCGCTAGCTCTTGCGATGTCATACATCTTAAGAAGGATGCACAGTACCGCCCAACATCCAGGGGTCATGGATGCATCGGATGCATCCTCAAGATCCATGCGAATTGCAGCTTTCACAGGAAACGAAAATATTCTATGTTACATTTTTCTGAATGGGAATTTTTTTCTAACCACTGAATCTATCCAATTCATAAAATACTCAACTTTTTTACGCGAAGATTTGTGTGCAATGAAAGTCCAAATGGTGTCCTAGAATAATTTGCAAAGCTGTGTAGGGTACTTTACTTTAAATCTTGGTCAGAGGGTGCAGAGGTCAAGGGACGAGGCGACCAGTGCCGACCGGTTGCACTGCGATCGAACGGCTCGATCCGATTGCCGAACTTCTTGCTGCGGGGAGATCGCCGGCACCAGGATGGCAGAAGGCTAGAACAATGGAAGGTCATCTCTCTCTCTCTATTACCGTATCCCATCTTTATTTCTTTCTATCTCATCGTATCCCATCCCTCTCTCACAGTCTCCCACTCTCCACATCCATTTGACTAACTCGTTGAAGTCGTCGAATATCTTCTTGTTGATGAATATCTTCTTCGGACGAGTCTTCGTCGTCTTCGGACCCTGCTCCGGAACGGAGGAAGTCTTCGGATATCCAGCAGGGACACTATTACCCTACAATATTCCGCTTTGTTAAACAAGGCAATTACCTTGGAATTTTGTCATTTTCTTTCATGACAATTCTCACTTAGTACAAGGGAAGCCTCTTTCTCATAATCATCCTGGAATGCGTTGTGCTTGGCGTATTCTAAGAACATTCAGCTTCACTCATGGTCAACAGAATCTCTTATTTTTTTCAATTTGGCTGAAGCAACAAACCCGGTTGGGACGGGGCGACCAGTATCGACCTGTGGCAATCTTCTTGATGCGGGGAGATGGCGGACCCCCTGGCAGAATTCTGGAACGATGGAAGGTCATCTCTCTCTCTATTACCGTATCCCATCTTTATTTCTTTCTATCTCATCGTATCCCATCTCTCTCTCATCGTCTCCCACTCTCCCCATCCATGTGACTAACTGGTTGAGGTCGTCTCCAATGTCGATTTTAGGCGTCTGCGGACGCGTCTTCTGAGCCATACCCTGCTCCGGAACGGAGGAAGTCTTCGGATATCCAGCAGTAACACTGTTACCCTACAAGATTCCGCTTTGTTAAACAAGGCAATTAACTTGGAATTTTGTCATTTTCTTTCATGACAATTCTCACTTATTTAGTACAAGGGAAGCCTCTTTCAATAACCCAGCCAATCGTGATCACACTATGATTTCTTTTCAAAAACGCACATAAAATCGCAAGGGCGACGGCCGCAGTTTTAAAATAGATTAATACTCATTTTACATAATCATCCTGGAATGCGTTGTGCTCGGCGTATTCTTAGAACATTCAGCTTCACTCAGCAGAGTCTCTTATTTTTTTTCAATTTGGCTGAAGCAACAAACAAGAATACAAAAAAAAGGAAAAAAATCTACACCTATGTATTTGGAAACGAATGGCATTTTGCTGATATTACGAGGCTATTATTTTACCGTTCCATGCAACTCTCCCTCATCTTCCTCTCCTCCCACCGATTGTCCCTCTCCCATCATCTCTTCCGTTCCCTCAGACTCTCCTTCTCCCGCAGACTCGCCTTCTCCCGCAGACTCGCCTTCTCCCGCAGACTCTCCTTCTCCCGCAGACTCTCCTTCTCCCGCAGACTCGCCTTCTCCCGCAGACTCGCCTTCTCCCGCAGACTCGCCTTCTCCCGCAGACTCGCCTTCTCCCGCAGACTCGCCTTCTCCCGCAGACTCGCCTTCTCCCGCAGACTCGCCTTCTCCCGCAGACTCGCCTTCTCCCGCAGACTCGCCTTCTCCCGCAGACTCGCCTTCTCCCGCAGACTCGCCTTCTCCCGCAGACTCGCCTTCTCCCGCAGACTCTCCTTCTCCCGCAGACTCTCCTTCTCCCGCAGACTCTCCTTCTCCCGCAGACTCTCCTTCTCCCGCAGACTCTCCTTCTCCCGCAGACTCTCCTTCTCCCGCAGACTCTCCTTCTCCCGCAGACTCTCCTTCTCCCGCAGACTCGCCTTCTCCTGCAGACTCTCCTTCTCCCGCAGACTCTCCTTCTCCCGCAGACTCGCCTTCTCCCGCAGACTCTCCTTCTCCCGCAGACTCGCCTTCTCCCGCAGACTCTCCTTCTCCCGCAGACTCTCCTTCTCCCGCAGACTCGCCTTCTCCCGCAGACTCGCCTTCTCCCGCAGACTCTCCTTCTCCCGCAGACTCTCCTTCTCCCGCAGACTCGCCTTCTCCCGCAGACTCGCCTTCTCCCGCAGACTCGCCTTCTCCCGCAGACTCGCCTTCTCCCGCAGACTCGCCTTCTCCCGCAGACTCGCCTTCTCCCGCAGACTCGCCTTCTCCCGCAGACTCGCCTTCTCCCGCAGACTCGCCTTCTCCCGCAGACTCGCCTTCTCCCGCAGACTCGCCTTCTCCCGCAGACTCTCCTTCTCCCGCAGACTCTCCTTCTCCCGCAGACTCTCCTTCTCCCGCAGACTCTCCTTCTCCCGCAGACTCTCCTTCTCCCGCAGACTCTCCTTCTCCCGCAGACTCTCCTTCTCCCGCAGACTCTCCTTCTCCCGCAGACTCGCCTTCTCCTGCAGACTCTCCTTCTCCCGCAGACTCTCCTTCTCCCGCAGACTCGCCTTCTCCCGCAGACTCTCCTTCTCCCGCAGACTCGCCTTCTCCCGCAGACTCTCCTTCTCCCGCAGACTCTCCTTCTCCCGCAGACTCGCCTTCTCCCGCAGACTCGCCTTCTCCCGCAGACTCTCCTTCTCCTGCAGACTCTCCTTCTCCCGCAGACTCGCCTTCTCCCGCAGACTCGCCTTCTCCCGCAGACTCTCCTTCTCCCGCAGACTCGCCTTCTCCCGCAGACTCTCCTTCTCCCGCAGACTCTCCTTCTCCCGCAGACTCTCGTTCTCCCGCAGACTCTCCTTCTCCCGCAGACTCTCCTTCTCCCGCAGACTCGCCTTCTCCCGCAGACTCGCCTTCTCCCGCAGACTCTCCTTCTCCCGCAGACTCTCCTTCTCCCGCAGACTCTCCTTCTCCCGCAGACTCGCCTTCTCCCGCAGACTCTCCTTCTCCCGCAGACTCTCCTTCTCCCGCAGACTCTCCTTCTCCCGCAGACTCGCCTTCTCCCGCAGACTCGCCTTCTCCCGCAGACTCGCCTTCTCCCGCAGACTCGCCTTCTCCCGCAGACTCGCCTTCTCCCGCAGACTCGCCTTCTCCCGCAGACTCGCCTTCTCCCGCAGACTCTCCTTCTCCCGCAGACTCTCCTTCTCCCGCAGACTCTCCTTCTCCCGCAGACTCTCCTTCTCCCGCAGACTCTCCTTCTCCCGCAGACTCGCCTTCTCCCGCAGACTCGCCTTCTCCCGCAGACTCTCCTTCTCCCGCAGACTCTCCTTCTCCCGCAGACTCTCCTTCTCCCGCAGACTCGCCTTCTCCCGCAGACTCTCCTTCTCCCGCAGACTCTTCCTCATCGTCTCCCTCGTATCCCTCTTCTTCCTGCTTTCTCCATTCGCCGTTGTGCTTGAATGCAGTGGCGATCTCTGAAAATATGATCGTATTGGCGAGAGCTTCTTTTTCTGCATCCAGACAGAAAAAAAACCAAATCAAAGACTACCTCCATCCGTCAAGTGTTGGCGATGACACAGAAGTTCGCGCAGAGCGGCCGCGTCTTTGGGAGTCTGAAAAGAACGACTCTTCAATTGGGAAGCAAATGCAAGGGAATCATTGAAGATCTCAAGGGGAAAGGAGGAGAAGAATGACCGTGTGCTCGAGGACTCTGATGAGTTTCTCTCTCGAGCCGCTCTCTCGTCTCAGAAGAATGCGCGTCCACGCCTTCTCCAATTAAGGGCTCCGGCAGAGCAGCGAGCTCTTCCATGGAATCCGCACTCAGAAGACGCTTGTTCACTCTCTGCAAGCAAATATCGATTGCTTTAGACACATCGAATTTTTTCATTATTTAAATTGATCGTGTTGGGATACTACTAATGCTTTTTTTCTTGTCAAAATAGTGGAGAAACCTCCGGTCTGTCAGCTACTTGGGTCCGCGGAGCCCGATGAAAGAAATTATCAAATCAGATTTTTATATTTTATTAAGACGAACAGCGAATTTCGCCTTCCAATATACATATTTTTGGTACTTTCTGTACTTCACTACTTTCACGCTTTGAACTAATAACGTCTTATTTCAAGCCATTCGCATATTTCCAAATTCTCTTTTGCTTTCTACAAAGAATTTCACTTCGTCTGCAGATCATTTCATCCTTTTGAGACATAATTTTGCTATTTATTTAATAAGTGTATCTTAATGTCTGTTTCACAGCTAAATCCCATGATTTGTGTTTTACATTATTGTGCATAATAGGAATATGGTTGACCGGACGAGCCTGGACGCGTAAGTACGGGTTCTCCTCGTCGCACATGGCAGTAACTAAAAGTAAATACATATATAGGCTAAAACATTTCATTTACTTTCTTTGTGGATGGGAAATAAATATTAATATAAAAAGAGGAGATAAGCGTGGACATAGGATAAGTGAGAGCAAAGCAAAGAGCCGACCGACTGGAGTGGAGTATTAAATGAAGAGTGACGATCATTTGGACAAAAGGCGGGTTATATAGAGAGAAGGAAATGCTAATTTCTTTTTTGAAAATGAAAAAAAATTAACTTTTGCACTTGCTATTTAACTATATCGAGTTCCCATATGCTGCAACGGTTCTCACGTATTTTTTGCCAGAAATATTGCTAGCAACAGTTGTTCCTGTCAATTGATGACGACCAGTCATTTTTGTCTATTGCTATTCTTGTACTGCAAATTGAATTTTAAAAAAAACGTGTCACCGGAAGCAAGTTGCTTGATTTTTGATTTAATTTACTTATCTTCAACTGTTTGACGGCATATGTAAATAAGAGGTAAAATGGCCTTAACAAATTAACAGATCGGCTATCAAGAAGCACACCTCGAACAAGGGACATGAGGGTACTAGTAGTAGAAGAATTTGAATCAAACTTCTGCTAAAGTTATGTCTTCAGGTGAATACGCTGCCGAAGAGAAGGATCCGTGTCGCAATGGCGACAACTCCCTTCGGAGGGGCCTGGTACGATTCATTATTTAACAAACAACAATTGTATTTCCGCGTCAAACAAATGGTCGACTTAATTGTGCATTGAATTTGCAAAAGTTTTATTTTCATGGGTCATATTTCATTTAATATTTAATAATGTTACTGTTGAAACTGCAACAACGACCATCACAATAACAGATGAAAATAACAGAAATGCTACGATAGATTCTGCCCTTCCGATTCAACGTGCGTCCAGCGCCGCTTCCAGGTATCGCTTATTAATTATGAGCTAGCTAGAAGTTCTTTACAACGTAACAATGAGCCTTCAATGTTTTCGCTAGATGCACAATCAAACGTCACTATCAAGTGACATTCTATTCTTTATTCGCATACACGATGTTACTTAATGCGACACATTACAATGGCATAGATGCACTTATATGTAAAGCTAAAGAAAATTACAGAACAAAAAGCAAAAAGAAGGAGAAGGAGAAGAAAATTACGAGAGAAAAGTAAAAAAAAAAACGAGAAACAGGTGAAGGAGAAGGAAGTAGGCAAATCGAATATATGATGGCAAACTAATTATTTACGAACCCTTAAGCATTGTTAGTGAATGAATCAAAAGAGAGAGAAAACTCGCTATCAGCAAGACCATTAAGCACCTTGAATGTTTTGTGGACAATCGAATTGTTAAGAGTATTATCACTAGCCTTAAAAGTTGGATATAGCTTAAAAGATCTTCTCCTGGTTCGGGAGGGAAGAATGTTGAAAAATGTTGACAGAGGCAAGTCAGAGTGACCAGAACAAAGCGAGAACGTAATTTTATAACATGCAATTTCTCTGCGAACTGTGAGAGATTGGAGGGAGAATTCGGATCATGCATTTTCATAAGACAAAAACTTAAATCTACAGCGTGCATATAGACGCCTAAGGAAATATTTCTGGACATTTTCGATAAGGTTAATCTCTCGAATTAGATGGGGGTCGTAAACTGGGGATGCATACTCTATAATCGATCTAACATATGCAATATATGCGGTAACAAGCACTTTGGCACTGCGAGAGCGAATGCATAGAAAGAGGAAATTTGTGCGCTTATTCGCCTTCTTAACAATATCTATAATATGAGGCCGAAATGAAAGATTATTGGTAAAAAGGACACCTAGATCCCTAACATATTGAGGATTTGAAACGGGAGAACCAAATATGGAAAACTGTAGCCTCGGGTTAGTACTTCCAAAATGGAGGAGAGCACACTTATCTGCATTGATGGAAAGCTGCCATATTTTTACCCAGTCTTCGATGCAAGATATGACATAATCGAGAGGAGAGGAAGTCGGATCTCTAGTCGGAAAGATACTAATGACTTTCAAGTCGTCAGCAAAAAGAAATGGAATGAATTTATTAGAATCAGTGAAATTGTCACAAATATCATTAATAAAAATAAGGAACAGAAGAGGACCTAATACGGTTCCCTGACCTATTCCAGACAGAACTGTGGAGGGTGGAGAAAGAGCACTTTCTAGCGAAACAGATTGAGTGCGATCACGCAGCCAACCAGATAGCCAATTATGCAGTTTGCCACAAATACCATACGAAGTAAGCTTTGACAGCAACTTAGGATGAGAGACAGTATCAAATGCTTTAGCAAAATCTATATGTAAAACATCAAAATTACATTTCTTAGCATGTAGTTCAAGGAGCTTATTTTTATAAATCAGGAGTTGTAATGTAGAGCTACGGTTCCGACGAAAGCCAAATTGACTGTCAGAGAGAAGTCTATTCTCGAAGAGAAATTTATATACAGAGAACTTTACAATGCGTTCAATGCACTTAGAAATGTTACTAGAAAGTGAAATAGGGCGATAATTGCACGGTTTATCTCTGGCGGCTTTCTTGAATAATGGCCTAATTATTGCTTGCTTCCAGGCCAACGGAACTTCACCAGACATAAATGATGATTCAAAGATAAGCGAGAGAGGGAGAGCAAGAGAAGTTGCGCATTTCTTCAAGAAAAAAGAATTTGAATTTCTTTATCGCATTGACTGAGAAGGTAAAAGTAAGAAACAGTGTAAGTCTAAACGGACGACACGCTGTCAAGCAATTGGGGAAAGAAAGTGGAGAAAAAAAAGAGAAGTAGAAAAAGAATTCAGATACATAAATTGGCACAACTGCTACGAAAAGATGAAAGTGAAAGGGAGGATACTTGCTGCTTTAGTAAGGAGTTCCAAGGACGGACAATACGGTAAGAGAGACAAGCACGTCTGGAGCGGAGAGAGCGAAATGGAGGGAAAGAGAGCTTCAAAGAGTGTCCACGAAGATTGGAGGAATATCTAGAGGGCAAATGGAAAAAGCGAGTGGGATCAATTGGAGTGAGCTTTCGCATTATTTTAAGCGTGGTGACTAGATCTGTTACACGTCTGCGGTGTTCAAGAGATAAGAGTCCGAGGGATTTCAACCGTTCATGATATGATAATGGGTTACCTACTCTTTTAAAAATGGATCTAGTATAACTACGCTGAACTTTTTCTAGCAGATTGACAAACATCGTGGAAGACGGGTTCCAAATCTCAGATGAAGAGTCTAATATAGGCAGTACATACACTTTGTAAAGACGAGAAAGAATAGAGAGATTTCTAGTTTTAAACGAGCGAAGAATATAAGAACATCTAGCTGACGCCTTTCTAGCAATTGCACGGATATGATCATTAGGGCAGAGATCAGAATCGTAAGTAATACCAAGGTCCTTGAACGATGAGACGATTGGCAGGGAAACACCTCTAATAGAGAATGAGTAGGTAGGGTGGCTTCCAATAGTCATTATGACAGTCTTATCAAGAGATATTGTGAGACCCCATTTAATAGCCCAGGAATCCACAGAATCTAGAGCAAAAAGAAGGAATTGACTCAGGACCAAGAGAAGTTTTAGATGGCATACCACGCAGGAAACGCTCGACAATATATGGAGAAAAGTCAACAGCATCGAGAGAGAGAGATGTACGAGGGGCGAAAGGAGGAAGAATACCATTATCGAGTGTGAAAACAGAGTCAAATTGCGCAGCTAGAGCTGCCGATTTTTCAGCAGGAGAACAAGCAATCGAGGAATCATTCCAAGAAAGAGAAGGAATAATAGTCCTACCTTTGATAAGATTGCGCATGTGAAGAAAGATGCCATTTCTATTAGATAGAACGCGCTTCTTTTCCTTTGGAACGGATTCTCGGCGAATATGATAGCGAATCTTACGACATACATTGTTATACTCTGCGAAAGAGGCTCTACGTTTCCACAGTCGATGCTTAAGCTTAATGAGGCGCGCTGAAGTTCTGTTATGCTTCACAGGAGAGTTAGCATGCGAGAGTGGAATGCAAGCATTAATAATGGAATTAACATAAGCTACAAATTTTTCATACATAATGTGAACCGAATCCCCCACATGTAGAATGTGATACCAATTGGAAGAAGAAAAAAGAAAATTTGCCAGAGTATAGTTTCCTTTCCTCCAGCTGCGTCGCATGTTATCAGCAGGGGGATCTTTTGAAAATAGAGAAGAACTCACAGAAAAAGTGACCGAACCGTGATCAGCAAGGCCGGCTTGAACAGTAATGTCAGACAAAATAAATGATTCAGTACAAAATACAAGATCAAGAGTGTTAGAATTCCTAGTTGTGTCGCGCACAAATTGCTTAAGGCCATGCGAAGAAGCAAAATCCAATAGTTTTCAACACTGGCTGCAAGGACGAGGGAGTGTATTACACGACCAGTCAATATGAGTGCAGTTGAAATCTCCGCAGATAAGAACAGGAGAGGAAGAAGATACAACAAATTCAGAAATTGCAGAAAGCAGATCAGTGGCATTGTTATCATGATTAGGATGATAGGCACAAATAACGCGAAGAGAAGTTGGAAAAATTTCATCAGCACAAACTACTTCAGCATTTTTAAAAGAGGAAGAGAGAGGAACTTCAACTAATTGAATATGTGGTTGAGCAAAAATAGCAACACCGCCTCCTCTTGATTCTCTATCTTTTCGGATTACTGAGAAAGAAGAATTAGTCACAAAAGTGTCGGGAATAGAACTATCGAGCCAAGTCTCACAAAGAAAGGCAACGTCAACTTTTAAAAGAGAGAATAAATCATGAAAAGCATCTACTTTATTGCGCAAAGATTGACAATTTGTTAATAAAAAGTTGACAGAGTTAATTGAATGGGAAGATACAGCTGACGAACTGCTTATGCAATTGGCTGGCCGCTGCCGCTGGCAGACGTCGCAGGAGGTTGAGACGGGCGGCACTCTCTTCGCTGTTGGACGACCCAGCCGTCGCTCGGCTGGCGGAGCTGGACTACGCGGCAGTCGCGTACTGTGAACGCGCGGCTCCCGGCCGCGTTGTTCTTCTAGATGACCTCGCGCCACGCTGCTCGGTACTCCTCCAGCTGCGCCGGAGTGTAGTCGGGGCGTGCGGTTGTCCTCATCTCTGGATTGGCTCGTCTCGCGGCGGCGAGCTTCTTCATGAACTCGATTGCAGACTCCCGCGAGGGAAACTGCATCACAACCGGTCTCGGCGATGCTGTCGCAGCTCGTTTCTGACCCACTCGAAAAAATCGAATGGGTGCAGTTACTCCGAGCTGGTTAATGAATGTGGAGACTGCCGCGCTCTCATCGGGCGACTCGACGAAGTCGCGCACGAATACGCGGCACTGGCGAATAGGGTCACGGGCTGCATCGTGTTCACGAAGAGCAGCGCGAACAACATTAGCAGTCGGAGCCGTAGAAGGAAGTTGGCCGTGGGACTCAATCATGGCTTGAAGTTCGGAGAACCTCTCGCCCAGCTTGACTTGATTCTGCGCGATGGCCGCGATGTTCCTGGCGAGTTGAGTGACTTCTTGGCGTAGTTTGTAGATGACGTCAAACAGGCTGCTTCCGAGGTCATCGATGTCTGCTTTCTTCGCCTTGGGGCTGATTCCAAAGATGTTGGAATCGCGCTTCCGGCTGCTCCCGACTAGCGGGATATCAGATAACGGAGAGCTCATTGCGGAGCAACCGTCTCTGAGAAGAGAAAGAAGAACTGTGTGAGAAAGAAGAACTGTGTGAGAAAGAAGAACTGTGTGAGAAAGAAGAACTGTGTGTGCCAAAATGTTACATGTATCATTTCAATCAATGCATCAGGCGAATTGCTGCCCTAACATCCCACGCCGTTCTTCCGGCTCCGAGCAAATCAACATCGACATTCGTATTTGAGCACAATCATTCGATTGTCCAATACCGATTGCAGTTTTTCTTATTTTGTCACCTTGGCTACTGTTTGTTTTGTACATTCAAACATCAGTTAAGATTGAATGGTTGGATTATCGTTTTGGGAGAGAAAGAAGCCACTCTTCGTCCCTATCTAATTGCATCTGGCGCAAACACCAAATTCACAGAGGTCTGCATCCAGGCAGCGCCAAGCTGATTCTCGCGAAGAGGAACAAACAAAGCTTACATTAGTTAGATGCCTAATATTACGCGAAAAATTGATAAGAAACACTTTTCCAAAGGACGTTTGCGCCTGCTCAGAAGAAACCTCTGCGAAGCTCCTGCGAAAACCTCATTTTGCAATCATGAACTGTTGTTTTCTGAATAAAAAGAATTTTTCGGTGAATTAAACGAATTTAGCTGTAAACAAAAAGTATGAGTTTTGTGAAAAGAAATTATTTTTTGTGGACAAAAATACATACATTATTAGTGCTGATTTCTGCCGAAATTGTCGCAGAAGCCTCATGAAGGTTAAACGAGGATGCGAGTTGAAGTCTCGTCTCCGGAGTCATTCCATGCCGTGGAGCTGACAGAAATTTCGCGCAGCTGAAAATTGACTTATACACATAACATTCATTTACTCCTGGAATCGGCAATCAATATACAACTCTGTAAGGCAATAAAAATGCAATCCTGTCAATTTGAGAGTTATATAAACTGCGAAATGTTTTCATGTCGTTTACATATGTAGGTTTTATGGTCATATTTTCGGGACTCGTTTCTTTTTCAACGGATGAAGATGGTGCATGCTCAACTGGCTAACCGGTTCTTCAGATCACTGCACACAAGAAAAAATACCATTGGATTTCTGAATTCGCAATACAACTTGGGTAAATGCCATTCAAAATAATGGATGTTCGCAGAAATTTAGTTAGGAAGATGTTAGGGCAGCAATTCGCCTGATGCATTGATTGAAATGATATATGTAACATCTTGCAATGGTAAAATCAGCAATGGATAATACCATTAACTGAGCCCAACCTCAAGTGAGTCAGAAAGTACTCCTTGGAGCAGTTCCATCTTGCGCCTTTTTAGCGCCAAGATGCGGTTTTGCTTCCATGCTTGTTTGCAGTCATAGTTGTTTTACGTTATGTGTTGCATATCTGACTTTCATAGCTTTACAAAGTATGCTCTTTCGAGGAACACAGAAGCATTCTCTATGATGATAAAAGACAATACAGCATTGCAGAATACATTGTGATGTGTTGTATTTAAGTAATCGTAAGTCTCTTTTTGAAGGATGAAGGAAAGGTATTTGATGAACTTGGCTGTCTGTATGCAGCCGCTTGCAGAAGCAGGAAATTCACTCTCTCTATCTTCTGTTCTCTTTATCTTCTTCTCTCTTTCTTTCCTTCCCTCTCTCCATTTCTCTCTCTCTTCTCTCTCTCTCTCGGTCTACATAGGTAACTGTCAGAATGCAACCATGGGCGCCGCCCATATCATCTCGATAACTTCGGCAGCACACGAATCGCTAGTGCGGGTAGTGTGGTGGTAGTGGCTTGGGTGCTGGGTGCGCAGGGTGGTGGTTCGGGTCCAGGTGTGAGCAAACTTTCAGGTACGACGACGACAGCTTCAACATGACTCTGCATATCAGGCTAGCCAGTTTTTCAACTTTTGCAGCTTTTATTCTCATTTTAATCACGGCAAATAAAAGCTGCAAAAGCCGATTTACTGGCTAGTTTGTGAGTCGTGTTCGATGTTCTGGATCGCAGAGAGAGAGAGAGAGAGAGAGAGAGAGAGAGAGAGAGAAGGAGAGGGAGAGAGGGCTGCCAGCGCGAGCTCAGAAATACCATTCCGGCAGGTGTAATTCACGCGGAGCGGCATTTTTATGGTATTTGACCAGTGGATCTGAAACAATAGTTTGAAGTTGCTCAGTTTTAAAGTATTTACCCCCAAGTTTTGTGGCGATGGTATTTACCATCGACGAGACTACTATTCGTAATGGTATTTTTTCTTGTGTGTGACGAGCAACATATCTGCAAGTTTCAGGATTCGAGAAACGTTTCCAGCGTAGATGTCCGATTTCTCCGTGTGGATTGCCTGAAATTGTGACTTTTAGGCTTTTAATGATATATTATAGTTGCTTCTTAAATGTGTATGTGTGCATGTACGCATGTCAAAACGGGAACTTTTGAGTTTCGAAATGTATTGAGCTTCGCAGTAGAGTTATCTACTTAAAATTTCAAACATTTTGTCTGACTCAATTTCCAGTTCTACACAAAGCATAACCTTCCACATTAGGGGCGTCGTCATGGCCTTCAACAATCTATAATTCACCACAAGCAGGGTATAAAATGTTCCGATTATCACTAGCAATTTTTCTTAGAACATAGACGTTATGGAAATATCATACGCGTACTCAAACATGGATGTCTAGCAAAATTAAATCAAGCGTTCTGGAAGAAATAGAGAATTACTATCCATTTACGGAAGACACATTCTAATATTATTGATTTTTAATTATATTAAAATCATTGCTACAAACTACAATTTCACATATCTAAAATTAAATCATTTTAAAACAATCAATATGTATTTTATGAAATTTTCAAATTTTTTGAATTTTAAGTAAATATCTCTTCTGTGAAGCTCTTGACGTCTAAAGACGTTCGCATTTTATGTCCGCGACTGTGTATGTCGAAAGCATTAGTAATATGAAAAGGCCTGACTAAAAATATATATATATATATATATATATATATATATAAAGTAGTTAAATGACCATCAGCATCTCCTCGAAGTCATCTTCATCGATACCGTGCAGCGTGATGGTTCCGCTCCAAAAAATGTCCAAAGAATAGCTGTTCGAAGTATGGCGAACGCATTGCGAGGAAGGAGCTGCTCACGTAGAACTGAGAGGAGAATGGAAATCCAAACACAAAAGACGATGTCAATTAAAAAATACTTTTTTTTCAGTATAAAAGAAACTTTTGTCATGAAATATAGAACATTCTCCGTTTGCCTTTCCTTAGGATAGGAACAATTGCCAAATCAGCGTTGTGACATATTTCTGTTACATTGGAAATAGCAAATTGTGGACTTTCTAAATCTCGAGACAAAATTTTCGCCAATACTGCAATTTATGTTACAAACATGAATAGATGCTAACCTTTCGCTGGCAAACCTCGAGGCAGCGATCAGTGGGGTTTTCGAAAGGCTGATTGAAGCGAGGCATGAGCAGAGGTGTCAATGGGCCGGCCCGGCCCGGCCCGGCCGGCCCTCAGGGTCGGCCGGCCCAATTTCCCAAGGCCCCGGGCCGGCCCGGGCCGGGCCCAAGAAAGGTTATGCCGGCCCGTAGGCCCGATTGGGCCCTCAAGTCAGAAATTCCTGGCAAATTGATGGTAAAAACGTAAACTTGAAATTTTCGGAAGTATTATAAATTGGTTTATATAGTGGCATGTTACTTAGGGGTGGGGGAAACATATTTTTACTTAGTTAAACTCATGCAAACACAAAAGGAACCCCCAATTAACATAGCACCAATTATTGGAAAAAAATATGTTTTTTTTTGGATTTTGAATATCGGGCTCGAACGGGCCCACGGGCCGGGCAGGGCTGGGCCGGGCCCAAAATTACAAGGCCCGGAAATTTCCGGCCGGGTCGGGCCGAGACTGGGCCCCCAGGGCCGGGCTGGCCCAAATAGTTTGGGCCCATTGACACCTCTGGGCATGAGTGGCGTCGCTGTCAGACCCCGGGACTTGATCACTCTAATTCTTGCCAGAAAGTCCATGGTTCCCAAGTCGATGAATCCCTTTTGAGGATCTGCGATCTCGGACCATTTCCAGTCAATGTGCGAGAATTGTGAACGTGATGTTCTCCAGTTAAGGTTGACAAGCATCCGTGTGACCGGTCGTTCTACTGCATCGCAAGAGAAGAGCTCAACGCTGATTTCCGCTTGGATGAACCATGGCAGGCTCTTGCTGTGGTACGTGCAGAACACAATGCTACACACGTCGGATACTGGGTTACTCACGTCTTCGTCGAAGTACAGCTTGAATCGCCACGTGATGCCACCAATGTTGCATGCGTCCGATGTCTTCGTGAAGCTTGGCCTCCATCTCGGCTTTAGTGCTTCTGGGACGTCAAGACGTAAGATGCCCTCCATCCTGGGCGCAAAGACGCCTTTCAAGGACATATTCAGCGTGTCTAGAATAGGGCGGCGTTAATGGTGCTCAATTCTCCGAAATGTTCCATGAATTTTCAAAATGCGCAATACATTCGACATAAAGACACAAAATACACGATTTTTATGACATGTGTGGAGACGAAATCGGAGGGCTGGGAATAGACCTCGTATTTTTTTTAGCACCAATTATAATATGCAGGGACTATTTCGCTATATCCCACGACGAAGCAGTTCAACTTTGGCACTAATAAATGGTGCTAATTGTATAATATGAGATTCGCGAATGCAACACTCATGTGTACATTGCGCTAATTGCTTAAGACGGCCTCTCTGTAAGAGTTGAGCATGCGCTTACGGCAGCCTGCCCCGGGAAAATTGTTTTCGAATTCGTTATCAAAAAAATTTTTCTTATACAACTAGACACGCTCTATTTAATGAGCCTAATTTCATCATCATCCGATTTTTCCCTTCGGGATACACTACCGTAACCCTGAAAATTCATTGAGCTATAACTCCATCCAAAACCTGTTTTGTGAAACCACCTACATATCATTCAATAGCATTTCGAAAGCGCTTCAAATTTCATCTAGGAACATGTTTTGTTAAGATTTCATTTTGATCAAGAAAATTGGTTTTTTAAATAATATGAAGGGTAATCACGCACTTTATGGCCATTTCTCCACTCTGGGACCTAGGTAGAAAGAAAGAGCGTGAAATTTTCTACAAAATAAGCACCTTTCAAAAAAAAGTAAAGCGAACGATGTCTTCGATATCACGCGAAAAATGAGCGGGAGTCGGTCAAATTGGCGCATTTTCGGTCGCCGAGGCACAGTGCATGCGCATTCATTGGTCCATAACTACGCTCAATCTTAATATTACAAAATCGTAAATATATCATCTAAGAGCTCTCATGGAGATCTTCAAAGGTTACATACATACTTTTATTGAAAAGTTTGGATTTATATGAAAAATTTCGTTTTGTATAAAAAGAACGCTTAAAAAACTACTTCAGACACATTTCTACATACCCAAAGATACATCATAAGAAAGAGGATGAAATTTGGTACAAGATGAACCCCTTTAAATGAAATTCTTGTTATAAGCCATAAAAGAAAGGTCAGTAGCGTTACTGTCATTTCGTCCAAGAATTCATAGTTTAGTTTATTCGAATTAGAATATTCCAATCTTTTTTTTCTACACTTTTTCCATAAGGCCTTCTTATCCTACTCTTATGGCTTATAACAAAAGATCGTACGCATGGAATTTCATTTAAAGGGGTTCACCTTGTACCAAATTTCATCCTCTTTCTTATGATGTATCTTTGAGCATGTAGAAATGTTTCTGAAGTAGTTTTTTAAGCGTTCTTTTTATACAAAACGAAATTTCCCATATAAATCCAAACTTTTCAATAAAAGTATATATGTAACATTTGAAGATCTCCATGAGAGCTCTTAGATGATATATTTTCGATTTTGTAATATTAACATTGAGCGTAGTTATGGACCAATGAATGCGCATGCACTGTGCCTCGGCGACCGAAAATGCGCCATTTTGACCGACTCCCGCGCATTTTTCGCGTGATATCGAAGACATCGTACGCTTTAATTTTTTTTGAAAGGTGCTATTTTGTAATAAATTTCACGCTCTTTCTTTCTATCTAGGTCCCAGAGTGGAGAAATGGCCATAAAGTGCGTGATTACCTTTCATATTATTTAAAGCCAATTTTCTTGATCAAAATGAAATCTTAACAAAACATGTTCCTAGATGAAATTTGAAGCGCTTTCGAAATTCTATTGAATGATATGTACATGGTGTCACAAAACAGGTTTTGGATGAAGTTATGGCTCAATGAACTTTCAGGGTTACGGTAGTGTATCCCGAAGGGAAAAAAATCGGATGATGATGAAATTAGGCTCATTAAATAGAGCGTGTCGAGTTGTATAAGAAAAATGTTTTTGTTAACGAATTCGAAAACAATTTTCCCGGGGCAGGCCGCGCTCGCAGCTTACTGACATGCTCTCTTAACAGATGACCATCGCTCATGTAACCAATGCAAGAGCAGAAAGTGATAAATCAAATGGGTAGTAATTGTCTTATGAGTTATGAATTTAAATCAGTACATCTTCTGATGTGCTGATGCAAATATCATACACTACTATTATTTTTCAAATAAACAACTGGAACACAGATCGTGAATGTCATCTTTTTCCCTCCCTTTTCTCGCGTGACTACTTCCATGAATCTGTCCTTTCGTTTAAACTCTAATCTCTTCTGAAGCATGAAAACACTGTTTAATCGAGCCGCGCCTGGTGATAGATGGTTCATCAGTGCAAGGGAACAACGGCTTTTCGAGCAGGTACATGGCAAATTGGACTTGGCTTCACACATCGCCTCTGAACTGAGTCGCCATTTCAATTCAATTCAATTTCTTTATCGCATTGACCGATGTGGGCAAATATGTAGTTACATCATAATACTTGAGGAAACATAGTCTGGGCCAAGCAATATAAATTAGAAATTATTAAAACGAAAAAAAATGATACAAGAGAAAAAGATGACAGAAACAAAATGGGGCATGAGATGTAACGATTAAGAGACATTTTGTTGAGTTACAACGTGGGTACAATATTTACGGAATAAAGAAAGAGAATTCGAGGAGACATACTTTTCTTGTAAGGAGTTCCAGAGGCGGACAACACGATAAGAGAGGCATGAACGCCTTGATCGGAGGGAGCGGAGAGGGGGAAGTTCTAGCTTATAAGGGTGACCACGGAGAGTGGAAGAATATTGGGAGGGGAGAGAGAAAAAGCGAGTATGATCAATAGGCGTAAGTTTTCTAACGATCTTAAATGTAGTGACTAAATCCGTGACTCTCCTACGACATTCTAAGGGAATTAAGCCAAGGGAAACCAAACGTTCGTTATAAGGCATTGGACAGCCTATGCGCTTAAAAATCGAGCGGGTATAACTGCGTTGAACTTTCTCAAGCGAGGTAATAGAAAATGAAGAGGAGGGGTTAAAAACTTCTGAACAAGAATCTAATATTGGCAGAACATACACTTTGTACAATCGACATAGAATATGAATATTGCGTGTCTTAAAGGAGCGAAGAATGTATGCGGACCTAGCAGACGCTTTCCTAACAATTCCCTGAATATGCTCGTGGGTTGAGAGATCGGAGTCGTATGTTATTCCTAAGTCTTTGAAAGATGAAACAATGGGTAGGGCTACATTTCGGAGCGAGTACAAAAATTCGGGCTGACGCCCAATTGGAAGGACAACTGTCTTATCAAGAGAGATGGTGAGGCCCCATTTGCTAGACCATTTATCTACTGAGTTAAGAGCAGATTGGAGGAGGTTTGGGTTATTAAAAGTATACAGCTTAACATCATCTGCATAAATGGTGTAGTGACAGCCTGAGGGAATGCAATCAACGATATCATTAATATAAATAAGGAAAAGCAGAGGCCCAAGACAGGTACCTTGATTTACGCCGTTTCTTATGGGGTACGAAAGTGAAAATTCATTATCTATGACAACCGATTGTGATCTATTGGCTAGAAAAGAATCAAAAAAGCGGAGAAGGCTACCAGAAATGCCTATTCGAGCTAGCTTATAAAGGAGATGCTGCCTGGGCACGGTGTCAAAGGCCTTACTGTAATCAATGAAAACAGTGCTAATATATTGACCGGCATCAAGAGAAGAGTGCCAGTCATTAAGCGTGGTAAGAAGGGCGGAAGAGACAGAGTGACGGGGTCGAAAACCGAATTGGAATGGGGATAGGATGGAGTGATCTTCTAGATAACTGAAAATCTTACGAGCAATAATGCAATCTTACGAGCAATAATGCGTTACGACAGTTTAAAACATCAAATACATGCAATAATATCGTCAAGCATGTTGACTGTCGTGGAATATGAGGGAGTAATGCGATGAATGGCTATGCATTTGAATGAAACATATATACATATGTATTTTGCAAAAAAAAAACATTCTCCTCCACTGCATCCACGCTGCATTCGTGGAATGAACATTTATGTCTCCGTATGGTGCTTCCGTTGCGCTCAGAAACGCCATTCACTCATTAAATGTTCGCCTTCTCGCTTGCTTAATTGGCCGTTCGCGCCGCGAGGAAAATCTGTATAAAAGGAGCTGTCCGGGTGCCACAAAACGTTCTACAGAATGCCTCCTTACATTGTTAACCAAACAAAATTTTTATCAAATTATAATCTTCAAATTAAAGTGTGTTCAAATTCTTTTCTTGTCAGTTTGTACAAAGAATTGTTATGTAAAATAGAATTTTTTCTACATTCAATTTCCAAATTAAAATGTATCTGCATTCTTGTCAGCTTGCCAAGAAAATGCGCCTCGGCCATGTTGCCGCTGCCGTCGTGCTACAGGCTGCGGTAGCTCGCAGCGAAGACCCTTGTATTCGGGTATGCTTCTAAATGAATATTTGTTAAATTCATTAATCATATTTTCACTAGAAGTGACACTCTCTAACACTATCCGTTATCCTTTTCAGTACATCTTCGCGATGTCGCACCTGGACTGCTACCCAAAGAACGTGTGCGCGGAGAACGGAACGGCTGTTGACACCCAAAGAGGCCGTCGCGAGGTCGAGCCAATAGATCCCCCCGAGATCGCTCGGCATCCTTACAAAACCTACGAAGAATGCAAAGAGAACAGTATGATCAGTGAGTCGGCTAAGTCTATGCAACATCAATATACCTAGAAATATACAAACGCATGAATTGAGGGTACTAATAACGCCTGCATGTTGTTTTATACATACATTTGTATGTATTTACGTATCAACGAGTGATAATGTAATGTACACACTGTTCAGTGGATGCCTTCGTCTGCACGACGGGATTGAAAACCAAGGAATTCTGTGACGTCGAGAAATATCCAGAAATACAGTTTCCCGAGGGTTTCACAAAATTCACGAGAAAGTCTCCGAAGACGTGCCCCGCAGGCACCAGCTGCACCATAGGCTCCTACCCCTTCACCTTTGGCTACTGCTGTGACACGGCGGCGCAAGGTTTTCCCGCCGAAATAGTAACAATTAGCTATAACGTACTAGTAAGTACAAAGGAGTAGCAGTTGAATGACACTTCATCAAAAGTTATGCCTTTAGCTGAATACGATGCGGACGAGAAGGATCCGTGCCGCAATGGCGACAAGTCCCTTGGGAGGGGCCTGGTACGATTCATTATTTAGAAAACGAAAACAATGAACAATTGTATTTGCACGTCAAACAAAAGGTTGACTTTAAAAAAAAAGTTGGCATAGCTTTTAGATTCATAGTTCATAATTCAGTTAACATTTTGATGATGTTAGAACTGAAAATGCAACAACAAACATAACAATAATGGATGAAAATAACAGAACTGCTCCCTTCGGTTCTGCCCGTCTGATTCCACGTGCATCCAGCGCCGCTTCCTGGTATCGCATAATTAATTATGCTCAAGCTAGCTCAAACTTCCTTGTAGCGAAATGTAACGAAGCAATGAGCCTTCAATGTTTTTGCTAGATGCACAATCAAACATCACTTCAAAACGTTACATATGCATGTTCTTTCAATCAATGCACTCTTTCAGGCGTATTGCTGTCCTAAGAATAAGCCCAGCGAAGACTCTTGTCCTAAGGTATAATTATAAAAGAATTTTCCTAATATTTATTTATCATATTTTCACTAAAGATGATCCTTTCCAACACTCTCGAGTCATACGTTTCAGTACTTCTTCACGATGTCGCATCTGGACTGCTACCCAAAGAACGTGTGCGCAGAGAACGGAAAGCCTGTTAACAGAGGACGCCGCGCATATGATCCTAATGAGCCTAAGGGGCCTTTTGATACCTACGAAGAATGCAAGAAGAGGAATATGATCAGTGCGTCGGAAAACGCTAAGATTACACAAAAATATGAATAACATGCATGAGGATACTAATAACGCTTTACATACACATATAGATGTATGACCGAGTGATGCTCCGTTCAGTGGACGCCTTCATCTGCGCACCCGGATTGGCCACCTCGGGAAACTGTGACGTCGAGCCGTTTCCTGTGATACATAAGGGCTCGGAAGTGATCACGCTAAAGCCTCAGGAGACGTGCCCCGCAGGCTCCAGTTGCAACAGAGGCTTCCGCGTTGGCTTCTGCTGTGACACGGCGTCGCAAGGTTGCCGCCGAGACATTGTCCAGTCCCGTGTGACAATTAGCGTAGCATTTATTAGGAGAGCAATTTGTATCAAACCTCATCAAATGCAATGACTTCAGATGAATTCGCTCGGGACGAGAAGGATCCGTGTCGCAATGGCGACAAGTCCCTTGGGAGGGGCCTGGTACGATTCATAATTTAAGAGACGATGAAAACGAACTATTATGTTTTTTTATCGACTTACAATATGCTCGACTTAATTGTACATCCAATTCGTAAAAAGTCGGCATAGCTTTTAGATTCATAGTTTATACTTCAGCCACCATTTTGATTATGTTAGTACTGAAAAATCAACAACAAACATAACAATAATGGATGACCATAACAGAACTGCTCCGATCGATTCTGCCCGTCTGATTCCACGTGCGTTCAGCGGCGCTTCCTGGTATCGCTTATGAATGATTATACATCATTGTAACGAAAAACGAACCTTCAAGATGCACAATCATACATCACGTCAAAACGTTACAAATGTCCTTTCAATTAATGCACTCTTTCAGGCGTATTGCTGTCCTAAGAATAAGCCCAGCGAAGACTCTTGTCTTAAGGTATAATTATAAAAGAATACTTCCTTATATTTATTTATCATATTTTTACTAGACACTGTCCAACACTCTCCGTCATCCTTTTCAGTACTTCTTCAAGTTCTCGCACCTGGACTGCTACCCAAAGAACATGTGTGCGGAGAATGGAACGGCTGTTAACAGAGGACGCCGCGCTTACGAACCTGAGCCTAGGGGGCCTTTTGATACCTACGAAGAATGCAAGAAGAGGAATATGCTCAGTGCGTCGGATAACGCTAAGTTTATACACAAATATAAATAACATGCATGAGGATACTAATAACGATTTACATACATATATAGATGTGATATAAGCAGTATGCTCTGTTCAGTGGACGCCTTCATCTGCGCACCCGGATTGGCCGTCTCGGGATACTGCGACCTCATGCCACAAATATATTTCGGTCCCGAAAAGATCACGCGAAAGCCTAAGGAGACGTGCCCCGCAGGCTCCAGCTGCAACAGAGGCGCCGAAAGTCACATGGGCTACTGCTGTGACACGGCGCTTGCCGACGAGACATTATTATCCTGTCACGCGGGACAATTAGCGTTGCATTTACTAGTAATAGAAGAAGTTGAATCAAACTTCTATCATATAGTTTTGTCTTCAGGTGAATACCATGCCGACGAGAAGGATCCGTGTCGCAATGGGGAGAAATCCCTTGGGAGGGGCCTGGTACGATTCATAATTTAGAAGGCGAAAAAAGCAACTATTATGTGCATTAAATTGGCAAATTGCAGCTATTTGGTACATTTTTCATATTTCAGCTATTACTTGATAATAATGTGAGCGCTGAAAATGCACCAAAAAAGTAAACTAAAACATAATTACAGAACTGCTCCGACCGCTTCTGCCCTTCTGATTCAACATGCGTCCAGCGCCGCTTCTTGGTATCACTTATTAATTATGCGCTAGCTCGAACTTCTTTACAAAGTAACTCTGCAATGTTCTAGTTTACTGGCACAATCAAACATCTGGCCAAAACTGTAACATATGAAGTACACATGTTTGTTCTTTCAGGCGTATTGCTGCCCTAATGGTAAGAATAAGATCAACGAGGTCTCTCGTAACATTACTGTCACGCAGACTTGCTTCACAAGGGTATATTGTAATATTGAACATGTTTCCAATAATCCTTGGTATTTACATATATATATTTCTTACAGTACACCTTTGACGCGTCTCGCCGCGACTGCAACCCGACCACGGTGTGCAACGTGGAGGAGACGCAGGTTCATGCGCTCTGCATTCCGGCTTGTCGCGGACGCCGATCGGCCGATCCAGCGGTCAAAGATTCTACCGCCGCGGCGTCCGTGCCGGAGACGACGTACGCGTCGCACTTGGCCTCCGCCGCCTTCAACGCCATCGTTCCGCGTCCCATCGTCCCGCGCCATTCTTCCGCCTCGGAAGAAATCAACATCAGCATTCGTATTTGAGCACGATCAATCGATTGTCCACAATAAAGTGATTTTTCGCAGTGTCTGCCTATTCATGGACCTCTTCCATCATGTATCAAATCCCCAAGAATGGCGAAGACTCATCCACGGAATCCATTAACCCGTTGATTGATTGATATGTTGACTATAATATTCTGTGTTATAAGCTTTTGTGAAATATATATATATATAAAAAGTACCGTCTTACATGTATGTAAGTAAGCATATATGTACATACATACATACATATGTACATATGACGCGATTTGCGAGAGAATCGTAAGGAAGCCAAAGAGCCGGGGACCCGGCAAAATTAGATTTCGCTCAAAAGCTCTTTATAGGTCATTTTTAACACGGCGAAACGTTTGGAATGGGTCCGGGAGTCTGAAATCGCCGTTTTGGCGAGCTGTGCGAGGTTTAAAATTCGAGAGCCCGATGAAACTTGCAGAGATGGTCGCACATTCGGGTTCGCTGTTTCGCACACAATAAAGCAATATTAGTGAAAAGTTTTTCATAAATAGACAAGATATTGCTTTATGAAGCTACTAAAGTAGAATTTGAAAATATTCACTTTTATGGCCTCAGCGGCCCCTAGACTTTGGAGACGCTCCGTCCTCTTATATGGAAATTAGTCATGGGTTTTCTATTTGAAGTTGTAGAGCAAAAAATTATCTTTCCAAAGAGCTATAGTATGCCAGACACCGACGAGCTTTTTTATGTTTCCCAATCACAAAACTGTTGAAATACCCTCGATTCAGTGCCCGTGCATCGGCTTGCACTTTGTTTAGGCGTTACCGACGACGAAACCGCAACACAAGCGATATACGGCATGAAGGTAGTCTAGGGAATTTATGTAGGTTTTTATGTAACTGTTTAAATAAAATTTAAATGCAAAACAAATTTGTTAATTGCCGGGCAAAAGAGTTTGCTCCCCTGAGGAATCGAACCAGGGACCTTTGCATCGCGATCTCAACTCATTCGCACTACAGTAAATCACCATTAATGCAGCCGACAATGCCATTCTTCTCACTCTGCCCGGTGCATAGGTCAAAAAATCGATGAACCCGCGTATTTCAACAGTTTTATGATTGGGAAACATAAAAAAGCTCGTCGGTATCTGGCATACTATAGCTAATTGGAAAGATAATTTCTTGCTCTACAACTTAAGATAGAAAACCCATGACTAATTTCCATATAAAAGAATGGCGAATCTCCAAAGTCTAGGGGACACTGAGGCCATAAAAGTGAATATTTTTAAATTCTACTTTAGTAGCTTTATAAAACAATATCTTGTCTATTTGTGACAAAATTTTCACGAATATTGCTGTATCGTGTGCGAAACAGCGAACGCGAATGTGCACCATCTCTGCAAGTTTCTTCGGGCTCTCGAATTTTAAACCTCGCACAGCTCGCCAAAATGATGATTTCAGAATCCCGGACCCATTCCAATCGTTTCGCCGTGTTAAAAAGTACCTATAAAAAGCTTTTGAGCGAAATCTAATTTTACCGGGTCCCCGGCCATTTTGATACTCTCGCAAATCGCGTCATATATTGCAGAAATACTCCTCCACAACATCCACGTCGCATTCGTGGAATGAACATTAATGTCTCCGGATCATGCTTCCGTTGCGCTCAGAAGCGCCTTTCACCGCCTTTCTCTTCTGTTTTATTGGCCGTTCGCACGTAGATGCAGCTCTCTTGTATAAATGAAGGCGTCCGGTAGCTGGAAAACGGAAGACGGAATGGCCTCCTTACACTATTAACCAAAACAAAATTACTTACCAAAACAGAATTTTTTTTAAAGATTAATTTATGAATTAAAATGTAGTTAAAGTCATGTCAGCCTGTCAATGGGACTCCTCGGCCTTGCTGGCTCTGCCGTTGTGCTGTTGGCTGCCTTCGTGTCCGTAGCTCGCAGCGAGAAGTCTTGCATTCGGGTATGCTTCTAAATGAATACTTGTCTACATTTGTTAATCATAGTTTCACTAGAGATGCCGTACACACGAAGTCTTCCTGTGCAGTACTACTTCGAGCTGTCACACCGGGAGTGCTACCCGATTAATGTATGCGCGGAGAACGAAACTGATATTGCCAGCCGATCGATCGATGTGCACCGAGGACGCCGCCGAGTAATGTTCGGCTCCGACACCCTCGAAGGATGCAGGAAAATAATTACTCCGTTCAGTGAGTTGGTTAATGATAAGTTTATGCTATATCAATGTTAATCCAAATGGGCAAAGAGGAATCATCATCATACATACATACATATATTTATATTCCACTTACAATTAGCCCATTTCGCTATAACCGTTATTGCATCGGCCCCTCGCCGTTGAGCGGTACTGTACATGTAAAAGCATGCATAATTTAGCATGCATGAGGATTCTAATAACGCCTACAATTCGTTTTACAGACATATCTACATATGTATGGGTGAGAGATGAAATGTGCACCATTCAGAGGATCAATTTGTCTGCGCTCCCGGATTGGCGCAGTCAGGAAATTGTGATGTCTCCAAAAACATCACAGAAAGGCCTCCGAAGAAGTGCCCCGTAGGCTCACGCTGCAACAATGTCTTAGGCATTGGCATCTGCTGCGACACGGCGTCGCAAGGTTGCCGCCGAGACATTGTCACTCCACGCGTAACAATTAACATAACATTGTTACTAGTAGGAGAAGAAGTTGAAACAAACTTAAGCAAAAGTTATGCTTTCAGCTGAATACGCTGCCGACGAGAAGGATCCATGCCGCAATGGCGAGAAGTCCCTGGGAAGGGCGTGGTGCGGATTCACAATTTAGAAGGCGAAAAAAAAGTATTTCCACGTCAAAGAATACGCTCGACTTAATTGTGCATTGATTTTGCAAAAAGTCGGAAAAACATTTAGGTCCATAGTTCATATTTCAGTAAATATTTGAAAATTTTAGCGCTGAAATAAAAAAAAAGCAATAACAGAAATGCTCCCATCGATTCTGCCCGTCTGATTCGACACCGTGACTAAACAATGTGTCCTATCAAGTATTTGCCATTTCCAATCAATACACTCTTTCAGGCGTATTGCTGTCCTAACGTCACGCGCCGTTCTTCCGCCTCGGAGGAAATCAACATCAACATTGGCCTTTGAGCACGATCAATCAATTACCCAGAATAAAGGCATCTATCAGAGTGTCATTTGAATGAATATCATGTGTTTATTGTAAAAAGAAATACATACACCCCACAACATCCATGCTGCTTTCTTTAAAAGAACATTAATGTCTCTGGAAGGCACTTCCGCTTCGCCAGGAAGCGCCTTTCACTCGTTTAATGTCCGACTTCTCTTCTCCTTTATTGGTCGTTTGCACAGCAACGTTGCGTGTGGAAATCCCGTATAAAAGTGCCCGTTCACGAGCAGCAAAGCCAACGATAGAACTGCCTCTAAGCCCCCTCTTTACCAAAGCAGAATTTTTAAATCATAATTTGCATAATTAAAATATGTAAATTTAAATTCGTAGCAGCTTGTTAAGGAAATGCGACTCTGCATTCCTGCTGCTGCCGTTCTGCTGTTATCTGCTGCCGTGTCCTAGCTGGCAGCGAGGTCTCTCGTAATGTTACTGTCACGAAGAATTGCTTCATAAGGGCACTTTGTCCTATTCAACTTTTATATCGAATGATTTCTTCTAATTGTCAGAAATGCGCCATTTTCATTAGCGGAATCTCCATAGTTAATACGTTATACTAGGGAAAATATTACAGTACACCTTTGACGCGTCTCGCCGCGACTGTAGCACGACCGAGGTGTGCGACATCGAGGAGACGCAGGTTCATGCGCTCTGCATTCCGGCTTGTCGCGGACGCCGATCGGCTGATCCAACGTTGAAAACGTCGGCTGCCGCGGCGTCTGTGCCGGAGACGACATTCGCGTCGTACTTGGAGACATTCGCGTCGTACTACGTCGTACCCATCGTTCCGCGCCGCTCTTACGCCTCGGAGGAAATCAACATCAACATCCGCCTTTGAGCACGATCTATCGACTGACCACAATAAAGTCATCTTCCAAAGTGTCTGCTTATTTATTATGGAAACGAGAGAAGAAGTGTTTTCTTGATGTTGAAGATTGTACATACAAGACCATTTATTATTTTGATTAGACAAAGAAAGATACCTTGTTCACAAAGAAGCTTTCTGAGTGGAGACTCTCATTCTCGCGTGCTATTTCGTAGGCCACACAAACAGTCTGCGTGAAAATAGCAAGCGCGTATGAAAGTGCGAAGGGCGGCCGAAATTTAAAATCTCATTTAATTTTTAGATGATCACCTCCTTTAACGAAAAAAAGAATGAATTGCACTGGATATGGCAAAGGTTATGTTAGAGACCGGACGGGTAATAATAAAACTTTAAAAATGTCCTCTGGCCATCATCAGCCTAGAAAGCACCGTAAGCCTCGCGTGAGAAGGTCAGTCGCTCGCCCAGGTGGGCCTGGAAGAAATACTCATTGATGCCCGGATAATTCGTCCAACGATAATTGGTGAAATGATAAGACGCAGAAAAATTAAGTGATAAAATAGTCTGTTATTTGCATTGCGCAAAGCTGCTCAGATAACAATACTTGTAGCAACACACTTTCCTGCGAAGAGAGAGAGAGAGAGAGAGAGAGCGAGATAAAAGCTATTTTCATAACTTCTCACCTGAATAAGTGCATTCTCTGCTACAGCCGCCTGCACGCGAAGACGACGACTCTCCTCCTCGAGACGAGAGAGAGCTTGACGGACTCGGACGAGGGGGGCTGAAGAAGGAGGGAGAGAGAGAGAGAGAGAGAGAGAGAGAGAGAGAGGAGAGAGATAGGAGAGAGGGGGGAGAGAGAGAAAGAAAAAAAACATAACAAGATGGAGAATGAGGACCAACGGGACAAACGGGGAGGAACAAATTGAGAGGGGAGAGAGAGAGAGAGAGAGAGAGAGAGAGAGAGAAAGAGACAGGCGAAGAGGCAAAAGACTGTACAGGCGAGAGTTGGGAGAAAGAGAAAAGAGGCGAAATGGCAAAGATAACAAGTATTCCTTCCCGGGTTCCCCAAGCCATAGAAGGAAATAGTGATTCGTCAGGGACAAGACTGGTCTCGCAACGACAGCGTGCCCCTTCCTACAACCTCACCTCCATCGCTGGTCCTCGTCGTCTCCTGCTCGATGTGCTCCTTCAGTTGATTGATGTCATCTGAGATGGCCTCGATCGCCTTCGTCCGCGACTGAATCCCTCCGCTCACCGATCTGAGAGGGCAAGGAAGCTTCTTCTCAATCTTCATTCTTTCTCACTTATCCATGCCTTCTTCTCATCTTTTCTCTCTCTCCCTCTGCATCTCTCTCTTTATCTATCTCTCTTTCTCTCTCTCTCGCTATCTCTCTCTCTTTTCTCTCCATCTCTATATCTCTCACACCCTCTCTTCCCTTCTCCCTGTCTACCCACTTGTACTTCTCGGTGCTCTCTGCGAACAGATCCTGCCTCCTCTTCAGCTTGGCCAGACTGCCACTCATCTGCGTGTTCAGCGTTCTCTCGCGCGTTTCGATTGAGTCCATGCTCTTTTCAAGACGGCCCGACAGCTAAATTAAAGTTGAATAATTAAATAAATAATTTGTGAAATTATATATGTGTCTTTACTTCACGTAGATGGGCGCTTTAAATTATCATATCAACCGTAATCTATTTACATTTTCCTGACCATTGTAGTCGCACGTCTCTCTAATTGTAAATGTCACTTGGGTTCTCTCGCCCTTGTGTAGGGTACAAAAGGCGCCAATTCAAGATTGAGTTTTTTTTTTCAGAAGTGCGCTGCTTGAAATGTTGAAAGTATGTAGCTGACGTCCTCGAGCTGAGCCGATGCCGTATCGGCCAGCTCGGCCAGCTTCTTCCGCATCGAGCTCATCTTGTCGATATGCATTCGCCAATCCTATAAAAAGAGAAAGAGAGAGAGAGGAGATAGTGAAAGGGAGAGAGAGATTTGAGTATGTGACAGAGAATGAGACAAATTGTTTAAGAGCGAGAAAAAGTAAGAGAGAGAGAGAAAAAAAGAACGTGAAAAAGAGAAACCTTTGCATCAGCAACGACAATCTTGAGCAGCGGCGTGACCCTCTCCACCTCCTCGCGCCACGCGGACACGTCCGTCGTCGTGCTCTTCAGCACCGTTTGCATGCCCTGCAAGGAGGATACTACAGATGTCAGAGGAATACTGTAGGTGTTGAGTAGGTAGATACCGAACACATGAAAATGGAAGTAGTCAGGCTATCAAGAAGATCAGGCAGTCATCGCCAGCCACATCCAAATTATGAGCAAGTGAAACTACAAGGAACACTGAGAATCGACTTGAGATGGACAAGAAAGGTGCAAAAAATAGAAAGAAGTAAATAAATATGAGACTGTGGAAATGAAATAAAGGGAAACCTCTGCGATAGACGGCGCGTGTACGTCGACGAGCACGGCATCGTCTTCATCGAAGGCAGCTTCCGGCTCGTAGTCACTCTGGAGAACCACTCTCTCCTTCTCTACTGCTCTCCTCTCTCTCTCTCTTTCTCTCTGTTCCCTTTTCTCTCTTTATTACGCCGCCACTTTGCATATCTCTCTATTTCTCTCTCATCTCAATCTCTCTCTCTTTCTCTCTCTCTCTGTCTACGTCATTTCCACTCGACGCTCCGTCTTCATCCACGTCGACATCGTCGTCATCAGCAACGTCGCGCGGGCGAATTCTGCAAAATCCGCTTATAAACGACTTCTCAGTTCCTGCCACGCTGACTCTCTCTCCCCCTCTCTCTCTCTCTCTCTCTCTCTCTCTCTCTCTCTCTCTCTCTTACTCTATTTCTCTTTTCCTCACTTTTATCTCTTCCTCTCTGCCTCGCTTCTTCTCAGCTCTCTTCTCGTTCTCTCTCTCTCTCTCTCTCTCTATCTCTCTCTCTTCTCTCTCTCTCCGTCTACGTCTGAAATCGAAATGCGCCATGCGAGAGTGCGGCATCTGCCGCGGCATGCAGCAGCTGCAGGGCGGACTCTCCACTTCCACCCCTCAGTCGACTCACGACGAGATCGGCGGCGCCGGGCTAGAAAATTATGGATCATATAATTTGAAGTAAAAAAGTGGAGAAAGTTTTCACAAGATCAAAATAAGCAAAAGCATTAAAAAAGTTTGCTCTCTAACCAACTGCTGGCGGCGAGCCTCGGCAACAATGTTCGAGAGAGTCGTGTTCGGGTCGTCGAGCTAAGGAAAAATACCGAAAAAAAATTGAGGTTCACCATAAGATTTAACAAAAGAATTAAAGTCCATTTTGTGCAAATCATCATAAATTATTGAGAAATAAAGTATTAACATACAAACAAAATTAGTAAATTAATCCAGAGCAGATAAAGCCCACCTCTTGCGGCATCGGAAACTGCTCGTTGCCGGACTTGCGAAGAAGCCACGCGCTAAGGCGAACGAAGACCAAGAACTGCTCGCCTGTGCCGGTGGCTCGCGAGAAGGAATGTCTATTAACATTTGTTAGTAATATAATTATAATTATAATTAGCGTTTTTAAGTGCTTCGAAAAGGTAGCATGGATCCCTTTCAACGTTTTTCTTTAAACAGAATGACGACATCTTCAGTCTTCTGCCAACCTCTGAATCGGCCGGAATGACTTGTCCATTCGGAGGAATTCCATCTCGTATCCGAGCAGCTTGAGCTTATCGAGGAGGGCGGAGCTGCTCGCCATGACATCAAAGACGCCGCCAGGCCCGCCGGCTTCTCCACCTCCTTCAGCCGCCTCGCCGTCATCGTCCCTCTCCATAGTTGATCCTTCACTAATGGTAAGAAACTATGTTCATCTTGACAGCGTTTCCATATTAACATGAGCAGAACGCCGTATACAACTATGGAAATAATTACACACACACAAGCAATCTGACAAGGGAAGACTCTGTCCATAACCTAGCTAGTCGTAATCTTATCAAGAAATTCATAATGAGAGGACAATCCACTGCGCCTCGTTGAGGAAGTTGAAATGTCGCAACCAATGACTGTGATAAAGTTCGATCATTTCCTATGTAAATTTTTGTTCATTTTTCAAAAAAATGTATGTATAAAAATCACAATGGCGACAGTAGCACTTTAAAAATAGTTCAAGACTCATATTTCTAAAAGGACGACGTAAAAAACTTAATGAGATTACAATTTGCTGGGTTAAGGAAAGAGGCTTCCCTTGTGAGGTGACCGAAATGAGAACCAAGCCTGAGCAAGAGAGTGAGATTGTGAGAGAAAGAGAGTTATAGAGAGAGAGAGAGAAAGAGAGAATGAGAGAGAGAAAGAGAGAATGAGAGAGAAAGAGAGAATGAGAGACAGAGGGAAAGAGAGAGAGAGAGAGACCATGCGATTTCAGGACGCATCACCATGGTAACCGGCCCCATGACCGTCAAGGCTCGCGTTAGAGGCCATTTATAGGTGCAGAGAAACAATGTCCAACAAACAAGCAATTTCCATCATTCTGCTGCTGTTCATCGTATCGGAATAGCCAAATAAGCCTTCTAACGTTTCTTAATAATAGGATCCCGCCCAATTCCCTCACTGTGTTTATACTCATTTTGCTTCCCGGTGTACATCTAAACCTTAACGTCATGTAATATACATATGTACATTAACACAAAGTAGCGCCTACAATATTTATTAAGTAAGACAAGAACAGAAAAACTCAACAATATCAAGAGACGATAAAACATTTGATATGGTAACCAATTCCCGCTTGCAACAATAAACAATATCAACCACGAATGATGTAATAGGCATAACAACTGGAAGCAGTAATAATTGAACTATTAAGCAATTATGATGTCCTTGCTAAATGCCCCCATCTAAGTCATACTTCAGCTTCCTCTTTCGAATTCTTCCCCTTCCGTTCTCGCGCAATGTTTGCGATGGCTCGCGGACGCATTTCAGCTGTGGACGCAGAGTCAACGAGAAGAAGGGGCCTAGAAGAGACAAAGTGAGAAAGAGAGACAGAGACCGAGATAGAGACAGAAAGACACAGAGACAGAGAGAGAGAGAGACAGAGAGAGAGACAGAGAGAGAGAGAGACAGAGAGAGACAGAGACAGAGAGAGAGAGAGAGAGAAAGAGAACGGATAAATAGAAAAGAGCGTAAATAATTTTTACATGGATATAACAGGATTTTAATTAAAAAAGAAAACTTTAAAAAGAAATCCTTCTTTAAATCTCCAACCTCAGTGCAGAGCGAAGCGAATGGAAGAGATCGGGAAAGATGAGTTCTTGCGCGGCCAGCAACTGCTTCATTCGATGACGCTCAGTCGCCTGGGATATTTTTTATCTTTAGTCAGTCATATAATTATAATTATTATACTGTTTCATAAGAAATTCGTGCAATACTAGAGTTAAGCAAAGAAAAAAAGATATTTCATGATGATGAATAAATAATTTTAAAAATATATACAAAAACTCATTTAGAAACAAGTAAATAAATAATTAAACAAATAAATAAACCTGATCGAAGCATGCCGGGCAGTTCTCGGGCACAACCGGCAGCTGAGCGGTCGCGGCGAACTCGCGGAGGGCTCGTTCACGTACAAGGACGAGGGGCCGGATTACGCGAAGATTGTCAGAGCTGGAGAGGGAGAGAGAGAGCAAGAGAGGGAATGAGTACGAGAGAGACAGAGAGAATGAAAGAGAGAGAATGGGGATGGAGACGTGATAGAGAGAATGAGAGAGACAGAGAATGAGAAAGAGAGAGATAGAGAAAGACAGAGAGAAACGAAAACCTCATACCCGGTAGAGTACTGCGCCTTCATAGTCGCCAGACTTCTGGAAGGCAGCGATGAAGAAGCTGAACGAGAACATTGATAGAAAAGCGTCAATAAGTATTTTTTAAAATACACAGAAATTATACCTAATTTTTCCTCTTCAATTTTAAGATTCATTGGAAGAGAATACCAACTTGCTCGGCGCATAAATCTCTCACATTCTGGAGAACGCTAATTTTAAGAAAAAATATAATAAAAAGGGATAAATAAATATATTACATAATTAATACATTAATAAATAAATATGAACAACAGTACATAAATAAGTAGAAATATATAACCTCTCGGCCAGGTCATCCAAATGATGCGCCATCGCGAGGACATTCCAGCCGTGGAGTCGTGCGGCGGCTGCTAGGCGGCCGCGTTTCATTCGCGAGCAGAAGGCGCAGAGCGAGCGGAGACCACGGATGCCGCGCGCCGCACCGATGATGTCTGAGGGGGGAAGGAGGGAGAGAGATAACGAGAGAGAGAGAGAAAGAGAAGAACAGGGAGACAGAGAGACGACGAGATCGAGAGGCAAAGAGAGAGATAGAGAGAGATAGAGACAGAGAGAGAAAAAGAGAGAGAGAGAGACAATCCAACCACGTCATACCTTGTTCCTCATAAAAGTAGTCAATGTTGAGACTTCTACAGTACTCAATGAGTGGCCGCGGATTGAAAGAGGGCGAGCCGGGGTCCACAGTCATCGCGCCGAGTTCGAATTGAGTGCCGCGCCTAAATATATATTTTTTTTTTATTTGTTTAGGAGTATTATATATCTGTAATTTTTAAACGCAAGATATTTGAAGAATATTTCGAGTTTCAATAAATGTCTTTGCTTTATTCAGCACACCAATAAAAAAAATAAATAATCCGTTTTAGTTAATTATCCTAAAGACTGAAGTGGTTCACTGTTTAAAAAAAGAGCTAGACCAAATTCCCTGTTCCAACCTGTCCTTGTTCCTTCTCCAGTAGTGATGAAGTACATGTAGCAGGGAAAGAGAATCCTTTCCACCGGACAAGCACACCAGAACGCGATCGCCGTTCTAAAAAGAAAAAAAATTAGTGAAAGATTATTAACAATGATAAAAATACAGATAATATTTAATTTTATATTTTTGTTTTATTATGAAATTATTAAATATAATGAAATTCTTAATAATATTTAAACTTAAATATAAAATAAGAAAACCTTGATCATGTCCAATCCATGAATAACATCCGTGCACTGCTTGTAGAGTTCGAGGGGTGGCACTGCCCAGGGGAGCGCAGCTTCTTCCCGTCTGAAAAGGCGACTACACCGCGTCAGCTCTCTCTCTCTCTCTCTCTCTCTCTGTCTGTCTCTCTCTCTCTGTCTGTCTCTCTCTCTCTCTCGCTCTCCCCTCGATCGCGCCTGTCTTAACCTCGATAGCTCTCTCCGCCGTACAATGACCCTCCTCTGCCAGTCTTGCTGCGGCGGTAGAGAAGCCGAATTGCTCAGCTCTACTTCATCTTTATACTCGACTGTTGTTCCATTTTCTATGGCACATTCCTCAAGATTAGAACAAAATTACGACAACGTTATCTTTATATTGTCATAGAAACAAAATTAAAACTAATTGAAATCACGGGATTCTTCTCTTATGAGCTTCTTCATTGTATACAAACTGTTATAAAGAGATAGAAAGAGAAGAGAGAGAGAGAGTGGAGAGAAAGAGAGGGGAGAGTGAAATAGAGGTATGTAGAGAGCGAGAGAAAGAGAGAGAGAGAGAGAGAGAGAGAGAGAGAGCAATGATAGGGAAAGAAAAAGAGAGAGGCGAGAGAGATGAGTAAGAGAGAGTTAATTGAGTGGGGAAAACTGATGTTTTTTTTAAATTTCGGCATCATCTAAATAGCAATATAAAGCGTTATAAATACTTAAAATGAATCTACTACTTAGTACTTCATCTAACCTCCAAAGAAGAAGATAAATCGGCGAAAGTACAAGTGTCACTCTCGCTCTGTGCGCTATCACAAGTTGACATCGCCAGAAGAGGGCACGCTGCAAATGTTTATTATTTAATTAATAGAAAAATATTTCGCTGAAATTAGTGACAGATCACATAATCTTCAGCAAAGTCTAGAACTTAATTATTTGAAAAAGAAATGAAATTATCAACATATAATTATTACATACTATGAATCAGGCATTCCCTGGAAAGAGTAAGTGTCTCATACGGTTTTAAACAAATTAAAAGATTTTTTCTTTAATTCAAGAAAACAGTCTAACCAGCAACTACTTGCGAGTCACAACCAGTCACGTGTTCTACCGTATGCTCCGCTATCGTACACTTGTTGGTTACAGTGTCCTCTTCATTCTTCTCTTCGTCTCCAGACGCGGTAGCAATTCTCGGACTGGATGAAGCAGCATTGTCAGTTTCCTCAGTGATGTCATCCTGTGTAGAATACTGCTGAATGATAAAATAAAGTTTAAAAAAAATTACAAAAATATTGAGAACACGACATAAAGAGTAGCAAATCAAAGGCTTTGATTTTTTCTAGTGTCTTGTTTAATCAGTTCAATCATTAATAGCTTCAATGAAATGCAACGGTTATTTCTATCGAAAAAATAATTAATTACTGTAACAAAAACCTCACTTCGCTGCGCGTATATTCTCGTGGCTGAATAATGCAGGTTGTGCTCGACGTGGAAGTTGGAATTGCGCGCAAAACTTCTCTCTCGTAGACCTGTAAACATAAATCCAGTAATAAAAAATATTGGGTGAAAAAAGTAAAAAAAAAATCAATATATTCACCTCAATTGGCAGGATGAACCAGCGCAGCTCGCTGGCAGCTGCCGAAAATGCAAGCCGGCCATCCGGAAGTGCTGCAGCCTTTGAATCGGCACACATTTATTTTAAAGATAATTATAATTTCATTTAGCTTCTCTAATATTTCTTTAAATTTCTTCAAATTGGAATAAAAATTAATTGAGAATTACGCAATACAGAAGAATTTTGCTTAAAGTGCTAACTATTTAGCTAATTGTATGCAAGCAATCATTCACAAATTAATGAAGAATGAAGCCTATCATTTTTGCTTAAAAGTTTCTAGTTACAGTGAAGAAATCTGTAATCAGGCATGAGAACATGAGTCTTCGACATTTCGATTTGGTTTGATTACCTTATTTGCCCTCGCCACGAGTGCGGCCTCTCTGGCCTCTTCGGCCGCCTTGAATAGATCCCTCGGCGGACCGGACTCGTCCCGCTTACGTTGTCGCTCGTTGCTGATCTAGGAATTACAGTACAATTATTTTATATAAAAAATCATTATGCATTTTAAGTTTTAGGTTTGATTACCTTATTTGCCCTCGCCACGAGTGCGGCCTCTCTGGCCTCTTCGGCCGCCTTGAATAGATCCCTCGGCGGACCGGACTCGTCCCGCTTACGTTGTCGCTCGTTGCTGATCTAGGAATTACAGTACAATTATTTTATATAAAAAATCATTATGCATTTTAAGTTTTAGGTTTGATTACCTTATTTGCCCTCGCCACGAGTGCGGCCTCTCTGGCCTCTTCGGCCGCCTTGAATAGATCCCTCGGCGGACCGGACTCGTCCCGCTTACGTTGTCGCTCGTTGCTGATCTAGGAATTACAGTACAATTATTTTATATAAAAAATCATTATGCATTTTAAGTTTTAGGTTTGATTACCTTATTTGCCCTCGCCACGAGTGCGGCCTCTCTGGCCTCTTCGGCCGCCTTGAATAGATCCCTCGGCGGACCGGACTCGTCCCGCTTACGTTGTCGCTCGTTGCTGATCTAGGAATTACAGTACAATTATTTTATATAAAAAATCATTATGCATTTTAAGTTTTAGGTTTGATTACCTTATTTGCCCTCGCCACGAGTGCGGCCTCTCTGGCCTCTTCGGCCGCCTTGAATAGATCCCTCGGCGGACCGGACTCGTCCCGCTTACGTTGTCGCTCGTTGCTGATCTAGGAATTACAGTACAATTATTTTATATAAAAAATCATTATGCATTTTAAGTTTTAGGTTTGATTACCTTATTTGCCCTCGCCACGAGTGCGGCCTCTCTGGCCTCTTCGGCCGCCTTGAATAGATCCCTCGGCGGACCGGACTCGTCCCGCTTACGTTGTCGCTCGTTGCTGATCTAGGAATTACAGTACAATTATTTTATATAAAAAATCATTATGCATTTTAAGTTTTAGGTTTGATTACCTTATTTGCCCTCGCCACGAGTGCGGCCTCTCTGGCCTCTTCGGCCGCCTTGAATAGATCCCTCGGCGGACCGGACTCGTCCCGCTTACGTTGTCGCTCGTTGCTGATCTAGGAATTACAGTACAATTATTTTATATAAAAAATCATTATGCATTTTAAGTTTTAGGTTTGATTACCTTATTTGCCCTCGCCACGAGTGCGGCCTCTCTGGCCTCTTCGGCCGCCTTGAATAGATCCCTCGGCGGACCGGACTCGTCCCGCTTACGTTGTCGCTCGTTGCTGATCTAGGAATTACAGTACAATTATTTTATATAAAAAATCATTATGCATTTTAAGTTTTAGGTTTGATTACCTTATTTGCCCTCGCCACGAGTGCGGCCTCTCTGGCCTCTTCGGCCGCCTTGAATAGATCCCTCGGCGGACCGGACTCGTCCCGCTTACGTTGTCGCTCGTTGCTGATCTAGGAATTACAGTACAATTATTTTATATAAAAAATCATTATGCATTTTAAGTTTTAGGTTTGATTACCTTATTTGCCCTCGCCACGAGTGCGGCCTCTCTGGCCTCTTCGGCCGCCTTGAATAGATCCCTCGGCGGACCGGACTCGTCCCGCTTACGTTGTCGCTCGTTGCTGATCTAGGAATTACAGTACAATTATTTTATATAAAAAATCATTATGCATTTTAAGTTTTAGGTTTGATTACCTTATTTGCCCTCGCCACGAGTGCGGCCTCTCTGGCCTCTTCGGCCGCCTTGAATAGATCCCTCGGCGGACCGGACTCGTCCCGCTTACGTTGTCGCTCGTTGCTGATCTAGGAATTACAGTACAATTATTTTATATAAAAAATCATTATGCATTTTAAGTTTTAGGTTTGATTACCTTATTTGCCCTCGCCACGAGTGCGGCCTCTCTGGCCTCTTCGGCCGCCTTGAATAGATCCCTCGGCGGACCGGACTCGTCCCGCTTACGTTGTCGCTCGTTGCTGATCTAGGAATTACAGTACAATTATTTTATATAAAAAATCATTATGCATTTTAAGTTTTAGGTTTGATTACCTTATTTGCCCTCGCCACGAGTGCGGCCTCTCTGGCCTCTTCGGCCGCCTTGAATAGATCCCTCGGCGGACCGGACTCGTCCCGCTTACGTTGTCGCTCGTTGCTGATCTAGGAATTACAGTACAATTATTTTATATAAAAAATCATTATGCATTTTAAGTTTTAGGTTTGATTACCTTATTTGCCCTCGCCACGAGTGCGGCCTCTCTGGCCTCTTCGGCCGCCTTGAATAGATCCCTCGGCGGACCGGACTCGTCCCGCTTACGTTGTCGCTCGTTGCTGATCTAGGAATTACAGTACAATTATTTTATATAAAAAATCATTATGCATTTTAAGTTTTAGGTTTGATTACCTTATTTGCCCTCGCCACGAGTGCGGCCTCTCTGGCCTCTTCGGCCGCCTTGAATAGATCCCTCGGCGGACCGGACTCGTCCCGCTTACGTTGTCGCTCGTTGCTGATCTAGGAATTACAGTACAATTATTTTATATAAAAAATCATTATGCATTTTAAGTTTTAGGTTTGATTACCTTATTTGCCCTCGCCACGAGTGCGGCCTCTCTGGCCTCTTCGGCCGCCTTGAATAGATCCCTCGGCGGACCGGACTCGTCCCGCTTACGTTGTCGCTCGTTGCTGATCTAGGAATTACAGTACAATTATTTTATATAAAAAATCATTATGCATTTTAAGTTTTAAATAAGTTTTCTTAATCTAATTCCAAAATACATGCATTTATCCTTTTTCGGTGCGCACAGTACATTTTGCTTTCTGTGATTTCCTAACCTCCAGTCCGTTTCTGCCGAATGAGACATGGCCGAGCCATTTCCTGCCGTGGAAAACGCGAGTCCGCACGTGGTGCCACTCGCCACTCTCGGCGTTCAGTTGGTACTGAATAAGAATTATTTTATTTTATTTTTTAAATGTTGACATTTTTTCTCATAAGAAAAATTAACCGAAAGCATATAAATAAAAGGCATTTTGGAGAAAAAAAAAGAAATAAAACCGAAGATAATAATGTGGAAATCTGACCAAATGAAGAAAATCTGCCGCATGCTCAGCGACGAATTGTATCGCCTTTGCTACAAAATCCACCTAAAATATGTATTTAATTTTATATCTGTTCATTGAAGATTCACCCCACATCCGTAGATCCGTAAGGCATAATAATCATGCACATGTTGTAAGAACAACCAAAATAAATAAAAAATTATCTGTAAAACTTTTACTAAAGAATTCAATCATAAACTTTAAAATAAGCTTTAACAATTAATAAACTGCTTGCCTGCGAATCACTCGCAAAGTATGGCAGGGATATCCGAGTGAAGCCGGGCCGGAGCATCTCGTGCTGGGAGTACTCTCCGACTCGGCGGAGGTGGAAACGGTCTAGACCGGCGTCTTCACGAAGAGCAGCCAGGAGACGGGAGGAAATCTGGAGAGAGAGAGAGAGAGAGAAAGAAGAAAGGGGACAGAAAGGAGAGAAGAGAGAGAGAGAGCGCGAGAGAGAGAGAGAAGATAGAGAGAGAGCGCGAGAGAGAGGAGAGAAAAGAGAGAGAGAGAGAGAAAAAAGAGAGAGAAGAAGACATAGAGAGGAGAGAGAGAAAATAGAGGGTGAGTGAGATAGTGATAGAGGAAGAGACAGAGAGAGAGAGAGAGAGAGAGAGAGAGAAGAGAGAGAGAGAGAGAGAGAGAGAGAGAGAGAGAAAGGGGAGAGAGAGAGGAGAGAGAGAGAGAGAGAGAAGAAAGGGGAGAGAAAGAGAGAGAGAGAGAGAGAGAGAGAGAGAAAGAAAGAAGAAAGGAGAGAGAAAGGAGAGAAGAGAGAGTGAGAGAGAGAGCGCGAGAGAGAGAGAGGAGAGAGATAAAATAGAGGGTGAGTGAGAGCATGGTAGATGAAGATAGAGAGAGAGAAGAGAGGAAGAGAGAGAGAGAGAGAGAGAGAGGGAGAGAGCAGAGAGAGAGAGACAGACACAGAGAGAGAGAAAGAGAGAGAGAGAAAGAACGAGAAAGAGAGATGGCGCGAGAGAAACATGGAGAGAGATAGGGCAGGTGAAGGAAAGGCTAAAAAAAAGTTTACTCATGAGATGAAAAAAAGAAGAAGAAGAAGAAGAAAGTACTTCTTGCGTGATTCCAAGAAGATGCTGCGCGTATGGTCCAGCACACGCGCAGCCTGCACGACTCTGCACACCGAAGAGATCGTTGAGCAGTGCCGAGATGTAGTTGTGGTGGAAGAAGAAGAAGCCTGACGGAGCGTCCTGCATATAGCGCGAATTAATTATTTATTTAAAAAACCAGATGGTTTATCTTCTTGCTAATTATTCTCCATTTGATTTCTCACTTAATGTTTTATATCAGCTATACAATCAACATGGCCTTTAAGAGTCATTCAAGGAGTACAACGAGAGACCTTGACAAGGAAAGAGAAGATCGGAAGACGACGTTTCATAGTTTTCGGTCCGAGTAACACCACAGAAGGGCACGCTGCTAGGCGAGCCATTATTCGTCTGTAAATATTTAATTGTTAGAAAAAAAAATTATTCCAGCCCAATTTCCTCATTTTCTAATTTAATACAACAGCATCTAATATTTTTTTTTTCAATGAATGATAAAGCTTCGTATGGCTAGGTAGTTTTCTGGTGGGAAAAATTAATTGACCCTAACCTAATTATAGCTTCCTCCTCTTCTCGGAGAGGTACGAATGAATTGACCCCCCTTCCCCAACCTTGTTATAGCTTCCTCCCTTGTTCGGATGAGGTCCCTTCCAATGGATTGCTTCAGCCGGAGAGCGAGAGCGAGGCGTACAGCGCCCACTGCATCCGGAGTGCGCGCCTCCTCGCGGTACTCCACGTCGCGCAGGTAGTGGGCCATGCCGGACGGCTCAACCTACGAGGAAGCGATGGTGGAAGGGGAGTGGAAGAGAAAGAGAGAGATCAGTGTAAGAGTGAGAAAGAGATAGAGAGAGAGACAAACAGAGAGAGAAACAAAGGGTAGAGAGAATGGAGAGAGAGAGAAAAGAAAGAGGGAAAGAAAGAAGAAGGGAGAGGGAGTGAGAGTGTGTAGATAGAATAGAGAGAGAGAAAGAGACAGAGAGAGAGAGAGAGAGAGCGAGCTAGAGAGAGAAAGAATGAGAAGAAAGAGAGAATAAAATAGAACTCACAAAGAAGACTGCGCCACCGCCCGTTCTCCTTGGCTGCTTCGCTCGGATCAATCGCTTTTTAACGACGAGTACGCCTAGAATACGCTTGAAGTGAAAGAATATTAAGCGCGTTATTAATGTTTTTTTTTATGGCATAAAGGCTTCCGGAGAAGAGTGATCAGTTAATATGTCAAGGTGTTAAGGTCATAAGGTCTTCCTTAAACCCTGTCTAACCTGGTGAGCCGACTCCGCCCACAAACTTGTGGCCAGAGAAGAAGAGCGCGTCCGCAGTGCCGATGCTCATCTCGACGTAGGGAGCAGCCGTGGCAAAGTCCCAGACGGAGAGAGCACCGTGACTGGAGAGAGAGAGAGAGAGAGGGAGAGAGAAAGAAAGAGAGAGAGAGAAAGAGAGAGAGAGAGAGAGAGAGAGAGAGAGAGAGAATAGAGGGTGCGAGAGAGAGAGAAAGAGAGAGAGAGAGAATAGAGGGTGCGAGAGAGAGAGAGTGAAAGAAAGAGAGAGAGAGAGGGAGAGAGAGAGAGGAAGACAGACAATGACAGAGAAGGATACCGAGATTTGGGAGATTTGGAGTGAGAAAGAGTGTGCGAGAGAACTGAGCTGCGTTGATTGAAACAGATAATATAGATAGAGACGCAATTAAACACAACGGTTCTTCTTCTAGTGTTAGTGCTAAAAATTAGTGCATAAATAATGAGGGCATGAGCTCCATTTTAAGATTCCAACTTTTTCAGCCCACAAACAACTCTTCATTATTTATTTCCCTTTTATTTCATGAAGATAACCTCTTTAAGATGCCATTGATTTGCTCGAATTCTGCGAGAACCCCCGTGATGTTCGATGCAGCTGTGAAGGCGCCAACGATACGTGCGTGGGGATGTTCTAGTCGAATCTAGATTTAAAATCTCTGGCGGGAGAAATTTTTTTAATTTCCTTACAAAAATTTCCTAGCTCTTTAACAATAAATACATATAAGGCTATTACGACAAAACTTCATTCCATTTTCTTCTCTTTAATAAATCTCTCTCTAACCTCGCTGAGCAGTCCCTCCAGATGTTTCTTGTCAATCCGTCCACTCTCGCTCTCTGCCACTCTCTCCACTCTCGTCGCTCTTCTCTGCCACGGCAGCAGACTCGAGTGATGCTCCATGAGAGAATGCAGAACGACGAGCTCTTCGTCGTCTCCTGCTATAACTATTAGGCTCTCTCTCTCTCTCTCTTTTCTATACTATATCTCTCTCTTCTCTCTACCATCTCTCTTTCTCTCTCTCTCCCTCTCCCAACCTCCACCGCCCGTCAAGAGATGCAATAGTAGATCGACAGCCGCCGTGGCCCCGCTGCCCACAAAGATGACTGCGTCCTCATCTCCTGCGCCCGTTGCAGAGCGGAGCTCTTGTCTGAATCGCGCGGAAATTAGAATCATCAAAAAATTTGTTTTTAAAACATTGAATTAATAAACATTCAAGCAATCAAGCACGATGCAATGCGAAGTTAATTTAAATAATAAAATACCTGCCACATTAATTGAATCAACCGCATTACAATTATTTAAAAAAAATGTTTTAAATAAATAAATCTTTCATAATGAAATAGCACATATAGAATCGCTCATTTTTTTAATTTTACATTTTTCAACCTCTTCAATGATATAAACACCCAATAAGAAAATCTCCCGCCAATAACTAAATTAAATTATCCCGCCTTTTCACAAATTCAAATATTTAAATCTGCCGTCTCGCCTCGCTTCATGCACAAAGAGCGTCGTCTGCTCTGCAGTCACTGTCACCGACGAGTGCGTGTTGCCGTAGAGGGGCTGCATCTGTGGGGAGAATTACATTTTTAAGGTCAAAATAAATATTTCAAACCTTTGAAACATAATAAAACAGCAAAATAAACATACAATTAACATGGGACCTATTTCTCAGAAAAATATACAACTGACGTCAACTGAATAGAAACATCTAGCTGCATACATGGTTGCTTTAAAAAATTAGTGTTGAATTAAAATTTTTCATGCATAATTTTTAAAATATATTACATTATGACTGATTGTCTCTCACCTCTTTGTCTCTTCTTGTCTCTCCATTGTCTCTATGTCTCTTTGACCTCTCTCTTCCTCTCTCTCTCTCTCTTCAGTTTTCTCTACTCTCTCTCTCTCACTCTCCCTCTCTGTCTAACCTCTCACAATATGTACTCTTCGATGGAGCGTACGGCGCGTGCGGATGCCGTGTAGTCTGCGTACACAACTAGAATACAGTAACACTTGTATGATCATTAGTGCAGTTCCTTTCCTTTATTACTCCGCCTTTAGCTACCCAACATTTGGGCTCTTGACACCTTTTCTCTTAAAAGCACAGCTCTCTTCGATACCCAACCCACTAAACCCAACTCTGACCCGATACCCAACCCACTAAACCCAACTCTCACCCTGAATTCCCTCACCCTGAACCTGCCTTTCCTCCTTCCGAATGCCGTCTCTGCTGTCGCTTCACTGCCGCATTCGTCACTTCTAAGCCAAGCCAGAAGGCCCCCCTTCTCATCTTTCTTCTTCTCTGACGAAGAGGACGATGGAACTTCTTCTCTCCAAGGTTCTTCGCCTTTCTCCGAATCTGGCACTTCCTTCGGCACTTGCTCGCCGAAGCGACGAGACATTCCTGAATTGAGAGAGAGAGAGAGAGAGAGAGAAACGAGATTCAGAAATAAGGCAGCAGAGAAATTGAGAGAATTAAAAAGAGAGAGATAGTGAGCGAGAGAAAGAGAGAGAGAAATGGTGAGCGAGAGAAAGAGAATAAGAAAGAGCAGCAAGAGGTGGAAATAGAGAAAATAAGAAAACGAAGAGAGAGAGAGAGAGAGAGAGAGAGAGGAGCGAGGAAGAGTGAAAGGGAAGGGAGAAGAAGCGATGGAAATAGATATAATAGACAGAAATGTAGGGATAAAGCAGGAAAAGCGGAAGCTGCGCAACAATAGCTATGCTAATAGTGAGGGCGTGGTTCACTCTTATTTTCAGTTAGTTTTTCCCCCCAAAGTAGACAGCAACTGGCAAGAATGCCTTCCTGGTGGGCGGGTGCTGAGCAAAAGATGGAGATGACTTCTACCTTTCTGCTTAATGTCATCATTGTAATTGTCGTCTCTTACTCCTCCGACTACTGGCTACTGCTTCGCGTTCAGAGTGGTATTTTTCTCTCTTTCTTTTGGACGTACGATTCAGTGATTGAAAAAGCCCTAATTCTAATAGCATTATTATATATCGGCAAAAATCACACTAACAGAAGCCTTAATATAATAAGGCCACTTCTAATTGTAAAGAGTAATCTACTGATCTACAGATTCCTCTCTGACGTCATCGACTTGCGATGTCGTCTCTCTGATACAGTACTCCGTCATCCGTTGTAATGGCACGGATGTTGCGGCGCTGGTCGAGCAACACGCAAACTTCATGCGAGTTTGCAATGATCTAACAGGTCAGGCACTTTTTGAGGGGGTGATCAAATAACTGACGTTTCCAGGCGGCTAGACAATCCAACTAATTGTAAGGAATGCGGAAAGAACAGCCTTTCAAATTGACTCAAAAAATTATATTCGATACTTCTGCAAGACCAAACCGTCAAGGGAAATTGGAAAATAAACATTGCAAAGTATGACAGTAAATATGTTTATCATTCGTTTCGGAATTTTAACGAAAAAAAAAATACAACCACAATGCATCAATGTGTACAACATAGACTACAAATACAATGTGACTTATGAAAAATGATAATAACAAAAAGGCGTATGTATTTATTTTTTCATAGTCGTACATTAAGAGAGCCTCTCTGTAAGGTTCGAGGAGCGCCTGCATTTTTGTTTAGTTTAGCGTTGTAAACTTTATGAGGGATATATCTAGTGTTCATAACGAAGTCTAGGCGGTCCGGAAGTTTAGAAAAAAATTTTTCACTTAGATATAAGTCGTAATGTTCTTAAACTTTGGATGACCATATCTAACGTTATACTTAATATTTCTCAATATTCTTTTCACTGTTCGATTCCTTGTCGAAAACTACACAAAAAAGTCCCAGATGACCATATTCGAAAAATTAAAATTTTTATAACTTTTGACCAATTTAATTTTTTGAAGTGTCGTTTTCAGGCAATAACTTTTTTTTTTACTATTACTTTCCAAAAACTGAATCTTCCACGTGAAAGAGGAGCGAAAACTACATATAATATGTTTCTACGACGAAAAATCTCGGACACTTTTTTTGGGTATCTGCATTTGAATAAGCGTTCCTAAGCCAATTGTCGGTTTCAGCTTTTCAAACATAATCTCATTCAAACTTCATCAATTGTAAAGAAGAATAGATCATTCGATGTGATTTTTTATGCTCTTCAAATTGGGCCTATGATTTGTACGCAAATAACAAGTCTACAGGCCGAAAATTTACTTTTTGTGTTTTTATGCCAATTTCTGGTGTTGAAATACTTATTCTTTGGAATCTTAATGGGTCTTGTTCACCTATTTTCCACATGATCTTTACACTGCAAGAAAGAGCAGCTAAAACTGAGTTGGATACAGCTTTATAATCGAAATCTGAGGACACTTTTTTTGGGAACATGCATTTGAATGCTCACTGTTGCAGGCGATATGGTCGAATATATTTAGATCGTATTTCAAAATTGTCATTTTAAAGTATCGAGCACCACAAAATATCTATTCCTGAATTGTTTGCAGTTCTCTAGTGATTTACCGCTCAAAAGTGCTACATAAGTTAAGAAATTGCATTTTTAGGTGCAACGACAGAAAAAAAAAATGTTTGAAAACTCTTTCGGAGCCAACAATCGAGTAGTTTTCGAGCCAAGTTCCCAAAACGATTATAACCATTCGAGAGTACTGTGACTTGTGCATAATATATCTACAGATGAAAATGCAAAGCCACTCTATGTTTAAGAAATCTTGAAATCGGGGAAAAATTCGACGAGAGGATTTGGCTTTTTTGAGCGATTTTAGAAAAAATGGTACCGATTGAGCTTTTGTCCCAAAAAATGTGCCATAGGGTTCTTTGTTGTTAGAAACATGAATCTGATGTTCATTTTTACTCCTCTGTAACATCTGTGGAAATTTATTTTATTGTGTTATATTGCGTTTTATTATTATCTGATGCTTTTTAAGGTGCATGACGCTTTATCTTTCGAATTGGAATCCCCAACATCTATTTTGGAAACGGCTAGTGTTTACGAATACAGTTAACAATGATCATTTTGTATAAATTCAATTATATTTAACGTAGCCAATAATACTGTTCTCGAAAAAATACGAATATTGTTTTACAAAGGTAAGGTTTAAAAAAGCTAAAATAGTTCGTCTTTGGAGCGTTTGTTAGTTGGCTCTTCGTCGTTTGCTATTGCAGAATCGTCTAATATATCGAGCAGCTGAACTTCCTCGCGATCAAGATCGTAGGTCGATTGAAACAAGGGATCGGTAACGAATTCTTCTTCCTCATCCCCTTCCTGTGCAAAAACTTCACTTACAGCTTCTGCTGCTTCTGGAGTATCAGGAAGAACTGGTGGGTTCTGTAATTTTGGAGTTTCTCTTAAAATTCCACATAAAAATACACGTGCCTGCTTCTGCTTTTGGGCTAATCGGCTGAAGATGGCTGCAATTTGTCTGTAATTAAGAAGTTCCGTTGGAGCAAACATCAATTTTCCCGATTCATCAACAGCATCTTTCATTCGCTTTTCAGCCGCTCGTGGATCGACTTTCACTTTAGATTGCCAGCCATCGGAAAACAGTTTGGTGTTATATGCCTTCGAGCGCTCTGGTAGCCGCTCGCTTCGTTTGCGAGCACGAAGCGCCCACCCTTGCATGGCTTTTTTCCGTTGGCATTCGTTTCCTGAAATACGTATAATTCCTGCAGGCCCGCATTCCCATTTTCTTTCTCTACTCACCTGAAGCGACTCTAACGCCGAAGTAACATCAGGATAAACTCTTTTTGCGTGGACGCCTTCCAGGTGGACAGAGTAGAACTGCAGCGATTGATCCCGTAGTGTCAAGCGCTCAGGGACCAATTTATGCTTGCCCAGCAGCAAATGACGCTCCAAGTTGGAAGACAGTAAGAATTCCGCAGTGCATGCCTCTTCCGGGCATCTAAAGAGATGTAGCAAGGAATCGCATGAATCTGAATCCTCTGGCTTGCAGTGTTCGGCTTCATCTGCATGCTCTGTTGCTCTGTGATGAGTTGTTTCAAGACGTAGAGCTTTGCCGGTTGTGGCCCAGAAATCTGATACACCAGGCAATTTTCCACCCTCTCGAATTATTGTTCCTTCAACAATGTTCGGCTGAAGGCTGTCGTAGCGAATGTGCGTGCCGCGTCCAATTGTTGAGTGGCGATATGCGCGGATTCCATCATCGTTGAACACAAATGTATTCAGAGTTGAAATGCCGAGAATCTTTGTTGTGGATGCCTTAGCCTGCTCCTGTCTTCTGATGTAGACGGAAAGTCCAGATAGAGGCTTTCCAGATATGATACCCACGAAGAAATCTTCTGTATTCTTTACATCATGCCCAGAGTCGACAAAATCGTGAATCTTCCTCTTGACAACTGCTGCCATGCGGTCACATGCAGATTTCCCGGCCTGTAAGTATGATGTTGTATTTGTTGACGTTTCTGTCACCTGTTAGTTTTTCAATTTGAACGTTCGTGATCAACCTGAGCTTCGGAGAAGAAATAAGATCCGATTTTAACTTTCGTTTCAGCACTGATTTGGTTCAAGCTGGCAATTGTCGCGCTGCTCTTGTAACAACCTCAAACGAACTCATTGTTGCTATAATTACTTTACTAGTAGAGCAGACAACCAGCATTGTCGGACCGCAGGTGTACACGCTTGATTCCTTCTTTAAAGAGCTCATGGAGTGTGTGGAGGAGTAAAGACGTAACAGCTACCGTATCCTGAAAATATGAAAGCTCATAATAGAATAAACAGATTTAAGAAGTAAACCTGCAGTTCTCCTTCGATTATGTGAACAAAAGTGTGCTGCACATAATTCACGTCGTCCTTCTTCGCTAACACATGAGATATGTGCCAGGACATCCCGCGTTTCGCAAAGTAATCTGTCGTCTTTTCACGCGCAAACATTGGGAGTAGCTTCATAGCCCAGTCCATTGTTATCAAGGCTTCGCCAATTTGAAGCGATGACACAATTCTATCTCGGTCCATCTCGCTAGCTGTCGCTCGAACTTGATGTTTCTTCAGCTCTTGTATGCTATTGTCAATGTCGCGCACGTCTCGCAAGATCCGATCAAATTTCGTCTTCTGAGGACTCGTGTTGTCGGCGGACTCGTGCAGTTCTTTAACGGTTTCAAGGAGATCGCCCAGTGCAATCTAAACGTGTCTCTACAATCTGATTATCAAGTATGGCGAAGTAAACCAGATAGCCAAATCACCTACTTTTACTAGCTCGCATCTGTCGCAAATTAAATCGTGAATGTGAGAATGCTGAACGTCTTCTCCCTCGCACTGCTCAGAGAATTCGTCAGAATTCGGATCACTGAGTGCATGCCGGATGCAGTGATCAGCAACTCTTGAATTATGCTTCACATGGACTTTAAAGTCTGTACGAAGGTATTGCTTGGCTTCCAGTAGTTTCATTTTGAGAGATGAATGCCAGAATTCGTCAACGTCCCCATCTGCCTTGAGGCCATCGATAATTGTGTGAGCATCATCAAAAGCCTTGAAAAGTATAACTTTCTCGGAATAACGAACCTCCATTGCTTCTGCCACGAAAAAGTCAAATGCCTAGGACAAATTTCTCGAAATAACGAACCTCCATTGCTTCTGCCACGAAAAAGTCGACTCCGTGTAGACTCTTCCGCCTGGTTGCACTGCAGGCTTCTAATATTCTGTACATCGTAGCAGGGGACATAAGAAGGTGGGTTTCCTCAGTCTCCTCGAGCTCTCTTAGAACCATTAATAAGATTATTACGGGATTACAAAATTTTTAGAACCTTTTAAAGAGCTCAATGATTTCGCTTGCACTGTGCTGGCGTAGAACATTCGGATACTCGATTAGCGTCCCGTCAGACAGCTTAGAAGTTCGTGTCCCAAAGGGCAGGCTGACAGCAACTTTGAAACTTAAAAACAAACTTACATAAAAGAGTTAAAGGAAGTATCCGGCGAATAATTATACAGTAGCGCTAGAGAAACAATTTGAATGCGCGTGCTCAAAAAGTTGCCTGTCGCTCGGTCGAGAGAGCATGTGCAATAGGAGGGTGGCTCTGACCTACCGTAGCTAACTCTCTACCCGCCAGTTTTCACGTTACTATTGCTCAGAATGTAATGGAAGAAAATCGCTCAAACTTTCTGGATGTATGTTTTACGGCAAGATGAACTTGTTCACATAGAACAAAACATAGGTTAATTATTCCCAAAGAAATCAACAGTTTTACCTGGAAATAAATTCGACAAATCGGTTGATCTTGTATGCATCATACTTCTGTCGTCTGACATCCTTTTTTTATTTCCTGTCCAGCTCTATGAGACAGCCGCTTGGCCTTTGAGTAGAAGTATTCCGATAACCCAGGCACGTAGCGTTGGACTTCTGCAAGGCTCAAACGTGGAGCAACAATTGACACTAGGTGTAGCTTCTCTACTCGTGTTGAAGCAGCTAGAAATCGCGATTTCAATCCCATCATGAGTGCCTCATATCGGTCGGTCCGACGCCTTTCGTAGAGGCCTTCGAGTTCTGTCGAGATCACCATTTGCTTCAGTTCTTCAGGCCCGTCCGGAGCGACGATCTCATAAGCAATCGAAAATGCATCGCGTAATAGCTGTGCCTTCCTCCGCTGCGAGCGTTCACTCAGATCTCCAAAATCCTTTTTCCTCATAACTCTCTCCAATCCAATTGCCTTGATGAAGTTTAAAAACGCCGATTTAGCGTGACTTGATACTGTTGACGGCGTCTTCTTCATGGGTGGACCCTCGTTCTTCTCATTAGGAGGGAAGTACGATGGGTCATCTGTCTGGGAGCAAGTTGGTCCATACTGTTGTATGTCAGCGGTGATATCGGGAGTTTGCGAGAAACGTCCTTGATTTACAGGAGGATGAATGACGTGTCCAGTTTCCTCGACGTTTAGTTGTGTCCGATATCGCTTCAGCTCTTCTTTATGTGTCGCACACACAGCTGAAATTGAATTTCAATACGGATATTATTTAATCAAATTGAGGAATCTGAAAAAGAAAATGGAATGACTGACGAAGGCCAATATGTAGCAACACGTGCTCCATGAAAAGAACGCCCTTTGCTTCTTCCTTTTCGACAACATGTGTGTTTTTTGGCGTTACCAATACAGCATGCTGAGAAAATGGTGGCGGAATTGAACAGCCTTTCTGAGCTCCTTTCCTTTTGAAATGCCAAAAAATCACATTGTCCCACTGCGTGCCTAGCTCCTCGATATGTCTTTGGCAAATATAGCGCTGTCCGAGCCCTCCGGTCTGGTAATTTGAATGACTAAAACGGCTACTGTAAATTCAGGTCAAACCTCTGCGGGGTTGTCGTAATTCCATTCGAATTCGCCCGCGCCGCGTGATAGAATCATGTCGAGCAAGTTGACAGTACCTAGATAGTTTTCAGCCGATTTGTCAAGTAGCTCGAGCATCCTGAAACCATAATTGTCCAATTATAAATATCTACATATGCTAAAACGTGTAAAAAAAACCTTACTTGACTTTGCCTCCTGAACATCGGGTGCTCACTTTGGACACACTCGGGCGATCCTTCGTCTCATGAGTTGTTTTCCTGAGCTCGGCAAAGTAGCACTCCTCTGCCGTTTCCTGTTCCATTGGCGTGTCACTGCCCGGTACTGGAGGCAAGACGTCATCGCCACGTCGAAAACGGTTCACCGGGTATGCAGAAGATGTGCTCGTGAAAATGAGCAGAAGGACATCAATTCGCATCTAAAAATTAGCTCATAGCACAGCATAGCATAGCGCGATGTACGATACTTCGCTGTTCGTGCCTTTCTTATCTACTACTTGCTGCCTGCAAGTATACACAAAGCGCACAAGCCAAACAATAGAACAGTGTTCGAGAGAAGGATAAATATGAAATAATAAAAAAGAAATTATTATGCATGAGAGAGACACTGGCGTTCGGCAGCGTTGAGCATGCCCTTTGTGCCGCCTTTCCAAGAGAGAAGGAATGAAAGTGTAAGTGAGTATATTTCAGGCTTTTTTCAATGGCAAAGCCTTTGCCATTCCTCTCACCCACTCAGACTGCATGTGAGATAGCATTGTAGTGTGAGAGAGGGGGAGAGATGTCTGTATGTATGCACACAAGCGTTCGGCAGTGTTGAGCAAGCCCTTTGTGCCGTCTCTCCAAGAGAGCATGAGAGAAATGAAAGTGAGTGTATTTTTGGCTTTTTTTCCATGGCAAAGCCTTTGCCATTCCTCTCAGGCACTCAAACTGTATGTGATATAGCATTGGAGTGAGTGAGAGAGAGAAACATACATACATACACAAGCGTCCGCGAGTTTATAAGTGGCGGGCATCCGTTAGAGCTAGTGAAAACGAATTTTGGGGAACGGTATATTTAGAATAAAGGCATTCATCACAGTGTCATGCACACATTAGCAAAAATACATTTATTTATTAAAAAGGTGTTGAGTAGAGGGCGTAGTGGTCCATCTCTCGAGCGGCGAAAGCACAGCGTGAGCATCTTGAAGAAAAGGCAACACTCGACTCAACACAATGACCATTTCAGCTCTTCACCATCGCCAAACCTTTCAAGTTGTGTGCTGTTATGGTCAGCCGTTGAGACGAAAAGCATCAACCTTCAGGCTCCAAAGCGGTCTCAGCGAATGAAATAACTCGAAAAGGTAGAAGTGCAAAACATTTTGAAAATGCAAAAGTAGAAACATAAAGTAAAATACATTAAAGCAAATACAGAAATTTTAGTGCACTTACAATTAGCAAAGTAAAAGTACAGAGAGAGAGAGAGAGAGAGAGAGAGAGAGAGTGTTGTTTGAAGAGAGCTTCACATGCGCGCCAGATATGGCATGGATGGCTGCCACTCCAAATGTATTGATTGATTGCTAACTAATGTGCGCGGTAAAGCGGTCTCAGCGAATGAATTGGAATATATGTTTCCTTTTAAAAGTAATTGTTCCATTTTGTTTCGTGTCGATCTTGTTGCGCTCTTTGCGAGTATTTTCAGATGCCATCTTGCTCTTGCCCTCCACGCATGACGTGTATCAAAATTCCCGGACTGACAAGGGAGTACAAATGTGTGTGTATTCCTGGGCACGAAGGGCCTCTTTGTCTCGGTGTGTAAATTCCGCCATTCATTCGATTTAGCGATTATCCTTTTCCTAGCTGTCGCTGGAATGAATTGGCGTGTCATCGCTCTCATCGTTATTGGTCTCGCTCTGCTCGCTCTCTTCGTCTTCATCGTCTACAAGTATGCGAAGTCGCGTTGCGGCCGCCAGGAACAGACTGCTGTCCACTATGTTTGTTTTATCCGCACACCTATTTTATGTGTTCGTAAATCACGTTGACTTGTGGCTCGCTTGCAGGAACGCGCTACCGATGATGTTCTCATTCATATTGACTGATTAGCGGAATTCATTGTTATAGTTTCCTGCACTTCCATGCTCCTTTATTTATTTTGCTTTTACAAAATAAATTTGTTGTCCTTAGCCGAGTGCAGAGAAATTACATTTCTTTAAATTTGAAGATGAATGATATTCCAAATGAATAATGGAGTAGAAGGTATAGAAAGAAAAGTTTAATGCAAAAAAAATTTCACTTCGGGCAAGAATACCAAAGATGTTACAGAGGAGTAAAAATGAACATCAGATTCATGTTTCTAACAACAAAGAACCCTATGGCACATTTTTTGGGACAAAAGCTCAATCGGTACCATTTTTTCTAAAATCGCTCAAAAAAGCCAAATCCTCTCGTCGAATTTTTCCCCGATTTCAAGATTTCTTAAACATAGAGTGGTTTTGCATTTTCATCTGTAGATATATTATGCACAAGTCACAGTACTCTCGAATGGTTATAATCGTTTTGGGAACTTGGCTCGAAAACTACTCGATTGTTGGCTCCGAAAGAGTTTTCAAACATTTTTTTTTTCTGTCGTTGCACCTAAAAATGCAATTTCTTAACTTATGTAGCACTTTTGAGCGGTAAATCACTAGAGAACTGCAAACAATTCAGGAATAGATATTTTGTGGTGCTCGATACTTTAAAATGACAATTTTGAAATACGATCTAAATATATTCGACCATATCGCCTGCAACAGTGAGCATTCAAATGCATGTTCCCAAAAAAAGTGTCCTCAGATTTCGATTATAAAGCTGTATCCAACTCAGTTTTAGCTGCTCTTTCTTGCAGTGTAAAGATCATGTGGAAAATAGGTGAACAAGACCCATTAAGATTCCAAAGAATAAGTATTTCAACACCAGAAATTGGCATAAAAACACAAAAAGTAAATTTTCGGCCTGTAGACTTGTTATTTGCGTACAAATCATAGGCCCAATTTGAAGAGCATAAAAAATCACATCGAATGATCTATTCTTCTTTACAATTGATGAAGTTTGAATGAGATTATGTTTGAAAAGCTGAAACCGACAATTGGCTTAGGAACGCTTATTCAAATGCAGATACCCAAAAAAAGTGTCCGAGATTTTTCGTCGTAGAAACATATTATATGTAGTTTTCGCTCCTCTTTCACGTGGAAGATTCAGTTTTTGGAAAGTAATAGTAAAAAAAAAAGTTATTGCCTGAAAACGACACTTCAAAAAATTAAATTGGTCAAAAGTTATAAAAATTTTAATTTTTCGAATATGGTCATCTGGGACTTTTTTGTGTAGTTTTCGACAAGGAATCGAACAGTGAAAAGAATATTGAGAAATATTAAGTATAACGTTAGATATGGTCATCCAAAGTTTAAGAACATTACGACTTATATCTAAGTGAAAAATTTTTTTCTAAACTTCCGGACCGCCTAGACTTCGTTATGAACACTAGATATATCCCTCATAAAGTTTACAACGCTAAACTAAACAAAAATTCCTCCGGGCAACCGCCTATACCAGCCTCCTTGAGTCTTACAGAGAGGCTCTCTTAAACAGTAAAGGAAACTTCTTTGATACAACACTTTTGAATCAAAATCCAATCTCTTAATCCTCAGCCGGCTACCGCTTCAATGCCTCGCGCGCTCGCCTTCTTTATCCCGGCCAATGTCATTGGTTTCTATCGGATGGCCACTCCCCGTGGGGTTTGACAGGGCAATAAGTTAAAAAAATTTTAAATTTATTTTCTAAACTAGTTGTTGAAAGCGGCATTTCTCCCAATTTAATTGCGAAAGTGAAAATAAAATACAAATTACAGTATACCTCGCACTCTGTGCCATCTTCTACTTTTCCGCTGTGACGATTACTGTAGCTTCTGCCCACATCGCAAATAAGCATGCACAAAACAGCGAGGTTGGCAATAACTAAAATTTTAGTTTCATTATAACTACCACTTGATCCAGGCCGACAACCTTCGCTACATGGAAACGGGGTGGGGCGCATATTCGGCAGCGATTGGCGCGTGTCTGGCGGGTGGTTGTGCAGCTCACTTTCAGGTATGATTTAGGGGAAAGGTTCTCGGGTTCACCCTTTAAACTCATCGAAATCTTCCCATTTTGAATTCTTAAACCTACCGTAACTCCCCTTTTCGTGCTAGGAGCGCGGGCGTCGAATGATGCGCAGGCGTCAAAGCATGAGGCGGCGGCGCCAGATGAGAACTGCCATCATGGGCGTGCATACACCTGAGGTCGTCGCGCTCGCGATTCGTGCCAAGATGACCGTACTTTAGGAGAGCATAAAGGAATAGAAAACACAGTTGCGGCCGTGTTTTGGGAGAGCATAAAGAGAGGAGAATACGGTAGCGAAAAATGGACACCCGGATCAAGGCAACCATTACGGCTGTAATAGAATTTGGCAGCCTAGCACTACTCAAGCAGCAAAATGGCGTTTAAAAATAACAATAGCCAAAGTTAATTTATTTTAAAATGACATCAAAAAACTTACCCATGACACCCACCCGTCATATAAATCAGAAAATCATGAGGAATGTTAACGTAACTGTCTCTTCAATATGAGAGGTTTAGAGAGCCTTAAAATACCAGGAAAAAGAGGAGGAGTAGAAGAAAAAGGGGCCTTTTCTCACGTCCCTTCGGCCTCTTTGTCCTTCTTCTGCTTCTTGTCTTTCTTTTTCTTCTTCTGCTTCTTCTCCTTCTCGCTGCTCTCTCCCTTGTGTCTCTTCTTCTCTGGCGGATCTTCTCTCTCGGGCGCTTGAACTGAGCCGGGCGGACTGTTGTCGTTGTCCTTGGTGCCGGCGATGACTTCAAGAAGAAGTTTTAAAAAGTTACAATTTAAAACTTTTTATGCACATTCGTAACTATTTCCCAATACATTCTTCAAATGAAGATATCTCACATTGCTCTAACCATACGAAACTTTCTGGAATACTAATTACGAAAAAAAAACTTGCAATTGCAACTTTTGATTCTTAATTCATTGTGTCAATATATCAGTCAGGGTGAGGTGATTAGCTGTGATAAGAAAGATAAATAGAAGTAAACCCCTTCTTACATGATCTCTCGTCTTCGATCTGCTCGAGTGACATCTTAAACCTCCTTCCCGGCTTCTCTCTCCGCTCCTCTTCGTATCCATCGTGGTCTCTACGTCGCTCGAACAAGTAGCGATAACTAAATGTAATTACCTATAAATAATCCCGAAATATATCCTCCTCACCTCACTTTTCTGAGCCTTGTTTTTTTTCTTTTAAAGAAACATGGGTCATATTATAAATCGAATTATATCTGAAGCGTTGCATATTTATTCAAAAAAGAAGGAAAATTTGAAGTACTCACGGTTCATCAACCGGTCCTGGCTGGAGTTTAAAGCTCGAAAACGAAGACTGTGGCAGGGAAATCTCCTTGCCTGTGATCGGCGGTTTTTCAATCAGCATCTTCAGCCAACTGAAACAAGAACTTTTTTAAAAATCTCTTTTGTTAAAAAAATTAAAGAGCTGCGAACAGATTAAATTCATAATTAAGCAATTGCTATATATCATCCACAAGCTTACAGTAAATCCACGGGATAGGCAGCGCTTCCACTAACGCAATTTCCACAATATTAAATCTACTAATTTTTGTTTCTTTACTGATAAATTCTATATTCATCACTATTTTCCTTCCTGAACATCGCTATAAATATATTCATCAAACCAGAATATAAAAAAATTCAAAAAGCCCAAATAAAAAAGAATCTTAACTAATTAAAAAGATGGAATAAAATGAGTATAAAAAATCGCTCACCTAATATCCTGGCCGGATTCAAAGTTGAAGTCTCCGTAGAGATGCGGCAAGAAGGCGTTGAGATCCTCTCGTAGCTTACGGCCCCCTCCAACACTGGGTCCATTTCCGGCCGCGGCGGAACTTGAACTCGCGCCGGCGGAAAAGCGTGCGTACGCTGACGCCAGCTCGTACATGCTCAGGAGATCGCTGCTGCCGAGGAGGGCGCTGGTTGCTGGATAGATAAAAAATTGCCAATTTTCTAGTGGAAAAACAGTGAAAAATATCAAAACAAACTCTAAAATTCCACAATAAACGCACAACTTTTCCTCTCTCTTTATATCCGTTGATAAAAGAATATGTTAATCTACGTAAATGGAATTCTCAGAGAAAATCTAACGATAAATTGCAATTGTGGTAGATGACTGAATAGTTTATATTCAGCAGTAAAAAAAGAAAAAAAGAAAAAAATGTAAACAAAATCATACGTGCAAGCTCGGGCTTCATCGTGTAGAAGGGCGAGACCGTCGTTGAGACTCCGGCGCGAAGGGAGATCTTCGTGCGCAGCGACCCAGAAGACTGCGCACTTTGACCTGAACATTAAAGACAAGCACGCATAAGAAGTAAAGGTGGGAGTCTAATGCATCTCTGTTAATTAATTGACAAAGAGAGCAAGAGCAATGATTTGACAATGACAAACAATAAAAAAAAATGAATCTAAGAACAAAAATAAAAGCAAAACCTGCGCCGCCAAGCGGATTTGGCTCGAATCCACTCATGATCAGCAGAGAGGATGGCGCCTTCCAAACCTCAGGAGCAACGATGATTTCCAAATGAAGATACCTGGAAAAGCAGATACACAGGAAAGTAGCACAAAGTTAATAAAAGCAATGAAACCGTAAGAAGAAGAAGAAGAAAAAACAGTAAAGCAGTTTATAGCGCAATTTTAGTGCTCCTATTAGTATAATACAGATTGCTATTTAAAGGATTGTGATTAGCATTCTGACTACTCATCATCTAGTTTTCTTTGCACTATGAAAAATTTAATTTCTTTATGTTTTTTCTGACAACCCTATTCATTTTTAGTAAGATGCCCCTTTTATAAATTTAAACATGGGCGGTTATTCCATGGCTGTACTCTATGAAAGGACTCTAGATATCCTCGTTGTGTTGAATTGACAAAAATTATTGTTGATCTTCTTGAAATGATGAAGGAGAAGCCTAAAAGACGGATCGACATTGAAAGAACATTCACGCGGGAATTTTTCGCATTTTCGTTTGTTGCCTACTTTTGGCGTGGATTTCATTATTTGGTCGTTATTGTTGCTCTTGTTTTCCTTGGAGGCTGTGCAGCTTGGGAATCAGACCTTATCTACACGTTCGCTTATTGACACATGCCCGAGTTTTTGATGAGATTATCCCTTTACTTAGGAGGGGCACTTGGCCAGCTCGTCCTCTTCTTTGTCTCTGAGCTGCTGGGATTTCTCCGTCTTCTTCATCCGCCATGTCAATCGGCACGTTGGACGGAGACTTTCTCAATGAAAGCTTCTCTCTCTTCGATCTCTCCATTCCCGGTTGCGACATTGACGACTTTGTTCTGAAAGGTTTGGCAGAGCTGAAAAATCATCTTTGAAATATAAAAGATATTTCATTCCAGAAAAAGGGTGCTATTTCCGTATAATTTGATTTCATGAGCTTAAAAATTGCGAGGAAAAAAAAGCAACTTGAAAGTGAGTTCTTTTATAGCAAATGAAATTGCACGGCGCTACAAACTGAAGAATGATGACATGGCCGATGAGTTGGTTGCGTTCGCGGCGAATGTTAAGCGGGAAACGCTGGACACCGAGTCGCTCGAGCAATTCGAGCAGGTTAGAGCAGATATAAGAGAGAAAAGGAATCCCACTATTGAATTCCTGCTTGGGTATGGCTCCTGGAAGGTCAAAAATGTGGTGTCTGTCTGCGTTTGTCAAGTATACTGAGTCTTTTTTTTCAACTTTTAACTCTGAGATGTAAAACATTGGAATCTTTTACACATATGATTGAACAACATGGTTTTTTTTTTAACTTATTCAACTCCAAAATCTTTTTCTATTCAACTCCAACAGTCTTTTTCTTATCGAAAAGGAGAAAAATAATGGTATTGTTCTCTTATAATTTATATACTTGAATTATAACTTCAACAACACTCAAATTTTCTGAGTTTTTAAAATAGCTTTTTTTGTTCTTTTCCAGCATCTCATCAAGAAGCAAGCGAAGCAAGAGACGCAGTCCGTTGTAAAGAAGAGGTATAACTCTTTTTTTCTTCTTTTTTTTTTGCTGCCTTCTCAAAATATTAGCCGACTACCGTAACTCTTTTCTCGTTATACTTCTGTTTCGCTCTTGTTGTAACTAGTTTATTGCTACAATAATATTATATGTACCATTTTAGAAAAGTGCTCGGCGAGCTCAAAGTCGCTGATCTTCCGTTCGATTTCGGCGATGACAACGAGTCCTTTAGTGAGGAAAAGTCCAGCGCGCCTCCGGCAAAGAAGAGTCTGTGTTAGTTTTTTTTTATCTTTTTGTTTTATTATTTTCCTTGTAATATTAGAGATTGATGAAACCATGTAGAAGCCGAGAAATTAATTATTTCACAAGTATATGACCTATAAGATGTTTTACTGTTAGTTTTATATGATTGGACCTATTCAGTTCCACTTCTTTTCAGTGTCCATCGATACCCCTGCAAAGTACGCTGCCTTTGCACCAGTCCCGTGAGTTTGTAATTTATTTCTCTTTAAACTATTTTTAACTATCGGAAACTTTATTAGTATTAAGGAATAATATATTTTTAAAATAATAATAATGATAATACTAAGCCCCGCGGACGGTTCTACATGGTTCACTGGTAGACGAGAAGCGGGCAGGACGATCTCAGGTTACGGCGAGTACAACAAGACCAATCAAGGGAATCGATTGGTTTGTCTCTTTTTCTCTCTCTTCCTCTCTCTCTCCCTCTCCCTCTCCCTCTCCCTCCCTCCCTCTCTCTCTCTCTCTCTCTCTCTCTCTCTCTCTCTCTTGCTCTCCCCTCTCAGTACTACCCTACCCTTGCAGGAATCAGTCAACGTCCACGTCCTCTACGGCGAGGCTGATCCAGCCGGCAAAGGGCCCCGCTATTCCGATGAGAAGACGGCAGTCAGCGTTGATGGCATGTTCCGCTCACTTTTAAACACAACGTAGTTATTTTAAATCAAAACCTCTTAACTATTGGAAAAAAAACTTGACATTTCCTCGCCAAGTTTTTATTATATATATGTATTTGTGTATATATATATATATATATATATATATATATAAGTTTAATTACATTAACATGATTTTTTTTAAGTACTCTCATCTCTAATTGAACGTTATGCGAGAAGCGTCGCCGAGTTAAACCCGGACACGGTCACAGAATGCAATGGATTCACGCCATTTTGCGATCTCGTCGAGGTATATATTTATGAGTTATATGATATATATTTTTTTAACGAATTTATCGTCGTTATTAATTAATGCTTAGAGTATACTTAGGAGACGTTGCGTATGCAGATGGTAAGAGAGTTTTAGAGTGAAGAAAGGTAGCAAGCGTGGTGCATACTTTGTAAAGAGACATGGAAAGTGGAATTATTGTGACAAGATCACAATTCTTTATAGCCAGGGAAGTTCAACTTTCCTAGTGTTATTATTCGTGCGTAATGCTACAGTGTGCTTTGAAATTAAATAAACAAAACCCTAATTTTTTTATTTAGCAAGAAGATGTACTCATCTGTGGACAAGTTCGAAGTGAAGAAGGAGAGGGCATGTCGTCAAGTGATGTTAGCAAAATAAATTCCATTTGTGGTTAATTAATTAATTTATTTCTACTGTATTTATTGTAGTCTTTGTTCACATTCAACTTATGATAGTAATAAGAATATAGAAAGTTATAAGATGATTAAGAGTTTAAACAAGGGAATAGACGGCAAAGTCGACTGCTTTGACAAAAACACGGCGGGGTTGGGTATTTGGATTACGCAAAGCAAAGTGGTCAGAGTTGAACACATAATTTGCACGTTAAAATCTAGGTGGAGGCCAAAATGGAAGCCCGAAATCAGGATGGTTTTATAAACCATGATTTTAACAGGTCCACCTTGTTGGAGAAGACGGCGGAAGCCTTCGCGTGGATCTCTCCAGACTCATGCAATGCTTTCTCTTTCCGGGACAGGTCGGACTTGTAAAGTTATTTTAGATATCTTGGTTGTTAATGTAAAAAAAATTAAAGATATTTCCATCGAATTTCGCGGTGCTTGGAATTATTGGTCATTTATTTTGTATGACGTGCGTCTCCAAGGAAGGTTTACTTTGGAGCTCAGTGTAGATAGGAGAGAGGAATGCAGGAAAGGCGGAAAGAGAGCAATAATTAAGAAGCAGAGCTGGAGAGAGAGAGAGAGAGAGAGAGAGAGATCTGGTTAGGTTATAATTGAGCTTTCTCTTCATCTAGAAAAGTGTCCTTACTTACTTTCCCCTCCTTGCAGATTCTTGCCGTCCGTGGAAGGCTGATCAATGAGGGCGTCTTCGTGGGCACTGAGTTGCTGCTCGCCAATCCACCGCCAACCGCGCCGGTCAAGCGAGGCAAGGGTGATCTGGTGGTGTGGACTGCAGCCGGCCCGTACACTTCGGTCTCCACGGCATCATACGAGCCACTCGCAGAGTTACTCGCTCTTGTCAAGACTGAACTACCGGATGTACTCATTCTGGTACGTCAGAGAGAGAGAGAGAGAGAGGAGAGAGAGAGAGGAGAGAGAGAGAGAGAGAGAGCTAAAGCAGTTATAAAGAGAGGAAAAAGACTAGTTTTCGAATGAAGAGTAAGCAACCGTTGGTTTACATTGTAAGATGACGGGCGATTTTACAACTGCTTTGTCAGTGGCCCATTATCGACTTTATAAAGACATTCGAAATCGAGTGTACTTAGACCATGAAATTAATTTGATAATTTGTTTATTATATCACATTATGTGTTCTCCTCCTCACAATAATCAGATCGGCCCTTTCATCGACCGCGGAAACTTGCTGCAGACTTCTGCTGATGCCACTCTCACTGATGATGCGCTCATGACTTGCCTAATGAAGAAAATCTTTGGCGAGCTGGCTGGGTAAAATATTTTTTCTTGCTCACTTTTGCTTTCTTATATATTATAATCTTTTCTTCTTCTAAAAATCTATTAACTCGATTACTGCTGTTCGTTATTATAATCTCTTAACTAATCGTAAGTATTATTCACCAAAGTTCTGTGACTGTGGATAGTCAATGAATACAAAATTAGAAATGATTTAAATAATTTTTTAAAATATTAAATTTAATTGCCATAATCATTGATTTTGTAGTGTTCCGATCACCGTATGCCTAGTAGCCTCGTCATACAAGGACGCTGTTGCTATTCCAGTGTTTCCTGGGCAGCCCTGGCGAACGAAGCTCTCAGATGTACTGCCAAAAAAGAATCCGGTGTGACGTCATATTTCTACTTTGGCTTGAGAAAAGACATTATTTTCCTCGTCAAAACTTTTGCTATCTCATTACGCTTTTGGGAATAGAGATGACTTCTGTTTGTAAAGTAAATAACAATAGCATATCATGATTATTAAGGTTTATTAATAGAATAAATTTAAGTATTTAATTTATTTATATCGTTGAATTAAATTGACAGTTGTAACATTTCAGAATGCCCTCCTTCTTACCGACCCGTGCACCCTCAACATTGAAGGAGTTGAAATGGCCATTACCGCAAGTCAGTTACTCCACTCACGTTGTTATATTGTTATATGAGTAGCGCATTTTGTGCTGCATCAAGTACCCAGTAAATTAGGAAATATGATCACAAATTCTGCGTCTTATCGTGAATAAGGCGGAGGACTTCTTTTTAATACATTTATTTTTTTTTACTTTAATAGAAGACCAGTGTAAAATTATATCGCTAATGTAGAAAAAAAAAATAATTCTAATAGTCAAAATAATAGTAATTATTTTATATAGACTGACTAATGAGATAGTTTCAATGCAGGCGAAATCTTCGTTCAACTCCGGAAACGAGAAGTCGCATTTGGTGAGAGAAAGGAGAACACTGATGTGCTCGCGCGCACCGGCAAACACTTATTAGAGCAAAGGTCGGGCTCCTTTAAAGGGGCTTTTCAGTTACCTTAAAATCTACCGTTCTATCGTAATCCTCAAGAAAAGAGCATACAATATGAGAGATGCAGACAGTAATGTACGGTAAATTTTAAGGAGTCTGGACAGCTCCTTTGAGCTCTACTCTTCCTCTCGCTCTCCTTCTCTTTCCTTCTCTTCTCTCTCTCCTCTTGCTCTCACGCTCTCCCTTTCTTTCTCTTCCCCTTCCTCCCTCTTTTTTTCTCACGTTCTCTCTCCATCTCTCTCTTCCTCAACCTCTCTCTCCGCTCTCTCTCACCCTCACTCTCCCTCTCTCTCCTCTCCCTCTCCCTCTCTCCTCACTAGATCTCTCTACCCTCTGCACCCGGCCGCCCTGCCAGCCTCAACACACCTCGTCTTCAATGAGTGCTCATTCGACAAGTGTCTCAAGGGAAGGTCGCCCCACCTCCTCATTGCGCCATGCATTCTCAATCCACTTGTCAAGGTCAGTCAAAAAGGCGGTTCTACTCTTTGTTAATTAATAAGATAATTAAATAAAAATTATTTAAATAAAATTAAATAAATAAATTATTACGCTTATGGCAGCAACTCGCCCCCTCGACCTTGCTCATCAACCCGTCCACAATGGTTCGTAGTTTGTGCGCCGCAGGCACCTTCGCCAAGATGCGAATCGCTCTCTCGCAGCTGCCCAAGGAGGAGAACACGGAGACATTGGCCGATTTTGTCCATGTCGATTTTGTCAAGATTTAAAAGGCCGGCCGAGATCCCAAGTAGAAGAAAACCGAATACCGTAGCTCCTTTGCTGTCTATATTAATGCTAATTTTGCAAAAAAAAATCTCGGTCGGCCAATTTCCCATGCCTCATGAATGTTCCACTGCCCGGGTGCTTTAGCTATCTCCGAACATACCCTGTCCTATGCTGCTATCACGTTTTATTCACTTCCAGCCTTCTTTGCAAGTGGTGATTATTTCTTCTTGAACTGTTTCAATAAAAGAAGGTTTCAACAGAATTCACCTTTATTGGATGAACATCTACAATGAATGGCGAACTCCCCTAACCAATGAAAAAAGAGAAACATAACACGAGTAGAAAAATCAACGAAATCCTGCCGAATCTTTTCCAGCAATGTTAAGCGTGAGACATAAGAGGCCGGTGAAATGAAAGAACAATTTCTTCACAGATTCCCTATTTGCGTGCATTGGCTAGAGACAGAGAGAGAGAGAGAGAGTGGAGAGAAGGGGCGGGGCACACAACGGATTTATCGTAACAAGGGTAACAATTTGCTCTCGTATTTTCTTTTGGACTGACAAAACATGTCAACAAAGCATTATAATCTCAGAACGAAACACAACATTAGCTAAAATAATTTCCAAAATTCAACTATCGAGAAATCACAAAAAGGACAAAAGCATTATCTTAAGCCTATGTAACCGTGCAAAACATTTACTGGAACGCAAAATATTTCTCTAATGGGGCATATAAAAGCTGTGACTTTTACGAAATTGCTGGTGAAATCCGACCAAATGGGGGCTCTATTAACTGGGACAATTCCAATAACATGCACAGCTCCTTTAAATGAGCTCCATAGGCGATCCGTGAAAGGGTCGCAACCCGGGCGAAGTTGAGTAGACCGTAAACACGCCGTTCTTGGCAGGAATCGGCATTCCAATCGGGACAGAAACTGGAATGAAATAAATAAACAAATTTAGTTTGAAAAGATAATATATTCATCTTAATGGCCATGTCTAATATAAAGCGTCCCGATAACGTATACAAATAGCCTTCTAAATGACAACCAATAACTGTTCCATAACTTTATCATGTTCTCTGATGATTAAACAATTAATCTTTAGTTGCTTACGCTCAAATTCTATAAGCCGGCAATGTAAGCCTTCCCAATTTTCAAAATTAATTCTTTAAAGGTAAAAAAGAAAAAATTTTAGCTAACCACTCATGTACATGTCGTCCTCCACAGCCTGCATAAAGTCAATGGCATCCTCGTCCTCCTCGTCTTGCGCTACAGTAACCCCGTGAATCTCTCGCTTCAGGACCATGGCGTCCTCGGCGAGCGGAGAGAAGCGACGTACCAGCCTGGACATGAGCTCCGAAGACCTGGAAGAGTAGGTTGAAATACGTCGCTGGCAACCCCACATTAACAATACATTTACAACCTTGTAAATCATAGCAACAAGCCTTGTTGCGTGGATCACGAATACTAGCTAGATATAAAGAGGATGGCATAATCCTCCTCAAATGAATATCACTACACTAATTTCCTTTGAAACTATTGCGGGAAATATGAAGAAGGTAGTTCAAAAATTTTCCCGCCAATTATCAATTGGCCATCCTAGTATTGATCGACTTTCGGAATCCATCAACTTCTCGAGATCATAGCTGTCAAATGGGTAGATCGGCTCGAAGGGTCTGCGGATGTCGTTGTGCGCGAGGGGCAGGACATGTGTGCAGTAGACGAGTTGGAGAGAGCGAGAGACCGCGGCGAAGCAGCGGGCAACCGCCTCCACAGAGTATCTGAGTAAGTTAGGCAGATTAAATATATATATGCAAGGTAAAGTACCCAAAGGAAAGTAAAGCAACTCACAATAAACAAGATAGAGTACCTAAGTATGGTACATTAACGCATCATAGGCTAGTTAAAGTAAATTATTTATAATAATAGAGCATAACTGCAGCCCATGGCTGAGGCAGTAACAAAATGACTACAGTACTGGTAAAATGGATGATACTATTAGGAATTTTTGTTATAGCTATGAAAAATCAAGCTTTTAATTACGGTGAGGTACACTCCTACCGTAGCGGTTCGAGTGAGCAATGGACGAGACGGCCAATGCTCCAGCGGCGGACATCGTCCAAAGCTGCAAACAGGCGAGATGGATATATTTTCGCGTTTTCCCATCTCTCTCTCTCTCTCCTTTGCAATCTCTGCTTTTCTCTCTCCCCTCTCTCTCTCACTCCTTTTCTAACTCCCTTTATTCTCCTCACACTCCCTCGTTTTCCGTATCTCTCAATCTCTTCCCCCTCGATCGTAAGGCCTTCGTTAACGAGAAGAGGATGTATTGTCACTCCATTTCGCATAATACTTTCATGGAATAAATAAATAACTAATTATACCTCCCGCTTTCACTAGCTCTCGGTAGCGGAAGCAAAAAGCGAGGAAGAATGAATTGGCCAGCGCATAGAAGAGGCCATGTTGTGGTTGACCGATGATAACCTGAAAGTTTAAAAGATTTATTTGTTTGTTAAAAACGAATTCATCTAAAAACATTTATGCCAATTGTAAATATCAATTACATTTACATATTCATTATGAAATTCTTTATTAAAATGAAATATTCAAAAACATATAAAAATGAAGGAAGCAAAAAAAATGAAAACATTAAAACTACTTACAATCTTCGATGCTGACGACACTCTATCCGCGTAAGACACCAGATATGCGCACATCTTCTCCAGCCACACTTGAGCCTTTCTGCAGATGAGAATATGTGGGTGTCAAAAATTTTCTCTATTTTTTTAACTGAATCGGAATTACTGTATAACGGTAACAAAGAGGCTGTTTAAAATATTTTGAGATATCACTATTTAAAATACATCTAGATCTCGATTATGCTAATTATTATTTCTTATGTCCCTCATTCACTTTCTTCGTATCTTACCATTAGCTAATTTGCAAACTTCACTCTATGTGTTGTCATATCATTAAATGGATAAAATAAATAAAAATAGAAGTTGTCCTTACTTGATGTCAATGTGCTTGGCCCTGGCAATCATGGCCGCGAGGTAGGCCGCTGCGCCGTGCGCCCTCCTTGCCTCGCCGCCCACCACGTGCGGCCGCGTCACCAGGTCCCACAGGTGCGCCAGGATACGATCGCAGTTCTCCTACGAAAATATCATCAGCTATTTCATCCAATCATTTACTCATGAGCAAAGCTTTTTCTTCAATTTTGAACCCTAAGGATTTAAATAAAACAACTCGGGGTTAGTAACAGCTGCCTAGCGCTTTAATTAAGGGTAAAAATTTTTTTAATTAACACAACCTCGGTTAAATGACCAAGCAGCATCCACAAGAAGGACACGTAGTGAACGTTGGAAGTGACCAGCAGGTGCTTTTCAAAAGCATCCTGTAAATGCAAACGCGGGCATTAATGTTTGTTCAGTTAATTTTTAAAAAAAATTCTTTTATAAACAGTTTTTTTTTTACAGAACCCCAAATTCCCCAAATCGGTAGTATTAAGCAACAAAAAAAGATGAAAGAACAATATTTTAACAGTAAAATTTACCCCAATACCCGGTTTCGGTATTAATATACTTATTACAAAAGAAATACTGTTGTCAAATTCGGCAAAACAATATGGATAATTCAAGATTCTGACCATCAAAGATGTGCAGAGTTCCTTGTTGATGCTGCCAGAGACGTGGGCCCAGGCGATTTCTATACGTTTCAGAATTTGAGAACAGCAAGTTTTTTTCCGTAACAAAATTTAATTGAAATGAAGCATCACAATTTCAATTCACTTTTTGATTACATATAAATGGTCACTTCGAGACTTTAGTTGAAATTTTACACTTGGCAAATCAGTTTTCTCTCATCTGAAATACCGTAACCTCAAAGAATACTACCACCGTACTCCTAGCGTACCTGACTCCTCAATCTGTTCGCCGTGGGATGCGCGGAGGTAGTTCGCAATGGCGAGGATGCACGCGTCCAACTTCTCCAGTCGCTCTCTCCTCTGCTGTACAATGAGAAGCTCCGCTGCTGTGGCTGCTCCTTCCTCCGTCTTCTCCTCCATCTTCTCAACGTCTGCTTCCTTCTTCGCGTCTTCTTCTTCCTTTTGAAATTAATTCATTTCATTTCAGCATACTTTTTATTCAGTTCCATTACAAACATTATTAATGGCATAATAGTAATTCCGTGGTCTCAAATAAATAAATAAAAAACTACTGCTGACGGAAGCATCATCGTGTTTTTGAACAGTCGTAATCAGACTTAAATAGTAATTTCCATGCTGTCAGAAATAAACAAACCATGAGAAAGATGCGCACTCCGCTTGGTTCGTTCTGTTTCGCAACCAGGTTCTGGAAAGGAAAGGAAAGATTTAATGCCAGGAAATTTTTATTATTATTATTTTAATTTTTTAACCATAAAAAAGAAATGAAAAACTTCTTTCCAGGGTATTTTTCATTTCTTTTTAACCATAAAAAGCAAGAAAAAGGAAGAACCCACATCGAGATGCACGAGTCCGTCAATGAGTGTCTTCCACAACTCCGTTCGAATTTGCTCGCCGTACTCGCCAATGTTGATTGCATTCTTGAAGTAGACGACATATTTGGCAGCCGGCAGCCAATGGTTCGGAAACGTCTTGCACAGCTGTTTCACCGCGAGTTTGGAGGAACTAAAATGAGGGGGGGGGGGATAGAGACAAATATGGATTGCTTAACATCATGATAGAATGCTAGAGAAAAAGGCTAGTGGAAAAAGTAAGGCTCTATTAAAATAAGATTACGATTCGTCCATTTCTCATACAAATCAACAACTTGATTAAACAAACTTTTTTTTTTTTTTCTTTTTTTTTTCGCAATTTCAACAAACTAACGCTGGAATAGAGATGAGAAGTTGCGCAATGATGGAGTGTGCCATTGTGAATTGATCATCTTGCTGCTGTTCGGTGAGCACCGGGACGAGCTCGCCGTTCTCTGAAGTATGAACAAGTCTTGACTCATGTACCCACCAGTGTTGAAATAGTGCCTGCCTCTCGACTTGGACCGGGGGGTTACATACGGCCAAATGGACTGCCCGGGGGATTACAAAGTGAACGACGAACGGAAAAGACAGGATTCCGGCCTTCGGCGCCCCGGGGGTTACAACGCTGTCATGAGTCAGACCTATTTCAGCACTGGTACCCACCCTAATTTGAGCCTTGCCGGAGCCATATTCCACCCGTAATTTCGCTCACAAATTCGTTTTTTTTAGTCTCTACGCCTTACTTTTCTGGCCCCAAAAGTATCTCCAAGCAGTAGATAATGGCATTTCTTCCCGAGGCCTTCTAATTCTCACCGTTCTCTTTGAGTGTCGGGTACAGGTTGATGAATGCGCATTCGTAGATCGTCTCCAGGTGGGCGACTTGGCTGAAAAATAATTTTGTTTTAAATGACAAACAAATAACCAAAGACCTCTTCATCTACTCTTCACGAACTTCACACCATAACTCGAAGAAAAAAATAATAAAAAATAACAGAAAAAGTCATAGATAGTATCATGGGAAAAGCTCATTTCCACATTTTGCAACTCTCGGATACTAGCTTCTTACGACGGTTATACCTCCTCAACAGTGATTTCTGTTTTATCTTCTATCCCTATTGCATTAATTATAGTCTTGTCCTTTCATTCTTCTCATATTCGGTTATTCCACACTTACATTTTCACTTCGATACCGTAAATATAAAGTAAGCAATTAAAAACAAAATTCCAACCGAATGCCAATTTCGCATAGAAGATTGCGGAATCGATCGCGCAGGTCAAGCGGAACAAGAGGCCATTTAAGAGTCTGAAAAAGGAAATCGTCACTTAACACCTTTCTTTTCCTTTAAAGGAGCCGAGAACTCAATCTTGAGTCCGCGCCTTTGCCTGACATTAGAGCAAGATGTAATGGCAGTTTCGTGTACCTATAAGAATAGTTTGCACACCGACATATACTTCTAAAAAATTATTTCTCAATCACTATATTCATTTCTTCATAATACGACTCTTCAGCCGCTTATGTTAGCTTATCGTGAGCAATTTGAGCTACCATAGTTCTATTTTCCTCAGATCCTACCGTATCCACACAGCACATACCGTAATCCTCTTGACGAGTGTTCCACAAGTGTCATCGAGAAGATCTCCAACGTCTAGGAATTGAGAAATGAACTGGCGGACGGCGGGCTCGGCAAGCTTCTCGAGCATGTCGAAGGCAGCGCAGATCTTGCGGTAGGTCATGATGGCCACCGGGTCGCCCTGGGGGATTTATTATTATTATTATTATTATTATTATTATATATATATATATATAGATATATATATATATATATAATACCACTTTAATTTTATAGTAATAGAGAAAATTTTTGGCATTCCTACACCAAAATTATGTGAAAGAATGATAAGAAAGTACAACCACTCTAGGACATACTTCTCCTGGGTCTTATTGCCATCAGATAACGATGAGAGCGGTTCAATGTCATTGCTTCAAATCACACTACTGGAAAGCGTAAGCGAGAGATGGCAAGAGATATTCGCATCAAATAACCCACTGTGACAAGTTTCAGGAAAAAATGTCTTTGGAAAACATGCATAGCCTTAGTTAGGGTAGGAGTACCGAAATAGTACCGAGATGTTTATAGATGTGACTGGCTTCGTCGCTTTATCGCTTGTTAAAACTTGAATAATTCTCAAAAACGAAGAACTTAAAACTGATACCTTAATGTACTGTAGCATGATGTCCCTCCCGGAGACGTTATCATCCTCCTTCTTGACTTCCTTCCCGGACGCGGACGTCATGGCTATCGTCCTAAAACAGGAAAAAAAAACAATAAAGGCATCAAATTCCTACTTAACCCATTCAAAGCAGTTGGCTAGTATAAAGTACCCTAATTAAAATAAACAATATTATGCGTATCATGTTACCATTCATTTTAACGCCACAACTGACTTAGTAAACAGGCAGGGTTGATTATTGGCTTGGATGAGTGTCTGACTAGTCTTGAAGAAGAAATAGGCCGATTAGCTGATACTGAAGTCACGTAATCGCCCGCTCCACTTCGGTTAATGTGTGGACATTCCTGAAGAAGGTCAATGAATACGAACAGGCTCAGCTATATAAACGCAGCAATGTTACGCAAGATTGTGCAGGAATGCTCAATAAAACAAGTTTGACAAGTTGCACTGGAACCAATAGTGTAGTACATGATACTAACAAGTCATGAAAGCTAGCAAACTAAGCAGATCAAAATGTGTTTCGAATAGAAATGACGCGACGGAAAGCGTTTAATTAAGATTTCGAGAAAATGCTCTGAAACTCGTCGGCCACTCAAATACGGAGATACACCATTACTTGATAATTATGGGGAACACTAGTGAAGTAGGAAATCCACCACGCCATTCGCACAGTACGACACACAAAATACACCAATTATGAGCTTCTTCCACAAGTAATTTCAGGAAGCGTCGAATCGTTTGTTATCGTGAATAGAAAAAGACTTGCCGTCATTATTTTATCGCAAAAAAAAACGGCACTTCAAACAAACAAAGGTCGCTCATTCACAGAGAACAACAAAATGGGCTTAACTGGGGACAACGAATCGGGGGGAAAAAGTGTACTCACGACTTATGATGAATAATTTCGTGGAATTAAAAAGAGCTCAAAGCTTTTGTTAAGATTACTGAGAAAAAATTAATGGGACGAAACAAAATTAGCCCTAACAGAGATAACACAAAATGTATTAATCAGCGAATACATGTCCAAAAATTAAGGCTGTGAGCCAAAAAAACTATATTAAGAAAAAAGACAAGCAAGATAGGTTACTGAGTAACAGAGACAAGAGAGAGAGAGAGAGAGAGAGAGAGAGAGAGAACACTATTACATCGCATTCACGTAGACGATCTTATCTCAACGATCGCAATGTTTTTCGAGAAAATAGGGAAACAACGAACAATTCAAAAAAACCTCTAAATGTGGAATTCTTTTTCCTAGGCACCTGGGGAAAGGGACAAAACGTAAACATGGTCGCAAAAGATACTTTGATTAATAAAAAGTACATAAAATGTCAAATCGATTAGAACGGAATAAAAATGGAAAGATCCTGTCAGATTCTTGCAATTGGACCAATTCTCATCTCTTTTCCTGTCACTTAGTAGAACCTGTTCGAGGGACCAGGAACGTCGTCGTCGTTGTCCTCGTAGTTCTCTTCCATTTCCTTAAAGAGGAATAAATAAATACCTATTGTATAATTTTAAAAAAAATTAAGTTTAAATTCATTCGTTTCTTCTTCCCTCGCGTGAAGTATGCTTTTCTGTCTCTGCCATTTTTTTGTTTTGCATCTCAAACTGAATCTGCTGCCAGACTTTCCGCCTTCTCTCTCTCTCTCTCTCTCTCTCGCTTAATCTCTTTCTTTCTTTCTCCCTCTCTCTCCCTCCCTCTTTCTCTCTCTCTCTCTCGCCTAATCTATTTCTTTCTTTCTCTCCCTCTTTCTCTCTCTCCTTTTCTCCATCAATAATGACCTGGAATTCAGCCCTGATGTTCTCCTGACGGCACAGCCAATCATCTCCATCCTCCACACTGAAGAAACGGCTCTCCATTCCGTCTTGCTCGGGACCCCCCTCTGAGAGTTCCTGCTCGGGACCCCCCTCTGAGAGTTCCTCACCCAACTCGTTCCAAGGGCAGATCCACGCCGGCGATGCAGGGGGATTCTGGAAGGAATATGTTTATAATTATATCACTTAATAAGCACAACAAAATCGGAATTTCATAAACGACAAAGAAAAACTAATTCAGTATAAAATTTTTTTATGTTTTACTATAATTAATTGTCGATTGAAATCTACGTTATGCTAGTGGTCCTATTTTTCTATGCTAAAAGTTAGAAAACGAAAATACATATTAAAATACCTCCCCAACCTCTGCCACTTCAGGCCCCTTTGCACCTTCGTTGTTGCTGTTGACGGTCGTTGGAGATTCTTCAGCAGTGAGCGGTGCGCTACCATTAGCTTCCTAAAATTAGAAATGTTGAGAATTGGTGGTAATAAGTATATGTTGCTGCCTATATATACACATGTTCATCTGGTTTTGCTATTATTTTTATTTATTCAAATATAAATAGTTATAGCAAATAAAATACCCCTCTTTTTCAACCCCCACTTCTAACCGCCTCGCCAGCCACTGGTTGACCTCTGGTTGACCACTTGTTGATCCATGGAATGTGGAGAGGATTCACGAGTGGAGGAAGAGGGCGCCACTCCTGAAAATGAGAAGAATTTTTTTTCTACATTCATATCATAGGAATTAAACATGGCTTAACTCTTTTTCCCGCTAGCAGTTTTATAGCGCAAAATAGAGAAACAGGTAAATATATATATATATTTTTTTTAAATAAAAGAGAAACTTTTTGCACATCCTTCTATATTTCTATTAATTCATCCCTCGGTATCGATCTCGTTATCACACCCGATTTTTTTTCTCTCTCTATCTCCTTTATCTCTCTCTCTCCGTCTCTCTTTCGCTCTCTCACCACTCTCTCTGTATCTCTTGTCCTCTCTCTCTGCATCTCTCTCTCTCCTTTTTTGTTCTCTCTCTCTCTCTCTCTCCCTTTTCGAACACTAACAATCGGAGGTTCGCCTCTAATCTTTGCCAGTTCGCTGCGAACGTGGAGGTCCGCGTTCGCCTGGATTTCTAAAAAAAAAAACAAATCATTCATTTTACGAATTCAGGCATACAAATCTGCCTGAAGAAAATATCAGAACGAAATGAGGCATTCATTAAATCAGTATTCTCCGTTGCGAGTCTAATCAGTATTCTCAGTATTCTCCACCAACCTTCGGGAGTGTACTTCGTCTTGGGCTCGGGGCACACCTTGTCGAGCCAGGCGTCCAGGGCCTTCGTGTGGTTCTCTTCTGTCACGCGGATCAGGCCCCTTAAGACACAGATCATAGCTGCCGCTTCATATCTAATTACTAATACCGTAGGGAGTACAGCGAACAAAGCTAAGAAGAATGGAAAGAGATAGAGAGATAGAGACTGAGGGAGAGTGAGAGTTAGGAGGATAGAGAGAGAGGACAAAGAGAGATAGAGAGAGGAGGGCAAAAAGAGATAGAGAGATAGAGGAAGAAAGAGATTGAGGTGGGGAAAATGATACGGAGAGAGAAGGAGAAAGAAAGAGGAGAGGGAGAGAGAGAGCGAGAGAAGCCATGACATCCCCACCTAAATGGCTGGTTCACCCAGTAGGAGCTCTTATGGGCGTCCTGCAAACGATGGCATTTCACGCCGACTGGAATACAGGAGATCGTCGGCTTCTTGTAGACGGGCGGGGGAACGCTGCAATGGAAAGTTGTCATTTTATCATCCATATTTCTCCCTTTTTATCTCCCTCTCCTCTCTCTCTCTCTCTCGCTCTCGTTTTCTCCATCTTTTCCCGCTCATGCTCTCATCCGTCTCTCTCTCTCTCTCTCCCTCTCTCAAATATCCAACACATGTAGTGCACTAACTAAACATGCGGAGTTTGCGTGACCTTCTGTCTCACTTCCTTTCCTCCCATCTGTTTATTCTTCTTTTTCTCTGCTGCCTGCTCCTGTAACAGGTGTGAAATGAAAAAAAAAGATTTTCAGAAACCAATTAAATATTTTTTTCTATTTTCATTGTCAAAATTAATTATTCAACTCGCGTCTTATCCAGCAATGCTAAGCCCTATTCGATTTCCAAACAATAGTAAACCCATTTCTTTTCCACCTTAACAATACAAAACAGTAATATTATACCAACAATATTTATCATACCTTCCATGCTTTCTCGCACTGCAGGACATGTTCTGCGTCGGGATCAAAGTTCATTGGGCCGAAGGCTCCGTCCTGTACAAATCAAGGAAAAATTATCTTTTTTTTATTCCTTGACTTAAATAAGAAAAAAAAACGCGTATTCCCTATCAGTCAAATACCGGTTATATTTTTCATTATAAAGGTCCGCTATGCTGCAAACCTCCAGCACTTCCTCTTCTTCTTCTTGTTCGCGCTTTCGCTCCTTCTTATCGAGGAAGTTAGGCTAGAAAACAAAAATTTATTTTACCACCCTTAAATATAAAGACAGCCAATCTGTAAGAGTCGAGCAGGGCGCAATACAGTGCTGTACTAGGAAATTTTTGATTTTTAAATTTGATGAAAACTTGATCATTTGTACTACTCGACGTGCTCTTTAAAATGGTATATTCGTGATTTCGAAAAAAAAAATTTCTTTCGAGATAATAGCGATTTAATGTCAAAATTCGAGTGCCCATAAATCAGTTATTTTTTAATATTTTTGAAATCTCTTTTTTCAATGGATAGCTCTTTATATTCTCTTTAAAAAAGGTCGCGGTGACGTTTCGTGAAAACAACTTTTAAGCTGCAAAAATCGCAAAAATTGATTTAAGAAGTGGGTTTTTCGGGGTTTTCAGCCCAAAACACCCCCAGTGCTCAGGGTAAGAATTATATAGAAAGAAAGCCCGTGAAATTTGCTACAAAATAGCAAAGTTAGTTTAAAAAAAATCGAAGGGTACGTGTTTTGGGAATTTGCACTTATGTAACGATATTCAACCTCTAAACTACCATGCAAGAGGTCCGGGTTCGATCCCCTGTCGGGGCAAAGTTTTTGCAATGTTTTGTAAACAAGCAAAAAGCATATTTTTGGTAGGAAATTGATGGCTATTCATCTCATAGCTCGATATCCTTGTTAAAACATTCTATTTCTCACCAACAAACAACATATTTTCATTCTGCGTTTTCTGCGCTATATTATGGACGATTTCAACTCGTCAGGCCAGGATCTCGGTGGAGTTGTAGCCGGCCGAATGATATATATACTTGTATTGTGACACCGGGTCTGCCCATGACGGTATTACTACTCGGCTTCTTAGATGTAGCTTTATCACTTACTTTGTCGATAAGAAGGTAAAGGGAATATAGGGGGGGGGGGGTGCGGTTCTCCATCTTTCGCTCTTGGTCACACAGGTCACTGTATCTTCTTCTCTTATGCCATGACTGGCATTTCTGGAGCTCAAAAGAAAAAGTAAGGAGGACCCCGGATGAAGGGCTTGCATTGATGGTGACTCGGCAGGTATCGAGTGGGGTGGAGCTCTCTCGATCTTACATATGTGTTCTCTTAGTATGCTGAGTGGTGGGCTAATTAATTCTAGAAATGGCATCATGAAGAGAGAACGAAGGATAAACTTGGTCTCAGAGTCCGTCGCGATAACTTCGCTGGGTCTCTTTGGTTACATTATTTGAAGACAAATGATGACTTCGACGAATTTAGACAACTGATAGAGAACAATGTTGAGTACTCATCTGATGGTGAGAAGGCAGCTCCAAAAAGAAATCCTACAGCCTCATAATCACCCGAATAGCTCTCGAATGAAGACGTATGGGAGCCTGTAGACATGAACGGGTCTGCCCAAACATCACCCAGATGGGTCCACGATGACCTACTCTGAACATAATCCCTTCATATTTTTTCATTGATGAGCAACCATAAGCGACTTGAAAAATGCTTAAACTTATCGAATCACCTAGCTATAATGATTCGATAATTCCGCGCCATAGCTCATTGCTCAAAATTCACTTTTGAGCTCCAGCAATGCCAGTCAAGACGTAAGAGAAGAATATAAGTGGTACCTGTGGGACCAAGAGCGAAAGATGGAGAACCGCACCCCCCCCCTATATTCCCTTTACCTTCTTATCGACAAAGTAAGTGATAAAGCTACATCTAAGAAGCCGAGTAGTAATACCGTCATGGGCAGACCCGGTGTCACAATACAAGTATATATATCATTCGGCCGGCTACAACTCCACCGAGAGCCTGGCCTGACGAGATGAAATCGTCCATAATATAGTGCAGAAAACGCAGAATGAAAATATGTTGTTTGTTGGTGAGAAATAGAATGTTTGAACAAGGATATCGAGCTATGAGATGAATAGCCATCAATTTCCGACCGATAATATGGTTTTTGCTTGTTTACAAAACATTGCAAAAACTTTGCCCCGACCGGGGATCGAACTAGGACCTCTTGCATGGTAGTTAAGAGGTTGAATATCGTTACTTAAGTGCAAATTCCCAAAACACGATCCCTTCGATTTTTTTTTAAACTTTGCTATTTTGTAGCAAATTTCACGGGCTTTCTTTCTATATACTTCTCACCTTGAGCACTGGGGGTGTTTTGGGCTGAAAACCCCGAAAAACCCACTTCTCAAATCAATTTTTGCGAATTTTGCAGCTTAAAAGTTGTTTTCACGAAATGTCACCGCGACCTTTTTTAAAGAGAATATAAAGAGCTATCCATTGAAAAAAAGAGATTTCAAAAATATTAAAAAATAACTGATTTATGGGCACTCGAATTTTGACATTAAATCACTATTATCTCGAAAGAAATTTTTTTTCGAAATCACGAATATACCATTTTAAAGAGCACGTCGAGTAGTACAAATGATCAAGTTTTCATCAAATTAAAAAATCAAAAATTTTCTAGTACAGGGTGCAGATCGAGCCTTACAGACAGGGAAGGTGTCTTACAGATGTGATGAGCATTTAACTTTTAAATTATCAAAAGGACATTATATATATTTTTGAATTAATATGAACTAAAGGTAATTTTGAACAAAACTTACAAACACGAAGATATTACGACTCTTCACGTTCACCTTCACGCGGACATAATTCGTGGACTCCTTAAAAGGAAGAAAAAAAAAAGCTTTCCAGTAAGTCTTTAGGGCTTGATTCTACAATAGCCGCTGCTACAACAATATCTACATTATTATTTTCAAATAAAATGTAAAAAAAAAATCTAAGCACTGTTCAGGGAATGTGAGCCACTGGCAGAAATGAGGCGGGTTAGGGATCGGCCTCAAAAGGCGTTATTGCTGAAATGTTTCTTCAAATTCTGGATGGAGCAAGGCAAGGCGCATAGAACATCGACATATTTCATCCCATTCTGGTATTTTAGAATGAGCCTAATTAGGATAGAGGCAGTGCTGAAATAGGTCTGGCCCATGACAGGGTTGTAACCCCCCGGAATCCTCACTTTACCGTGCACCTTGCACTTTGTAGCCCCCGGACAGGCCATTTGGCCATTTGTAACCCCCCGGCCCAAGTCGAGAGGCAGGTACTATTTCAGCACTGGATAGAGGCGAAAATAATCGCAGCAATCTTGAGATTAGAACTTATTTTTCACAAATTAATTAAAACACGTACCATTTCTTTCTCATTGTTCTGGTGCGACGGGCGAAGAGCGGACTGCTGCTGGGGTCGAATGTTTCTTCTGGTCGCAAGGTTAAAAAGCGTCTTCTGCAGGGAGTCCCTGCTCTGCTCGTAAAGAGTATTCCTCTTCTTCTCGACCATCTCCATCTTCTGCATCCCTTCCACATCAGCGAGTGCTCCCCTCTCCTCCTGACTCTCCGGCTCTCTCCCCTCATTCTCCAGCCCCCTCTCCACATCTTTCATTCCCGTCCAAATGTCCATGCTCAGCTCCTCGTCTTCCTCTTCCATCTCCTCCTCCTTCATCGTTCTTGCGTGGTTCTTCAGCCCGTGAACACGACGAGCCACTCGCGGCAGTCCGCAGTTCCAGCTGGAAGAGAAAATGAAAAAAGATGCGCTATTTTTTTATTTAAAACAAAAATTAAAGCATGATAAAAAAGAAAAATAGTGGGCATTAACTTATGTTCAAGCAAAAGCGCGAGAACCAATTCCACGTTAAATTAAACAAATATCCCTTCTATTAGCGCCTGAAAGCCATGTTAGTCTCTAGTTGAAGTTGATCTTAAAGATATTTTTAAACTATTTAAGTAGTTATAAAAAAAAATAGAAATCCACTTAGATTCAAGAATAAGGATTAAAAACAACACTTTATTTCAAATTTGGTGTCGTAGTTGGAGGGAAGGGTTTCTACTTACACTTCATTCTTGGCCGTTCCCGTGCCCAGTCGAACCCGATTACGACGAGGCTTCTTCTTGAGTCCGACTTCCTCTTCCTCTTCCTTCTGGTTCTTTTGCTGAACGGAGAAAGGAAAGTTTCAGTTAACAAAGTTCTTTATCATCTTTGCGATAATTCAAATCAAATAGGAGGGAATAACGGTGGTCCGATGGTTCTTCGGATGGGTGGGTAAGATTCTTTCATTCTTCACTTTCTCCCTCCTCCATCTCTTCTCTCCCTCTCTCTCTCTCTCTCCCTTTCAATCTCTTTCTCTTACCTCCCTCCTTCTTACCCTCTCTCTACTTCCTCTCACTCTCTCACTGCTTCTCTCTCTCTCTCTCCCAACCTGGGTAGCCATGATCGCCCTTGTGGCCCTTCTGGAAGCTGCCTTGGACCCGAGCGTCACTCCATCCAACCCCTCGATCCCTCCTCCCAGCACTGATTCCTTCTTCTCCTCCTTCTGCCTCTTCCCTGCCGACTCTTCCTCATCCTCAGACTCATCGAACCATCTAAATTTGTATTCAATTAATAAAATGAACAAAGTTATAAATGAATTTATAAGTTGTATTCACTCTCCAGGAACCTTATCGTGTAAACCTACCGTAAGCAAATTGGGCCGGCCACGGGCCGTGTCGGCCAATTCCCACCCCTGACCGTAAGAGAAGAATATAATATGAGATACGCAAGCAGATAAATAGTATATGCTGTTTCTGGAGCATCGTAATAATAAATGAGTTTACAAGTCAACATAATCTGAAAAATAAAATCCGCGATCAATAACACATAACTAGCAGCTTTGTAAAGGTCAAAACTTACCTCCGCTTCCCCGTCTCCTTACGATTGCTGGGAGGTGTCTTCTAAATAGCACAATTTCGTCATATATATATGTATATAAAGTTTCGTTGTCATTCTTTCTTTGATACTTCTCTTGTCCTTATTTGTTTATTAAAACAAAAAAAAACCACGAACATGACCCTTTGAAGCCTCCTTACGCTTGCTGGGTGTCGCCTTCTAAAAAGCAAGATGTCCTCATACTTATGCATCTATTCATCACTCCTGTAATCGCTAGCAATTAAGATGAAATAAGGCTTCATTGTTAGTTAATTTTCACAAATAATATTATCAACGAACATGATGTCCTGGAATGATCTCTGCGAGAATGTCTTCCACTTCTTCTGCCCTCGTTTTGCAGTCTTCTTTCTTCATCTGCCTTTTCATGGGCTGCAGCTTGGGCTTTGATTTCTCGAAGAGTTCTAAAGAGAAAGGAATCAACAGAAATTTGGCCAAAATAATGAAGGGGAGTTTATCTCCATTGGAGTTTGATCAGTCTGAATGGAATAAGCATACTAATTTCGATACTTTAAATAAACATCTTTAAATCTTTTAATTTTTCAATCCAACGAAGTCGCCTGCAGCTAGAACTACTGTAAAATATTGTCAGCAAAAACATGCACCAATTCTGTTCATCAAGCTTTTTTAAAGAACAAAATTCCAAAAAGAAACCTATTCAAATAAAATTTTCCTTAACAACGAGAAACCGGAAATCGTAGAAACACACCGTCGACTATGCTCGTTCCATTAACATTGGCAATCTTCACAAAGTCAACAGCTGCTGTTCCCTTTATGATTTTTGTCTGGAATCAAAGAAGAAACATTCAATCGGTTCAAAAGCTCAAGCCGTATGGCATGATCATGTAGATATTAGTCGAATAAAATTCAAATTCAAATTTAATGCAAAAAATTCTGGACTTTATAAAGATTTATCTTTTTCTGTAACTTTGCGTTTACTATGCTTTTAACCATTAAAAAAATGCTAACCACTTTGAAGTCCGCTGCAATAGCAGCACGACGGCGCGGAGGTTGGCCGTATTTGAAGAAACTGGCGAGAAGGCCCTCATCGTCGTTCTCAGCAATGACGAGAGGTGCAGCAATGTCCAAGTCGTCCGCGGCATCGGGCACCGCTTCCTCTTCATTCATGATCTGAAAGCATAAACAACTAAAGAAGACATTACTCTTGTCTTGTTAAAAAAAAAGTAACAAAAAATCACCGATTTCATGTAATGAAAACAAAGGTAGAAAAAAGATTTCATCATCACACAGTTTCAATTTTCATGAGAGCTGTTCATAAGTAAAAAATATAGGGACAAAATTGCATTTTTCCTTAAAAAAGTCACCCAACAAATATAGAGTTGTTAATATCAGCCAAGAAAGGGCGGATAAAATTACTTAATACAAATGAATGATGCTTCTGCTCTTCTCTTCCCACCTGCTGATGCTCTCCCCTCTCCTGTTGCTGAATCTGATGCTCGTCCTTCTGCCCAGTTTCTTCTTCTTGTTCTTCCTCCTCCTCTGCATCCACAGTCTCGACATCGAGAACTTCCTCGCTTATTCCTAAAATTCTTGTAAATAAATAAAAAAAGATAAGACTTTCACATACAGAAAATTCCCTAATGTCCATCACAGGCAATATGTTATTTTGTCTGCAGAATCCATAACAGATAAGAAGATAAGTCCTCTAACCACCGAACTCTCCGGCCGAATCGTCGCTGTCTCGGCGTGCTCGCTTCACCTTTTCAACCCTCTCATTGCCGACAGCTTCTGGGCTCTTTTTGGCTCTTGTCTGGAAACAAAGATCAAATCTTCAATCCGCTATGAATGATCTAACGATCAATTGACCGAGCTCGTCATTCATAAGAGACATAATAACTTGGAAAGTTTTATTTAAAATATATAAAAATGTCCACATGACATTAGTCGAATGACCAACTTAAATTTCGTTTAATGACTGACAAAAATTCAGGACTTTTAAACGATTTATATTTTTTAAGAAAAAATTTGCAGTTAATTTTTAAGTTACTATAAAAACAATTCCTAACCATTTTAACTTCAGCCGCAATAGCAGAACGACGGCGTGGAGGTTGCTCGACTGCGATGAGACTGTTGAGGGGTCTCTGGTAGTCGTTCTCATCGCCCGCTAGGTCGAGCGGCGCAACAGAGTCGTTTTCGCTCTCGACTGCGAGCACCGCCTCTTCTTCAGTCATGGCCTGAAAGCACAAACAAGATGCTACTCTTGTCAAAACACAAACAAGTAAACATGAAATTACTCATTTCATATGCTGAAAAAAGAAAAAAACTATGCTAATTTCATTATCATCAAAAGAATGATGTCATCATCACACAATTTCATTCACAAATTGTGCTAGTAAAAACGGTTGTGACAAAATTGAATGCTTCCCTAATAAATCATTCAACAAAAAAGGGGCCGTTCATTCGTAATAATAACTTATAAAGGAGGATAACATAATTTTAGAGTGAACTCTTAATGAAAATACTGCATGCGGTCTTCTCTGTTAACCTGCTGATCCTCTCCGCTCTCCTCTGGCTGCATCTCTTGTTCCTCCTCGTTACATTCTTCTTCTTCTTCTCCGTCCTCCTCCTCCTCTTCGTCCTGTTCGTCCATGGCCTCGGCATCGTCATGCTCCTCCTCGTTGACTCCTGGAATTCTTGGAAGTAAAAAAAAAAGAATAAAAAATTTTCACATTATGTGAAAATCTACAGCAGGCAATTCTATTACCGCGTAGATTCCATGACAGGTAAGATAATAAGTTCTATTCTGACCGAACTCTCCGGTCGCCTGGTCGCTCAACTCGACTTTTTCGTAAAAACGGCAAGACACAAGCGGCAAGTCGTAGTGTTCATGGTCCATCCACGAGACACGGCGCATTGAATCGCGCTGGAAAACAACAGAAAGGATAGACATATTAACTACCGACCTTCCTTTCTGAGATTCTTAAAGATATATAGTAAAGCGAAGGACTATTAAGCAACCTGCTCCTTTTTGAGACCTAAAAGAAATACAGCAAAACAGCCATCCAGCACAGGTGAACATGTTAGTTCTCAGCACCATTAATAACCACGCGAACACTGTTGCGCACGGAAGCTTCATCATTAGAGGCAACCGCCATTCAAACTATTTTGGAAAGATTCCGCACAAAAAGGCCAGGACCTTTCGCTTCTTCTTTAGACAAGAATTCGGTGTCGGAGTCGTCGGAATCAGAGCGGCAGACGACGTCGAATGATCGAGGATGGTGGAGTCGTCGAGCTCAGGATTCTTCACCACTTTTCTGGTGCTACGCACTCTGACTTCACGCTGTAAATTTGCATATACTTTTATTTTATATTTTATTTCATCATCATTAAGATTACTATCAAGAGAGACAAATGAGCAAGCGTTTAATTATCCACCGGATATAAAAATGGCAGAAAATTCGATTTTCTCTTTAAAAAAGAGATAAAATCTTGCCCAACCCCAACTAGGATAGCACCAAAAAGCAAACCCTGGGCACTGGCATCTTTTCTTCGACGGGAGTAGAATCTGAACTATCCATTGCCGACCGAAAACAGGCCGATAAGCCTGAAAAGGAACATTTTAATAAAAATGTTAACTTTTACAGCAAGTTAGAGAACGAGCAGAGCAACAAAAAGACTGGCACGTTTGAACAGCGAAACAAGCTATGATAAGATAAAAGCAAGTAGGAATATTACCGATTGCCTAAAAATCTTATTTGTTAACAAAGGTAAAAGCTGCATACGAACTCTAGCAAGCACGAAGAAGTGGGCAAACATTGTATGGAAGTTCGAGAGCGCGCTACGGCGTGAACAACTAGGCGCTTGACTCGTTCAGTTGTGAAGAAAACATGATACCAAAAGAAAACCCACAAAAACAAGCAACTTTATCATAGGGGAACCAGCCAGAAAGTGCCATGACCCCGAGCGACGCCCACGGGGAGTCAAGACGACCTTTGGAAAACTTTTTGGTGTTACAGTATGCCTCATTCGGGAATCTCACTTACTCATTCGGGAATCTCACTTAGAAATTTACGATAGCACCAAACAGAAATTTCCCTTAACAAAATTTTAAATATTTTGGCTCTCAACACGATTTCCCTTAATGCAATCATAAGATACTGTCATATTTTTAAATTCATAATCTCTTGTCACGATAGGGTTCCTACTGTAAAACTTTTCTACTAATTTTGGCAACGCGCCACGGCTGACTAACATCCCCAAATGTACTGGGCTAACTCTCCGTGCGCCAATAATATTACTCCAAAATTCATTTTCGGTGTCAGTAATTGTGTTTGCTTTCTGCTTTATACTACATTTGACATTTGAAAAAGTACTGTAAAAAGCCGCATATTTTGCAGCAATGTGTTCACAATTGTCACGAAAGCTATCATGGCATTGTTTTATTATCGTTCTTTTCTTTATTATTTGTTTAAGGATAGAAATTTCAAACGATAAGCTGGTCTTCAGCAAATTGCGCAATTCCTTGCATAACACGGATAAGGAATTTACGGGACACTTATCCATCTTTATTTCGAGATGGCTACTTTGCAAAGAAGACAAGGTCAGAGGGGGATGATTCTGGCCTTAGTCCTTAATCCGTCGCCATATCTCTCAGTCCTTATATCTCCTTATCCCATTGTCTCTTCCTCTCTAATCCTTGTGTCACCGCTTCTTGGCCTCGGCAGTCCGCTCCACGTCAGCGGAGGGCATGTAAGGCCCGCTCGGCACGGCCGAGACCGCCATCTTCAGCAGGATTGGCAGGGTGGGCATACGGTGGCCGCGAGTCTCCTCCTTCTTCAGGAACTGCAAACCAAACATATTTTTCGTAGGTCTCTCTCTCTCTCTCTCTCTCTCTTCATCCCTCGCCCTCCCCATCTCTAACCCACTTTCTCCCTCTCTCTGTCTCTTTCTCTATCTCTCTCTATTCCTCTCTCCCTCCCTCTCTCTCTCCATCTCTGACCCACTCTCTCCCCTTTCTCTCTCAATCTCTATCCCTCTCTCTCCATCGTCTCCCCCTCTCCCTCTCTCTGTATATCCCCCCCATATCTTTCTATCTCTCTTATCCATCTCTATCTCTCTCTCTCTTTCTCTCTCGCTCTCTCTCTCTCATTATCATCATATCTCATTCTATCCCCGCTCTCTCTCTCTTTTTTTTCTCTCTCTCCCCCATTATCACCACCCATTCCCCAACTCTCCAACCTCCTTGACATTCTTCTCTTCGGGCGGAATGGCCGTGAACTGCACGATGAGCTTATCGTCACGCTTGTCGCCGGGCTTGCGAGTCACCTCAAAGAGAGAGAGAGAGACGATCATTCTTTTCAGGAACAATAATATATTAATCAATAGACCTAATTCGTTGGATATCGGAGCAGTTTCACTATTCGTGCGATAACGACTCTTTCCTTTTCCTCTAATGAAAAGGCTGAAAATAAGGGGGAGAGAAAGCTTTGAATAGATCGTAGATCAATCGATTATCCATAATCGATTGATTGTCCACACCTGAATATTCACGCACTGCCCACTCTCGATCAAGGAATAGACGGGGCAGACGCGGTAGAGCGCGTTGTTCGAGCAGCGAATCTGCAGCAATGAGAGGAAGATTTCTAGAACAAGGAATATAGTGAGCGGGAGGAAGGATAGGGGAGGGTGAGAGAAAGTGAGAGAGAGAGAGAGAGCGAGTGAGAGTGAGAGAGGGAAATAGAGGGAGAGAGAGAAAGAGAGTGGGAGACGAGCCTTTATGGCAAGCCTGCCCGTGTTCACGAGCATGTGTTGCGACTTGCCGCCGAACTCGTCGAAGGTCGCATCCTGGACAATTGTTTATTCTTAGTTCGAAAACTATTGCAAGACAGGCATAGGAAGTGAGAGAGAGAGAAGAGAGAGAGCGAGAGAGGAAGTGAGAGAGAGAGAAGAGAGAGAGAGAGCGAGAGAGGAAGTGAGAGAGAGGGAAGAGAGAGAGAGAGGAAGTGAGAGAGAGAGATATGAGAGAGGGAGAGTTGTGAGGGAAGAGAGTAAGAAAGTAACCTCCGGGTCGATTTCCAGGGCAATGGCCGGTCGGTCCACCGACGAGAAGGAAAGAGCGCTGGGCATGTCTCAAAAAGTTTTATCACTTAGCATATTTCAGAGAGAAAGCGAAAAACTTTTTCACCTTAAGAATATCTTTACTTAATATTAATATTTTTTTAATATTTTTCCCTCGTTTTTGCGCGAATAATTTCCTTGACAAGAATCTTGATGCTTCCAATTCAAGCACCCTTTTTTTAAGCCCGAATTTCATATAACCTCCTTGAGGGTGGAGATGAAGGCGCGTGGTTGAGAGCGAGATGAGAGAGTCGACCTTCTCGCACGGTCGAAGAGTAGGAACGTGAGCAGGTAAAGAGTAGAAACATCATTTCAGTTGTACACTTAGTTTGTACTCTTGTGAAATGATAATGTTTTTGCGATTATAGATTGCACTTTAAAAGGCATTAGTAAAGTGCACTTTGCCATGTTATTTTTAATGATACCACGTTCTGTAAATTGCATCTTGGTTTGCTTGGCGAGACATTCGCAAGCTTCTCAAGCATGGAACATTAAAATACGAATGAAACTATGAAAATTTTAGATTCTTTTGATTTTTTCTTACTGTGTTTAGCTTAATTTCATTCATTTTTTTTTAAATAAGAGGCTAATTAATCGTATTGTTTGAGCTGATTTTATTGAAATTCACCTGTATATTTTAGCCGCGCCACAAGGTCAACGATGGCCAAGGATAAGAAGAAGAAGAAGGCCAAGCGAGCGGCAGAAGTGGAAGACGACGGAGAGCAACAACCGATGAAGAACGAGAACGAGAATGGAGCGGAGGCCATGCAAGTGGATGAAGAAGTGTACGACCCGACTGCTCCTCCCAAAGTCAATGATGACCATCAAAAGGAGTTCAAGCGACTCGGTCATTCCGACTTTGTCGAGACCAAGCAAATCAGGTATTGAGTTATGGTTTTTTTCCTTTTGAATAATTACGGCTACAGGCCTTGGGTATGCTCACTTTTGAAGAAATTTGGTTATTTTTTTGTTCAACACTGACTGTCTTACAGATAATTGTTATTACTTCATGCTTTACTTCGTATACTTGATAACGAAATGTTTTCTCCATTTTTTAAGAGTTGTCTCCACTTGGATCCGCCACGCAACCGAGTTTCCGGCCGCGATCTCTGGCGATAATCTCTGCCCGCTTGGAGAGGTTAATTCTATCTCTCTATCACTCCTTCCACCGATCTGGACTTGTTGAAAATGCACGTAAATCATTCTGAAGAGTTGTAAATTTATTTTTAAGAAAAGGGATTTAAAAAGCACTTGCATTTTGCTATTGTTTTATTTAAAATAAAATAAAATAAAAATATGATTCGATTACAAATATAGTTCTTTTCAAGGTGAATCATCTGTTGCCGCGTGCGCTAGCCGAGCGAATCTCGCTGGAGCTCAAGCATTGGTTTCCTGTCCAGGTTGCTTTGTGTCTTATTCTTCTTCTTCTTATTTCACGGCTTTTTTCCTCCTCGGACAACGTTTTATCAGCTTCTTTACGTTCTTCACATTGAAAGAACTGTTTTTTTATCTTTAAACATAAGTTGAATTTCGCGCCATTGGCTACAATATTTACCGCCACTTTCAGCGTGCCGTGATCCCATCGCTCATCGCTGACATCTTCGAGCCGCCCGTTCTTCGCCGCCGTGACATTGCGATTTCGGCGCCAACAGGAAGTGGTGCGTACTTGTTTTAAAGCACTGTTTAAAGTACTGTACCTCTTTTTTAACCCAAAACTACAGTAATCTATAATTTTTTGCGCCATGAAGAAATATTTTCATTGTAAAAATAAAATAAAATCAGGTCATCTTTTTGAATAGTTGTTTAATAGTTTACAATATTTTTCTGCAGATCGCTTTCTTGGTCCTTTTCCATACACAAACTGGGGAGCAATCGTAGAAGGAAATATTTGCTGGGAGACGGAATGGATGAATGAAAAGGTTTTGTAATCATATTTCTGTCAAGGTAAGACGCTGTGCTACGTGCTTCCGATCCTTGCCGCCATCAGTCGCCCGGGCGCGGGCGCCGTTGCAGTTGTTGTGGCGCCCGTGCAAAATCTCGTCGAACAAATTGTTAAGGTTCAAAGTTGGAATTATTACTAAAACTGGGGTGGGATCCGTTTCTTGGACCATAAACTTTTCTCCCTCACACAGAGGTGTCAATGGCCGGCCCGGCCCGGCCCTGCCCGGCCCTCAGGGCTGGCTGGCCCAATTTTCCAAGGCCCCGGGCCGAGCCGGGCAGGGCCCAAGAAAAGTTGGGCCGGCCCGTAGGCCCTATTGGGCCCTCAAGTCAGAAATTCCTGGCAAATTGATGGTAAAGACATAAACTTTAAATTTTCGGAAGTATTAGAAATTGGTTTATTTTTAAAATTTTATATGTGGTATGTTACTTGGGGGTGGGGGCAACATATTTTTGCTTTGCATTTCACTCAAAGTGTGCACAGGGGGGTTTTCGAACATGGAGAACACGAATATTACTTTTGTTTTGTGCTTGCATGCAGTTTAACAAAATTACCCTACTTTACTAGCAAAAAGATTTTTCACGTGTTTGCACTTGTGTTCTGCCTGTGTGCATGAGTGCTTCCGCCTCAAGAAACTGTCCACTCTCTCCCGTTCAATGGAATCGGCCATGGCCACCAACGACTTCGCCAAGAAGTATGTACATCCATCAAGTGGACCGCGAGGTCCTCTTTGATGCAGATGGATGCCATGCTTTGGTCTGAAGCGGGATACTACGACCTGGCACGCAAGACTCCGCTCTCTTACTTCACATTCGAGAGGACTGGCCTTCAGATGATCATTGTGGACATCCAGGGACGACGACCTCTACGAGGATCAGCAGATTCACACAGTGGCTGGGACGAACTACGGAGACGGAAACCTGGGAACTCGCGGCATGGCTCTCTTCTTCCACTCACTCAAGAGCAAAGACATCTACCACTAACTCTGCCTCACTGATTTCGATCTGGGTGTCGCGGTAAGACGCGCACTCGCGGAAGGCGCCGCGTCCTGCCGCACGGTAGCCACACGCTGCGTTGCAAGGAACAGAGGAGACACTTGTGGCTCAGTTACTTTGTTAAACTGCATGCAAGCCCAAAAAAAACCCCCCAATTAACATAACACCATTATTGAAAAAAAATTTTTTTCGGATTTTTAAAAAAACGGGCTCAAACGGGCCCTAGGGCCGGGCAGGGCAGGGCCCAAAATTACAAGGGACGGAAATTTCCGGGCGGGCAAGGCCGAGACTTTGGGCCCTCAGGGCAGGGCTGGCCCAAAAATTTTGGGCCCGTTGACACCTCTGCCCTCACATAACTCGTATTTTCTCTTGAATAAATCTTACTTTCTTCAGGTGGACTGGCCATGTATAGTTGTTTTGTTTTACATTTGTAGGATACAGTACTTAGATAAGATACGGCCTTCTTCTTTAAATGACTTTATTTACGGTCATAAATATCAGCATGTGGCAAATGTAGCGTCTTTTTAGGTGTCATTCTACTTTGCGTCGTGAAAAAAATCTTATCCTCGTATTTAATAATTGTTTTCAGGAATTCGCACGTTTCAATGCGATTGGCGCGCGAGTCGAAGGCCTCAGCGGCGCGGAGGCATACGAAAAGGAGCGGAGGAGACTGTTCGAGAAAGGCACCACCACACCCGATGTCATCGTGGCCACACCGAACAGACTCATCGAGCACCTCCTCGACCGAGCGGGCACACTCGACATTAGCAGGATACGGTAAGCACACTAAAAAACAGTATCGGGAAATCACGGTCGCTATCTATCTTTTTTTCTTCTCCTTTTTAGAGAATTGAAAGAGCAAAAATTTCCTTAATTTGGTTCGTAAAACAGGTGTGGGTAGGTGGGTCCTTTCGTTGGATCATAAACTTTTCTCCCTCCTTTGGCTCGTATAAACAAGGACGTGATGTAGTTCAGTGATTTTCAGCGGTGAACATAAATAGATTTAAAAAAAAGATAGTAAAAAAGTTAATTATTTAAAAATATCGATATTTGTTCTTCCGCAGATTCATTGTGGCTGACGAAGCGGATCGAATGAACAACGTTCGGCAGGAGTGGCTCGAGGTGGTCGAGGCGTTCAGTGGAGGTTTTTCTTTTCTTTTCTCTTTTTCCCTTTTCATCCTTCGTTTCTCTCATCTTTCTCTGTATTTTCTGCTTCTTCTCAATATTCAGTAGTCTCTCTTTTATCTCTGTGTATCTCTATTCGTTACCTCTATTCGTTACATTCTCTCTCTCCCTCTCTCTCTCTCTCTCTCTCTCTCTCTCTCTCTCTCTCTTCCAGGCGTTGCCTCGCAGAACTCCTCCCTGCTCGACTTCTCTCTCGGCCCCTCTTGTGACTCTCCCCAGAAGCTCCTCCTCTCCGCCACTCTCTCTCGTGATGTTGAGCAACTCCAGAAGTGGCGACTTCACCAGCCGAGATTATTCAGAGCATCTACCACGAGTGCTGAACAAGTAAGGCTATTACTGCTTATTCATTTTTTTATTATTATTATGTATTCATAAACAATTAATCTATTTTTTTTATTTTTTTACAGTTTAATTATTAAAAAAAATAATGCTTGATACTGATTTTCACTTTGAAGAATACAAAATTGTAATTATTAACGTAATTAATTGCTGCTTTGTGTTGTATTTCCGTCTCCCTTCAGATTGACACGAGTGCAGACTGTATGCTGCCGTCTTCGATCAAGCACACCATGCTGGAGACGCAGCTCAAGTACCATCCTCTTCTGCTCTTTAGGCTAGTTTCATTCTCTCTCTCTCTCTCTCTCACTCTCTCTCTCTCTCTCTCGCCTCATTTAAAGCACAAGAAGCAGCAGCTTGAATAAGTGTCATTCCATATTTTATTTACAGGGAAATCCGTTCGAGTAGCTGGAAACGGATTCTGGTCTTCACGAATGAGAGGTGTAATTATCTCGTTATTGTATACTATTTTTGCCCTCTTACAATTAGGACCACTAATCAGATCACTCAAGATGCTTTGGAACGTTTATTAAATGTAGCTCTCTTTCTGAACTCGTTTCCTGATTCATGATCACCCGTTAGAAATCTCTTTTCTTGAAGAGAATCAAGCGTTCGTCTCTGCAAACTCCTGACCATCCTTGCTGCTGGTGCCTTTCAGGTAAATGTTTGGAGCTGTTGTCTTGAAAACAGATTTCAATTGTTCATTAATTTGCTTTTAAATAAATACACATAGCAAGTTCAGGTAGAACAGCTAACTTCAACAATGTATGGCAAACGTCGTTTCAAGGCACTCCAGCGATTTCGCCAAGGAATTGTATCTTTTCTTTTTAATTGTTTTTTTTATTTTATTTCATTCATAATCGCAAGATTTTTTTATGATATATTTTTTATAAGTAAGTACTAGCTTAAATAGTTTGAACTCCAAGTCAAATATTTAATTGATTTTAATAAAATCTTTCTTAAGACACGCGTCCTTATCTGCTCGGATGTCTTGTCACGCGGAATTGATGTTGAAGCTGTTGACTGTGTCGTCAATTACGATATTCCTAGGTGAGAAGAGAGAGAGAGAGAGAAAGTGAGGACGTGAGAGAGATCGCGAAAGGGAGAAGTCGAATAAGAAATGAAATATGAATTTACAAAAGATGGGTCAAAAGGAACAGAAAATTCTCTGTGGCTTATATTTAGCGAGAGGGAAAGAGAAGGAGAGAGAGAGAGAGAGAAGGAGAGAGACATTACTATGTATTCCTCACTTGAGTGCCACACGCCTCTTTATCCATCGAGCAGGCCGTACGGGCCGGGCTGGCCAGCGGGGAGAGCTGCTGACGTTTGCTGAAAAAGAACCGGTTGGTATTTAAATTATTTATTTTTATTTTTTTGCTTATTTATATTTATTTAAAAGTGTTCCGCCAGTGTTCCTGATTTTGTCCACAGCAAATTGAATCATGCTTTCCTCTTCTTTTTTATCATTAAACTAGCGAAAGGTAATATATGATTAAATGTTGGTTTATTGAAGCAATAAAACAGACTAAAAATTAAAAATAATATATATGTAAAGTATATTTTCAGCGTCGCCTCTTCATGAAGCTGCTGAAGAAGGGCGCACTCTGGCGAGAGGGCGACACGCACAGAGTGGTCGAGGCAGAGCAGGAGATGGCCGACGAGTTGGAGCAGTACAAGAAGGCACTTCAGAGCATGCAGCAGGAGATCAAGGCTGGCAAGAAGTAAAATTATCCAAGGACGAGGGGAAACAGTATTTGGAGAGATCATAGATACTGTTGTCTCTGAAGAGTTTCACTTCTGAGATGATTGCTGCTTCATTTAAAGTGGATTTTTGAGCACCATTGAAAATCCTGGGATCTCCTGCCCGTTGTTATATCCTGACAAAATTGTCATTTTAGTAATTGTTGTGCGGGTAGAGATATAAAGATAATCATTTGCACAAATGATGTTTAACCTTGAATTGTTAGAACTGTTGTTGATTTTGTTTTGTTGCGTCGCTGTTAACTGTTATGATAAATAAGATGGAAACCAAATGCTGCAAAGTTGCTATGACTAGTTTTCTCTCCTGGAACGTTTTACTTTCAATTCGAATAGTGAGCTGCCTTGACGAGACTTCCTTGTATTACTTAAAAAATATATATTATCCGATCAGGTATTTCTCTAGCTTTTTACTTAAAAAATCTCCTGTTTGTTCTCTCAAAATTCCGTGATTTCTCAGAAGGCTGTATTAAGCTATTGAATGCGATTCAAGCAGATATCTGTATATTATGCCCACTGTGATATTGATCCCTCCTCTGTATCAGTCCCTTTCACTGTCTCTCTACATCTCTCTCTCTCTCTCACTTACTGCTTCTCTCTTTCTCACTTACTGCTTCTCTCTCGCTTTTTCTCGCTCCCTCTCCCTCTATCTCTCTCTCTCAACTGCAATACAACCCTCCAGAGACCCCCCTTTATTAGCCCGGCCCCTAGCATCCCTCTGTTCTCCAGATCCCTCGATGGCCTCGGGTGACTCCCTCCTGGTGGACCTCGTCGGAGAGGCCCTCTCCATGCACATCGACTCGGAATGGCACGATGCCTATCTCTACATGCCTTTTCAGCGTCAGTCAATTATTGATTTATTTTTAGTCATTGATCTCTGAGCTCTCGATCTCGATCACTTCAATCTTTCGAATTATGTGGTCTGCAATCTACTATGTTTATACATACTGAGGCAAAAAGATATCAATAATGACAAACTCCTATCTTATTAGCCCCACTCACATCTCGAAGATTTCTCGATCCAGAGATAGCCCCGCCCACCCGTCCGTCATCGTTGTTGTAGAAGGCCAAGCACTGCTGTACGAGGTGGCCGACTGCCTGGCGTCACAGACCTTCCTCCGTATGGCTCGCCTCCCCGTGCATCCCCGCTACCGGCCGAATGCTGAGTTCATCTCCCCGAATGGTTAGGGCTATTCAATCAACTATCCCGATAATACCGATATAACAATATTCCTTATAATTTTAAGCAATATTTACTTCGTGTATAATAAAATATATCCTCTTAGGCGAGGTGCCCGTGCTGCAGATGGGAAAGCTGCTTCTGCCTGGCTTCTCTGGAATCGTTGATCTGGTGCAGAAGAAGGTTTGTTGTTGCTCATCCTTCTCTGTCGTCTTTCCCGTATCATCGTTCTTCTCTCTCTTTCTCTCTCTCTCTCTCTCTCTCTCTCTCTCTCGCTCTCAGATGTTGGCTGTATACGCCTATCATCTGCCTTTTTGTTTTTTTTGTTGGCATTTATTTGCCTAGAATTGAACAAAGCCTTGTTCGCTTCTTATTATTTTAAATTATTTTCTGATTGCAAGATTGCAAGATTTGTTATTGAATAGATATAAATTGTTTTAAAATGCCTGTAGAATCACCTTGTAAACAACCCACTGAAAGTGAACCCGACTTTATTTTTAGTTGTAATTCAAGGCTACAATTCAGCCGTCTTCTCTATTTCCTCATTGGTACAGTTTCCAAAAATTGTATATAATTTTTTTTAAAGTCATCTTCGCATCATTTTAAAGGTTTCGCTTCATTCATAACATTTTTTTGGAAATAAATGTTATCATAATAAAATAATAAAAAAATAACTTGCAGAACTTTGGGAAATATTATTATGTAAATATAACTTAAAATATCTTAACAGAACGTTGGCCTCTCGTCGCATCTCACGGACGTCGAGCAGGCGGACATGTACGCGCAGATGGCAGTCATTGAGAATCTACTCAGGAATGTTGAGGTCGGTCTAGCTTCTCTACTCTCTCGCTTTTCTCTCTCTCTCCCTCCTTTCTCTCTCTCTCTCTCTCTCTCTCTCTCTCTCTCGCTCTCTGTCTCTCTACTAGTCTCCCCCTGCTCTCTTCCTCTCTCTCTCTCTCCTCTCATTCTGGCATGACTGAATATTTCCTTTTCCAGATGTACATTACCTGGCTGCATAATAAGACATACGCTGAAGTTACAAGGAAACGGTAAGTTTGGGAGACGCAGTGGGTGAAACGGATTTTTTTGTAATTGAATAATTAAGATAATTACGGTGTTGCCAAATAATATTCTCAGGTTTTTTTTATTTAAATTAATCTCATATATATCGATTATGTTAAACAAAAAATTACCATTCAAAAAAGTGTATTACTTTTCAGCTTCGGCTCTGTCTACAAGTGGCCACTCTCTGCTGTTCTCCCCTTTCTCAAACGGCGCGAGTTTCGAACTCGTCTAACCGATTCGAATTGGGCGCAGAAGGTTGAGAGCGAGAGAGGGAGTGAGAGAGAGAGAAATATAGTGGGTAGTACAGAGAGAGAGAGAGAGAGAGAGAGAGAGAGAGAGAGAGAGAGGAGGAGGAGAGAGAGAGAGAGAATAAAAGATGGAGAGGAGAGAAAACAGGAAGGAGTAGGGGGATGCTTATGATCTCCGTAAATAAGTTATCAGGAAATAAGAGTGCAATTCGAGTGATGAAAAGTGGAGTATCGTTTTAATATGCTCCTTCAGAGCCTCCCGAACGTGTTCAGTCTGAGAGCAAGAGAGTGTGTGTGAGAGCGAGAGTGTGAGAGATAGCAAGGGGGAGTAAGAGAGTGAGCGCAAGACTGAGAGAGAGAGAGAATATGAGAGAGATATATAATAACGAATATCGTTCAGTCCCTGGAGGATGTCCTTGAACAAGCGGAGAAGGCCTTCCGCTGTCTCTCTGCCCACCTCGGAAATAAGAACTTCCTCATGGGAGAGCAGCCAACCGAAGCAGATGCTCTTCTCTTTGGTAAGAGTGCAATAATACTTGATACATTTATTTGCTTATTAATTTTAATAATTGATTTATTTATGTGTTTATTATTTTATTGACATGTCTGAAATATCATGGTAATATTATATATATCATATTATATATTATGTTATATCATTATATTTTCCAGTTACATTATAAACGTATTTGCATTATGTATTTTTTTCATTAAGTGTGAGTTGAATTTGCAACGTTTCCTCTTGTTATGTTCACCGGCGGTTTTCTGAACGCCCAGTAGTTGAAGTAATTGAAAGCATCGAGATAATTTAATCATCGACTACAATTTCATTCTATTCTTATTAATAATCTATTAGAGTCTTATTTTTGTTATTTTGAGTTGTAGTAGCATATTATTAATTGTATTGGTTGATATATTAACATATAAATTTCTGTTTCTAGGTCATCTCTTCGCCATTCTGACGACGCAACTTCCCACGATGGAACTGTTCAATGCGCTTCGAAAGTTCCCGAATCTCGTTGAATTTACTGAGCGAATCGAGGCGGATTTCTTCAAGAATCAATAAAAAGAAGCCCGACGACCCTCACAATCAGGGCCGGAGAATAGCTTAAACGCACAGTAAATAATGATAGATTATTGTACTTTTATTTCGAGCTTGTTATTCCTTCTCTGATGTATCTTACATCGTTACAACGACAATAACGTCCTGATGGATGATTTGGCTTAATTAGAAGCATAGAATTTGAGTAAAATTTCGATATGGCGTGCGATTTTTGCTGTCATTGTTATGATTAGAAAAGAATTTTTACACAAAAAGCCAGCATGAATTACTTCGTTTTGCCTCGTGAGTCAGCTTGTTGAGTGATAAACCAAGGTCGAGTTCTTTGTCGAAACTGCAGATGTACAAGAGAGCATAATATTGACTTGTTTATCAAGTGGTAAGAAAGTGCATTATGAGCAGAAACGCGCGAAAAATTGCGCACTTGCTTAGAGAGTTGCAACAACAAAAAAGAACATTGATTACCCGTACCCAGTGGAATTTGTTGGCCCTACGGGAAAAGCTCGTTTTACGGAACCACTTTGTACATCTACACGGAAGTCAAAAATTGCACAAAAAAGATTGCTGCAGCAACAATTGTGACAAAAATAGCAATAAAGAGCATAAGGCCCGCGGCGAGTCTAGAAGACCAGCAGACAGAAATTGCACTGCAATAACAATGAGCAATCATATAGCGACGTATTTGTTATGAACAATAAGCGAATGAGCAAGTAATAAAAAAAAAGATATTATACAACAAATAAATTCGAAACATTGTGAGCGTATTTCAATCTTGGCTGCAATTCTACACAAGGCCAAGAAGATAAGATGAAGCTGCTATTAGGCTACTTAAATAAAAACAAAATAAGTTCTAAAATATTATCTACCTCCTATCCGGCTAACGAGCTGACAGATGCTAATATCGTTCTCACTCTTTAAAAGTACGTGGGAGAAATGAACAAATTTATTTTATCGACAAAAAAATATATCTTGATTATCGATGAGAGCGTTCGGCAGTTGTCGCTGCTTGGAAGATTTTCAACGAAGGCGCGACAGGTTCGGCGTGGCAGGCCACGCCCCTTGTCGCCGAAGCCCCGCCCCTTTGCGCGAGAGTCGCGGAAGCCCCGCCCCTTTGCGCGCGGGTCGTCTCGCTCCTCCGCTGGACGTCCTCGACGACAGCGTCCAGCATTGAGAGATCAAGCATGGTTGCCTGCGAAGACATATTCTTACAATTTGATTTGTTTTCGAAAAGACGAATTGCTAAAAAAAAAATATTTAAACCTTTTTGCAACGTTTGTGCTTTATGATATTTCCTTTTTCCTGTAATTTTCTCCATTTAGAGCAAGTATTCTTCATATTTATAAAAATGTCTTTCACCTCTGTTAATTACAACTTTAAAAATGAAAAAAAAATCTCCTCTTGCCTCGTCTGGCCTGTATGCTAGAGACGGAGGCGCGGATGGCTTGTGTTGCTGGCGCGGCGGCGGCTTTGGCGCTGGTTCGGGCGACGGCGACACGGAGCGAGTGTAGGCGGCGAGGACGCGGCAGGACGCCGAATAGGGCATGGCGCGGGAGGAGGGCATTCCGCCGCCGGCGCCAGACGAGCTCAGCGACAACGACGCGGGCGGCGAGTTGTGCTGCGCGCTGCCAGACGTGATCAGCGGCGAGTGCTCGCTAATGTCCGTTTCTTCCACCTGAAAAAAAAAGGATTCTTGAAGTCTAATATTGCATAAATGTTCCGCTGAGTGGAACAAGAAAAGAGGACAGAATGTTTCGTGTAGCGAAACAATTTATGCCTACCGTATCCAGCTCTCGCTCGAAGGACGAGCGTGGCAGGAGCGAGCGGCGGCGGCGGCTAAGTGAATACGCCGACAATGAGCGAATATTGAGACCGCGGCTGAATGCAAGAATTTCCTTTGATGCGATAATCGTATCTCAATTAGTGCACCTTTCTCTCTCTCTCTCTCTCTCTCTCTCTCTCTCTCTCTCTCGTATTCTCTATCTTTATCTCTCTCTTTCCCTCTATCTTTATCGCTCTCACTCTCTATTTATCTTTATCTCTCTCTCTCTCTCTCTCTCTCTCTCACTCTCTGTCTCTCTTTCTATCGTATCCTCCCTCTCGAACAAACATGGAATCGGTCATCTCCTCAGATGGCTCCTCATCCGAAGTGAATGACTGCTCAAACGCATTCGAGGGCAGCGACCCAACCTTAAAGGGATTGTAATTATTATTCATGTTTTATTGATGGCCACTTAAGAAGCATGGGCACTAAATAAAATAGTAACTAACCTTTTTTCGACTATTTGTGCTATTGAAAATATCTCAGCCGACTTTTTTGTATTAATCTTGAAAAATGGACGAATAAGAATGCAACCGAACATGAGAAGGGTCGAAGCTGGCGACAGAGTAGTAGTCACCGAGGGAGGAGGCAGAGATGTTGTCGTAGCGAGAGGCCAATCGACTCAGACTTACTGCTGAAAGAGAGAGAGAGAGAGAGAGAGAGAGAGAAAGAGAGAAAGAGAGGCAGACAAAGAGAGAGAGAGAGAAAGAGAGGCAGACAGACAGACAGAGAGAGAGAGAGAGAGAGAGAGAGAGATAGCGAGGTAGAAAGAGAGGGAGAAAAATAGGGAGAAAAGCGAGAAAAAGAGAGAGAGAGAGAGAGAAAGAGAGAGAGAGAGAGAGAGAGAGAGAGAGAAAGTGATAGAGATAGAGAGAGCGAGAATGAGAGAGAGAGAGAGAGAAATATGGCGAGACAGATGAATGGAGATATGTTTCCTTTATCTGCTCACACGACTGATCTAGCTTGACAGGCAGGGTCTCGACAGCCTCGAGGTACTCTGTGCTCTCTCTGGTCAGCGCCGTCGACCGCGAGTCTGAGAGGCGACTGGAGCGACGGGCGCCAGCGGCCGCCGACGCGCCGAATCCGGCGCAAGAAGACTGCCGAGTGGACGGGTGGGCGGAGTCTACCGAGCGGCCTCCTCCGCCACCACTCTGCTCTCTTTGAGCATGCTGCCCGCCGACGGCTGAAGATTGTACATCTTCGAATCTTTGTTTATTTAATAATTTTTATTTTATTTTATAAAAATCCCTTTCTGAATGGATATATGTATGAACCTAATAAAACAGATCTTGCCTTCTCTGATGAGAAATGACAAGAGAGAGAGAGAGAGACAGAGACAGAGAGAGTGAGAGAGAGAGAGAGAGTAAGAAGAAATGCGGTTTACGTGTGGCTGTCGCGAATCGCCGCTCGGACGAGATCATCATGACGTCATCGGCACCGCCGCCTGAATCGTCACGGGCAGCCGAGTGGCGGCGTCCTGTAAAAAACCTAGGTTTGAATTCGCGCCTTTCTGCTACTCTATAAACATATTAGTATTATTATTTATTAATATAACAATATATGCAATAATATATAATAAATGCAACATATAATATATTCTTTTGAGAAAGTAAATAGGTTAGCAAATAAAGTAATTTTAAAAAGCATAATTCTCGCTGACTCGGCTTGAGCGTTCGGTCGAGTTCGCTCTGGAAGGGACGACGGAATTCGGTGGGAGGATGAGAGAGCCAGGCGTGGCCACGGATCTCGAGGAGGGAAGCACGCGTCGAAGGGGCAGTGGTCAGACAACGCTTGATGAGAGAGCACACTTCTGAAGGAGAGAGAGAGAGAGGGAGGGAGAGGGAAAGAGGGAGGGGAAGTGAGCGAGGGATACAGAGAGCGGAAACGACAAATTCTTTTTTTATGTTTGTTCAAAAAGAATGAACAAAATCACCCACCTTTCGTGAGATATGGAGGGAATTTGATGCTTCCTAGACAGATTTGAATCTCGTTCTTGAACGGAAGTTGGCCGGTTACTGTAACTTATACAAGTTCAACTTAGCTAGAAAATAAAAGAAAGCATTCTACCAAGAATGAAGAGAAGGACGCCGAGTGACCAGGATGTCGCCTCGAGGGGAAGGTACTGGAGGAGACGGAACCACTCGGGGGGACAGTAAGAGCGAGTTCCTGGAGAGGAGTGAGCAAGAGAGAGAGAGAAAGAGATAGGGAAGAGACAGAGAGAGAAAGGAGGGACAACGAGAGAGAAGGATAGGAGAGACAGAGAGAGAGAAAGAGGGACAACGAAAGAGAAGGAGAGGAGAGAGAGCGAGAGGAAGAGAAAAAAGAGAAGAGAGGGAAGTAAGGCAGACCTTGGAACTCCTTCTTGAATGCCTTGTCGCACTGCGTGGTTGCTCCAAAGTCGACCAGCTTCACCTCTCCCGTCTCCATATTGATGATGATATTCTCATCCTACAGCGATTGGTTATCATTTCAATTTTTCAAATTTATTCTCGTAATAAATATTTTTTATTTATTTTATTATTAATCTTCCATGTTTCAATTCTATAGACTACCCGGCACTTTTCGTTGACAAGGCAAGAATAAATTGCGAGATGCGAAAGTGTGTACGTTATACGGAACCATCTCAATATTAGATTATATACCAATGAACTTTCAAATATCTTGATTATATTAATTGAAATACAAATAGACTTATAAAAATAGTTCATATTTAGCGTATATAAGAATACTAATGTTATTATGAATAGCAGACTCGCCTTGATGTCGCGGTGGATAAGGCCGTGCTTGGCGTACATGGCACAGACGGTTTCTACGACCTCAAAATATATTGTTTTTAACATTATTTTTTATGCGCAGAATTTGCTGGCTAAATACGACTTTCATTGGGATAACTTTTCGGTTAAATGACTTTCGACTTCCAATAATATTATTTTTTTTAAATTATATTAATGAAGTGACCTGCAAGAAGACGAATCTCGCCGTCGCCTCGTCAAGTCTGCCGTATCTGGAGACGAGATCGAAGACGTCGATGCAGTCGGTCGGCCGCTCCATGATCAGCACGAAGCCTTTTGAGCTACAAAAGGGCTTGAATACTTTGACTCTTAATTACCTTGTTTCTGTATTTTCTTTTTCTTTTTTTTCTTAAGATTTTTTTTCTATTGATTTAGTTTCTAAGTAAACTAAAAACGAATACAAATGCACATTTCTAAAATGATTAAAAGGGCTTTACAGTACTTTCTTTTTTTGACAGGAGAAATACTTTTTAACCAAGCCGACATACATATGAACGTGCAATCATGTTTTGTCTGCAAAATAGTAATAATTGTATGCCCTTTGATAGTCCATCAGGATGACAGATAATAAACAAGTAATTACGTGATAATGAAATACAGACAAGAGAATAAATCGAGAGAAGAAGATTCGCTGACTTTGCAAACCAGTCGAGGAGGCCGATGACGCCCGGTATGTCTGAGCACATCTCGAGATGAGAGACTTCCGACGGGATGAGGTGGCTGCCGGCCTGTGTTAGACATCTCTGATCCTTTAGCAGTATTTCGCTAGTGTAATTTTTCCCCTCTTTATATGCTGTTCTGCAAGTTCTCTTTCGCCGATTTGCTCCTTTCTCTCCCACTTTATCCATGCCTGTCGTCATTCTACTTCTCTCTCTCATATCTCTCTCTCTTACCTCTCTCTCACGTCTCTTTCTCTTAATCCATCTCCTTCTTTATCTCTCTCTCGCTCTCCTTCTACTTCTCCCTGCGCACTCACCAGTGTCCATTCCCGTACGTGCCGGTGTTCGATGAACTTGATGGCCACGCCCCTTCCATCGGCCACTTTCATTCCCCCGTACACGACGCCAAAACCGCCTCTTCCGATTTCGTCGTGCACTTCGTACTGCCGGCGGAACTCGCGCCAGCCATGCTCTGAAGAGGGTTACGGTAAGGGGTGGATGACGGAATGGCGGTGGAAGGCTACGGTAGTATGCCATATTACATAAGGCTCCTTTATGTCTTTCCTTAATGCGGAACTTTTAAAAATAATTAGTGTCAATAAGTCAACATTGACTCTCGTTCCCTTCTCTCACTTTGCTAGACTCCCTTTCCCCGCAATCGGTTGGTGCCAATAAGAATGACGACTTATCGAAAGATAAGCGATAATGATATCCTATGGAATACGTTTTACATACATGCTCCAGAGCTCGACCAGATCATAGTCTTATTTATGTATTTCTCATCCGCTTCCTGAGACGCTTTCTCAAATTGCTGTGATTATACATCAGTTTCTCTCCTTCTCCCCTGTCTCTCTGTCTCTCTCTCTCTCCTCCTCTGTCTCTTTCTCCTCCTCTGTCTCTGTCTCCTCCTCTGTCTCTCTCTTTCCTCCTCTGTCTATGTCTCTCTCTCCATCTCTATCTTCATTTCCACCTCCCTCCCACTCTCTGCTTGCTCTTTCGAGGGGCTCAATAAAAAAGACCTTCTGAAGTGCAAACACGAACAACTGAGTGTCTACAAGATGTTTCGAAGCTCAAGTGTCACCAGGAAGGATGAAAGCTGTGGACTAACTAGAGTTTAAAAATGGGTAGGAAAGAATGAATGAGGAAGGCAAACAAAGGTTAGCGAGCAAGGTAATAACAGCTGAAAAAGCGAAAGAGAGATAGAGAGAGAGAGAAAGTGAAAGGGATTGAGAGAGACAGAGAGAGTGAGTGAGAGAGAGAAACTGTGAAAGAAACAAAAGATAATTTCAGAAAGAGCAGGGATATCTCCAGTCGACACCGGAATTCTTTCTTGCTTGCACTTATTGAAAGTGTGCCACCTACTTTTTTTTCTTTTTCTGAAAGCGTGCCAGAATCGGTTTTGGAGTAATTCAATCTATCAGGATGAGACAAACAGCTTCTTCCAGTGACGCACGCAACAGCTTAATGTAAAAATATGTATGCGCATACATACAATGTGTTTACACCTATTTGGAAAGTTGAGAGATCGAGAAAGATAGAGAGAGAGAGAGAGAGAGAGAGAGACATAAAGGGAGAAATAGAAAGGGAGAGACAGAGAGAGAGAGAGAGAGAGAGAGAGAGAGATAAAGAGAGAAACAGAGAGAGAAAGAGAGAGAGAGAGAGAGAGAGAGAGAGAGAGAGAGATAAAGATGGAGAAAAACTTATTTATTTGCGAGGGGAAACTTATTAAAATAATGGAATTTATCGCGAGTTGCAGAACAAAGAGCAGAGGATCTTCGAACGACTAGGTACGTCAAACGAAGCCAAAGAGGGTAGCGATGCATGAGAAGAGAGAACAAAGGTGTGCCCTCTGGCACGAGTGGGAGGATGGTGAGAGGTAGGCAGAAGAACAGAAGAATTGGAAATGCTTAGGAGACATGAAACAAGTAAAGAGAGAGTGGGAAAATGCAAAAGAAATATGTAAGTAAAAGGATAGAAAGAATTTGAACGAAGAAATAAGAGAAGAAAAAGGAAATTGAAAAAAGAGCAATGAGAGCAGGTTGTTACAAAGTTCTCGTGGTAAAAATCAAGGAAACATTTTTTTTTCTAAAACAGAAAATGTTCACCCTGTCCATGCACAATTCTCTACTGTGCCATGGAGTGTTTGAGGAAACGCGGTGATTCTGCTTATCACTTGTTACAATGGAACCAAGTCATACTTTGTCCAATTTCTCTGTTCTCTTTCTCTCCATCTCTATTCCTCTCCCTCACTCTACCACTCTCTGTCTCCTCTCTCCTCTCTTTCTCTCTCTCTCTCTATCTCTCTCTCTCTCTCTCGAATGCCTCTCTTTCCCACGCACGAACCTTTTGCATGCAGGAAGTTGACGTTGTACGCGCAGCATGCCGTCAAGTCTTGCAGCTTGCGCTTGATCATCCTGGAAATAATGAAATTATTATGAAATTTATAGTGTAGATTTAATATTTAAAAAAATATATCATTAACCCTACGGCCAAAAGATGTGCAGAAACTTAGTTAAATAGCTAGTAAATCAGTCAGCATGTTTTTAAAGTTTTGTAAAAAAAATTTTTACAGTTCTTTAAATACGCGCACGAGAGGTACACGCAATAATACCGTAGTACGGTAGCGCGGAAAACGATTCAATAAATTACTGTCATATTATTATCTCTCGTTTGTTTTAGAGGAACTCGTCGGGCAGCCTGGAAGTGGACCATCTCCATGGGTTAAAGGGGAAATGGGGGGGGGATGGTTGTTTTGACGGAAGAGCAAAGCTGTCGAGCCGTGACATGCGAGATGCTGCGGCTGCTGCTGCTGCACGATATTTACAGGGCAGCTCTCGGTTTTGGCAAGGGAAAGGGCAAAATCGAGAGAGGGGGAGAGAGAGAGTAAGTGAGAAAAATTTTGTAGAGAGAGAGAGAGAGAGACCGAGAGAGTGACCAAGAGCGCGAGGGAAATAAAGGCAGACAGACAATCAGACAGACCGACACGAAGAGGTTTCTCCTTTCGAAGTACTGAAGCGGGTGCGGGAATCCCGCTCATGTCAGTCGGCTTCACACCAACACTATGGCTCGGGTGCGCGAAAACGGTTGGAGAGAAGAGATAAGCGAGAGAGAGAGAGAGAGAAGAGAGAGAGAGAGAGAAGAGAGAGAGAGAGAATAGAGAGAGAGAGAGAAAGGAACGAAATGGGCGGAGACTTCAAAGAAGCTTCAAGCTGCCACGGTGGACGCCTAAATCGCCTGGGGCGCGCAATCAGAGGCTGCAGAGACGCAGAGCCGCTCAAAGTACACGGGCACTCTCGGTTTCTGATATCCTTTTCTTTCGCGCGATGACCAAACCCCATTTTCGAGGCAAACAGACCAATTTCTACACGCGTTGCTTCTCAATCTTTCAATTCCTAGCTTCTTCTGCCTCTTTCTCTCTCTTTTTCTCTCTCTCTCCCTCTTTCTCTCTCTCTCCTTCTCTCACTCTCTCTCTCACTCTCTATTCCTGGTATTCGTCAAACAAACTCTCTCTCACAACAAGAGAACAGGAGAGAGATGGCACCGAGAGCAAAGAGCGCAAGTTTAACGCGAATTTGATGAAGACACGGCTAATTCCTTTTTCTTACTTTTGCAGCTGGTAGGATTATTCTGAATGGAAACGTCGGGAATGAGATAGAGAGAGAGCGAGACAGAGAGAGAGAGAGGAGAGAGAGAGAGAGAGAGGGAGAGAGAGAGAGAGAGAGTTGGGAGACCAAGACATAGAGCGAGCTAGAGAGATGTAGAGAAACAGACGCAGAACACTGAGCAAAAAGGCAAAAAAAGATCGTGTTTATATGACTTTTGACTGAAAGAGAAACCATGTAGACGCGAGAAGTATTTGATGTTCGGGAAAATGCCCAAGTCATTAGGAAAACAAACTTACAAAAGAAAACGAAAGGGAAAGTGAATATATACTTTTTTCCCTTAATATTTTAATTTGTTCACATGATATTCGGCCTCTTCGTTCAACGCTGCTAAAGAAGCTCAGACCTGCTAACAACGAAGACGAGTTTTCTGCTCCCTCTGGACATATTTTTCTCTCCCTGTCTCTCTCTGCCTCTTTTCTCTATCTTCCCTCTCTCTCTCTCTCTCTCTCTCTCTCTCTCTCTCTCTTCCTTCGCTCATTTCTCGACCTTGTTTATCGGGTTCATACGGCTACAGGGGATTCGACAAGACTTACTGGAACGCAGCTACTTGAAGAGTCGAAAAATACTTTCCTTATGCCTATTACGCCGGCTTCGTTCTGTCTGCCTCTCTTCTACCTCTCTTCTCTCTTCTTTCTTCTCTCTTATTCTTTTGTTTCTTCTCTCTCCCTCACTCTATTCTCTCTCTAAAACTCTTACTTCTTTATCTCACTCTCTCTATCCCTTTCATTTGTCTTTCATGTCGCTTTAACTTTCCAGTCATTCGGTTCGCTGTCAAATCACTTGTTTCAATTCTCTTTAAGTTTTTTTTCCTTTTCCAATCGATCTCTCTCACTCACTCTCTCACTCTCTGTCAATTTTACTCTTCCTTTCTTTCTCAGTCAATCTCTCAGTCTCTTTCTCAAAGTCTCTTTTATCTCAGTCTCTCTCAATCGCTCTATCTCACTCTCTTCTCTCCATCTCTTCTCTCTCTCTTCCATCTCTCTCTCTTCTCTCTCTCTTAAATCTCTCTCTCTTCTCTCTCTCTCTTCTCTCTTTCTTCTCTCTCTCTCTTCTCTCTCTCTCTCTCACTCGCTCCCTCTCTCTGTCCTCGCGATCTCAATGCACTCTTGATGCACCTGCTGCGCTCTAGTTTGGTCGGCCGGGTCTCGCGGCACAAAAAGTAAAGACGCGGAGAGCACACTTTATGTGTACGACAGCGCGACCGAAGAGGGCCGACAGAATACAAATCAAAAATTAGCGAAGTGGAAACACAAGGTGCGGCAAATGGAACGAATCAGGAAGAGAGAGAGAGAGAAAGAGAGAGAGAGAGAGAGAAGCAGACAGAAAGAGAGAGAGAGAGAAAGTAAAAAACCAGAAAAGAAAGAGGAAGACATACAGAAAAGAAGGAGATACGAAGAGAAGTCAAAGAAAAAAAAGAGGAAGTTTGTGATGCAAAATATGCATATGCATTTTCAGAACAAAGTCGCCGAGTAATTGGACGGGGGAAGTTTCTTTGTCGTTATGGCGCCAAAGCAGCAAGGACGAAAAACTAGTATAAATGGAGAAATAAGAAACAATCTTTAAAAAAAAGGTTTTTGGCGTTTTGGCACCAAAGCACCAGAAACCAATGGATGCTTCCATTTTGTGGCGGTGCAGATGCAAGAAAGAGATTGAAAATTCTGTCGTCACGCTCAAACGATACTTTGCCTCTCTCTATCTTTTGTATTCTCTCGCCTTCTCTATCGTGCTTGGCATTTTCTTTCTTTCTCTGCCTCTCCTACTCCTTCTCCCTGTCTCACTTGCTCCCTCTCGCTCTCTCTACTTCTCTCGCTCTCCTTTTCTTCAACTTTATTTCTTTCTCTGATCCTCATTCTCTCTTCCTCTCTCACTTTCTCTTTAAGATGCCCATACATTATCCCATGAGCATGTAGATTCCAACATTTTTTTAAGTGCAGGGGAAACAGCGTCAGAAGGCAAGAATGGAGACTATTTACTGTACATACTAGTTGAATAAAATGAGCGAGTATTTTCAGATAATGCTTTGATCCTAGATACCATTGGTTGGTTATCACGACGCTGTTGTCACTGCACCACCAAAGAGTCCACGAATGATTCGGACGGTGAAAACAGAGTGTTATCACTTTGATAATGCAAATCATATGGGAATATGCATATATGCATTGACATACATAGTATGTTCACGCGAATGCATTCTCGTGCACTCTGGGTTGCGAAAGAAAATATAAAAAGAACGAGCAGTTAAGAGAGAGGGAGTGAGAGATTGAGAGGAGAGTTAGAGAGAGAGAGAGAGAGAGAGAAACAGAGAGAGAAACAGAGACAGAGAGAAACAGAGAGAGAGAGAGAGAAAGAGAGAGAGAGAGAAAGAGAGAGAGAAAGAGAGAGAGAAAGACAGAGAGAAAGACAGAAAGACAGACAGAGAGAGAGAGAGAGAGAGAGAGAGAGAGAGGGAGTAGACTACTGATTCTTTTTGTTGCAAAAGTGCTGGCAAGCCTTTTGGGAAGTAGTACAAAGATGGAAGCGCTTTTTCGAAGCTGCCCAGGGGAACGGAGCGAGAAAAAGCGATGGGTGAATTAAGGAGAATGCGAAGATGTGGAAGACGAGAATAGTGAGAAATAGAAATGAACGGATATAAGAAGAGGAACAAAGAGACGAGGAGTGCGATGAAGGAGAGAGGCGAGACAGGGTGAGAAAAAGGGACTGGGAGAAAATGATTATGAGAGATTGCGAGAGATGGAGGGTGTGAGAGAGGGTGAGAGAGAGAGGGTGAGAGAGAGATTGAGAGAGATAGAGAGAGAGGGAATGAGAATACGCAGACCCAAAATCGCATCTCCAGGCCATAGAAGGCAAACGCATACTTCATGTCAGGAACTTCCTCATGTGCTCGTTCTCTCGGATTACATCACTTCTCAGATATTCGTATTTGTCAGTGAAGAGAGAGTGAGAGAGCGAGTGGTGAGAGAAAAAGGAAGGGAGATAGCGAAAAGTAGAGAGAGAGAGAGAGAGAGAGAGAGAGAGAGGACTAGGAAGAGGTATTGCGAGAGAGAGAGTGAAAAAGAAAGAGAGAGAGAGACGGCGAGAGAGAGAGAGAGAGAGAGAAAGAAAGAGAGAAAGAGAGGACTAGGAAGAGGTACTGCGAGAGAGAGAGAGTGAGAAAGAAAGAGAGAGTGAGACGGCGAGAGAGAGAGAGAGAGAGAGAGAGAGAGAGAGATGTCGTAAATGGAGCAGTTAAAAGCGCAACATGACATCATGGAAGCGAGTACAATCGGAAAATGGGAAATGACATTTAATCTTTATCTTCCAAAGCATGTACTAAAATCGGCGCATTCTTCCGCATTGTCAATATTTGCATACATACATACATCTCTTTTTTTTCCTTCCTCTCTCAATCTCTCTGCTTCGATTTCTCATCCCCTCTCTCTCTCTCTCTCTCTCTCTCTCTCACTTTCTCCCTCTCACCTTCTCTAGCTGTCGCTCTTTATCAGTGATAGTAGTCAGCAACAAAAAGAAAAATTCTTTCGGACGACGATCAAGACGAATTCGCAGAAAAGGCGTTTTCCTTTGTTTGCTTGCTTTTCCACCAGGAATACAAACAGAATGCCCTTCCTTTGTTCAGTTCACGCCCGTTCAAAGTGTCCCAGTCTCCACACGCATGATTGAACTTCCGCTCTTTTTGTTTCTCTGTTCAGTCCGACCAGTTCGGCCAGAGCCACCTTAAAATAAGACTCTTCCTTCTCTCTCTCTCTCTCTCTCACCCCCCCCCCCCCTCTCTCTCTCTCTCTAGCAATCCGCTGGTCTTCTCGCCTTCTTCCAACCCACCCATTTGCCAAGTCCGCGCCACATTTGTTTGCCCTTTTTCTCTCTCATATCTATTTCTGAATGTTCAAAATGACTTTAAAAAAAAATAAATTTATGGTCTAATGTTGAAGAAGGAAAAATGTCGTTGATTCAAAGTGCTTTGGTGCAAAGAGAAACTAATGTGATTGTAGAATGAGAAAGGAGAAAATCACAGTGACTAAGATTGCATTTTTGTACTCGAGAGAATGGTAGAGAGCACCAGCAGAGGGTCAGAAAGGGAGAGAGAGAAAGAGAGAGAGAGAGAGAGAGAGAGAGAGTAGCAGAATGGGGAAAGAGAATTTGAGAGAATTGAGAGATTAAGAAAATGCGTACAGAGTGGGCAAGGATAATAATGGGAAACGTCACATTAAATACAGGAAGTTATCCCCTTAATCGTATACATATATCTTTAGGGAAAATTCAAGCTGGAGGAGGAAAAGTGCTTTAATCTGGAGGATATCTCGGCAGATGGGCGGATATATTTAAGAAGCCATTCTCTTTGCCACTGGAGCTATTCTCATCCTATTCTATATCTCTTTCTATCTTTATCTCTCTCTCTCTCTTTTCTGTCTGTCTCCCTTTCTCTTCTCTCTTTCTCTCACTCTCTATCACTCTCTATTTCCTGTTCATTTTGGCCGGCAGCAGATGTGAAAAAGGGGAGCCGTTCCTCTTTAGCTTCTCTCTCTCCTCGGGCCGATATCCAGGGGCCCGTCGAGAAAATCATCGGGTCCGTCCGGATCTCCTTGCTGCCGTCCACGTAATATCCACACGGCATAGAGGAGAGAAGAGAGAGAGAGAGAGGGAGAAAGCTAGAGAGGAGATGAAGACAGAGAGCGAGAGAGACAGACAGATAAAGAGACAGGTAGAGAATAGGAGATATAGTCAGATACTGAAAGAAAGGGGAACGAGAGAAACAGTGAGAGAGAGAAAAGAGCGAAAAGACAGTAAAAAGATATGTGAAAAGCAAAAAAAAAAAGAAATTTCGATGGTTGAGAGAAAACGCCGATAGAGAGAGAGAGAGAGAGTGCGTGAGGAAAAGAGGAAGAGTGAGAGCGGGAGTGAAAACGATAAAGAGAAAGACGGCAATGGAACGCTGAGAAACAGCACACAGAGAAAGGCGAGAAACAAAAGATTCTAGGCAAAAAAAAAGAGAGAAAAAATGCCAAACGACTGGGAGCGAGCAATTACCATTTCGGCAGAAGTGAAAGAAGATGAAGCTGGGCCAGCAGTAGATGGTTTGCCTTGGGAATGGAAGAGTGCTGTGTGTGGAGAGAGTGTGAATGGAGAGGAAAAGCTGTGTGGTGGAGAAGTAAAAGCATGAGCGAGAGAAAGAAGAGAAAGTTTCTGAATGAGAAAGAGAGAGAATGAGAGGGGGGGGGGGCAATATGAGAGAATCGAGAGAAAAAAAAATGAAAATAAAAGAAGAAGAAGAACACGACTACTCAACAATACAAGGGAAGAGCTCGCGATAAAGTTAATCAGTCGGGAAAGAGAGATAGAATGAGATAGACGGAGAGCGAGAGAAAAGGTAGGAAGAGATATGGGAATATAGAGAAGGAAAGACAGAGAGAAAGAGAGCGGGCGAGAAAGAGAGAGAGAGAGAAAGAGAAAGAGAGCGAGAGAGAGAGAGAGAGAGAAAGAAAGAAAGAAAGAAAGAGAAAGAGAAAGAGAGAGAGAGAGAGGGAGAGAGAGAGAGACATAAAGCTGAGCGCTAACCGACTTCGCTCAGGGGGGCATTCCCGAGCTAGCGGGTGCATCGGAGAGCGATTACACAAACATCGGGAGAGAGCAGATACGCAACAGCACATGGGCGACATTTGACAGTGCCCGAATGAAATGTGAGTGGGAGAGAGAGAGAGAGAGAGAGAGAGAGAGAGAGAGAGAGAGAACGGGGAGAGAGAGTGAGAGAGAGAAAGAAAGAGAGAGGGAGACAGAGAGTGATAGTGAGAGAGAGGGAGAGAGAGAGCAAGTGAGAGTGAGAGCTAACACCAGATGACTGGCGCAACCAAAATATCAACATGTGGCGAGTGCCAAATGATCGACCAGATAAGCACTCCTTTAATTGCAAGCCGTATCTTTTGGTTTCGAGCGGATTTTCTGTTACTCTTTCGCTCTGTTTCTTTCTACCTTTCTCTTCGTATCTTCCTTTCCTTCTCTCACTCTCTGTCACTTTCTTTCTCTCTCTGTCGCTTTCGTTCTTTCATTCTCTCTTTTTTCTTTTCATTTTTTTTTGCTCACTCGCCCCGTCAAGATCAAAAGAGTACGGTAATGGTGAAGAATGAAATTTCTTTTGGGGAATACCATTGAGTGTGGTAAGTGAAAACAAGCGATAACTTGTAACTGGATGGGTACCCGAAATGGGCAAATGGATGGCCAGCTCTTCCATGGGAGAGAATGGAGAGAAATGGGATAGGACATCCATCTACTATGGCAGATATGGACAACAGGAGCTCGCATTGGCTCTCTCTCTCTCTCTCTCTCTCTCATCACTCCCTTCACTACATCTCTCTTTTCTCACTTTGTCTATCTCTCTCTTCCTCTCTCTCTCTATACCTCAGCTCTTTACAAATTAGGATCTTTTCAAAATGCATTGCTTTTAGACCACATTTAAAATTCGCTAGTAACGTGGAATCAAAATAGGTTTCCATCTATCCAATTCTTTTGATTTGTTCGAATACAGTATTCCCGGTGTTCATCTTTAACTAGTACACAGATATATCGGCAGAGGAAAATACATAAAATGAGGCTAATGGTGAAGTAACAGGAAAAAGAAAAAGAATATATTATGCGTGTATCTTCGCAAGAAGCAGTTCACGGAGACGCTCCGCCATACAACATTTGTTGTAGTACACTCGTCACTCGTTTGTTCTCTTCCTCTGCTATCTCCTCGTCTCTATCTCTCTTCCCAAATCTCCCCGAAGGCTCTCGATTCTACTTCCTCCCTCTTCGCTACCTATGTACCTGTTTATGTCTCTCTTCACTGCCCTCGTGATTCCATATGTTCTCTTCTTCTTCTTCTCTTTCTTCGACGTCTGCTGTTCCCTCTTTTTCTCTGCGTTCTCTCGAGTGCGTGCACTCTCTGCGCAGGTCGCGAAGTAAATGAATACTCACAGAGACGCCGCGGGACTCGTCGGCCGAGACCGGGGGCCAAAGGGGTAGAACGGGGTAGGGGAGGCCGCCTGGAGGGATCTCGACAGCGGGAGGTGAGGGGGAGGACAAAGGGAGCAAAAGGAGAGGAAGAAGAAGGAGAACTATGTGCGTATGTCGCACATATAACTGATCTCTGTCTCAAGATTCCTTCTCGAGATTGCCGAGGATTAACAAGCAGTTTCATTTCTTAAATTCCTTTTGAAAGCCAAAATATTTCCTCTTGTTATTTTCGTCGAAGTGAGGGTATTGGAATATAAAAAAAGAGCTAATGAAAAGGGAAGTTGAACGGATCAAGCCATAATACCCTGATGCGATTCATTTACAAAATTCGACATTTACACACATTTATAGTCTTTTGATGAAGGAAATTTCTCAAATTTCAAGTTATCGTACTCACTGCTCATGATGCGATTGCCTGTGCATTTCTTTCACTCTCTTCTTTCTCTCTCTCTCTTTCTTTCTTTAATCTTCTCTCATATCCTCATCCCTTCTTCTTCCTCCCATCACTCAAATCACTTCACTTGCTCACCCCAGAGAATTCCACTAGAGAACTGAGAACTTTTGTTTGTTGCGTTTTGCCGTTCTACGACGGCCTTCTCTCTCTATTTCTCCGCTCTCTCTCTCTCTCTCTTTCTCTCTCTCTCTCTCTCTCTCTTTATCTCTCTTTCTCTCTATCTCTCTCTTTGAGTCTGCTCTCTTTTTCTCTTTAATCGTTCCTGCAAGCCTGCTAAAGAGCGTCTGAGTGAGACGGCTGAGATAAAGGAAGTTGGATACAGAAGAGAGAGAGAGAGAGAGAGAGAGAGGGAGAGAGAGAGAAGAGATTTGGATGGATATCCCCCTTGAGATTTACGAGGGCCTCAGGAATTGCCTCATGATCTTTACTCAGCACCGAAAAAAAGGCTCCAATCTTCATGTTCCTCGAAAAGATTCAGTAAGGCGAAAATGTTCTTTTCTTTTTCTAAAATGCTTGAACAATTTTGTCATCAATATCCGAAGTGATTTTCAAAAGAGAACAGCGACAAGAGTGTTTCTTGAAGGTTTCATCAGCCTGCTATGCTCTCTTCTTTTCACCATCTCTCTCTTTCTCTCTTTCTCCCTCGCTCTCCGTATTTCCTGTTCACTTTCTCCACACTTCCACCCCCATTCACTCTTACCTTGATGTTCTTTCAAGCACAGCAACCCGGGGGCGGCTTTCCCGAAGGTTTTCACTGACAGAGGAGTTGGGAAGGAACGGAGAGAGAGGGAGAGAGAGAGAGAGAGAGAAGGATGAGTCGGAGATGGAGAAAAAAAACACACAATGAAACATAAAAGTAAAAGAAAAAGAGGGTGAATTACATAGGATGCTGTAGAAAAAAGAGCAAATGTTGACGGTGGAAGGCGAAGTGAATTTAATTTGGGGAACAATTCTGATTGGCTGCAGAAATTTGTACGGGGCGTAATTGGGAAATTATTTATCTATTTTCACACGAAAATACTAGACTGATCTTTCGACTTAAAAGTGGAATGAAAAGCGAATATTTACGATAATTGCGGTCTGGAGCTTTACAAAACAAGAAGATTTGATGCTTTTCGCCGTGAAAACCATTGGAAAACGCATCACTCTGTCCGCTGTTACATGTGCATGATACAGCGGACATGTAAGCACAGTCTCGGAATTTAATTTTGAGGTTTTTAATTTTTTGATTTTAATAAAAAAATTTGTTTTCATCTCCGTTATTTATAACTATTCAAGATTCCCTTGTACCTGATTGTATTGTAATGAGCATATCTCCCCTGTCTCTCTCAATCTGCGACTGCCAGAAAGTATTGTTGTGCCACGAGCAGCGATGAATGGAGTGAAGGAGGGGAGCGGATTCATTTTGTCCAGCTTTGATTAAGCGGGGTCATGGGGTTGTGTGATGCCGGCATCTCCTCCGGCTCTCTTTCTCTGCTTCTCTCTCCTCTTTCACAGTCCTCTCTTCTCTCTTCTCTTCCTTCTCTCTCTCTCTTCTCTCTCTTCTCTCTCTCTCACTCTCTCTCTCTCCCTCTGTTCACTTTCACAATCCTCCCAATCTCGCTCGACTTCTCTGCCTTCTTTCATACACACAACAACTGCTACTCCCGCGACTAATCTCACCCAAGGTGGGATTGCAATTCACGTGCTGTTCCGATCTCTTGACTTCCTTTCAATCATAATCAGCCAGACAGACTGGGATTCACCCTGTCTCATCTCACAATCAGTTCTATCCATTCCCTTGAAAGTACGGAGAGCTAGAGAGAGAGAGAGAGAGAGAGAGAGAGAGCGAGAGAGGGAAAGAGATTGAACACTGAAATATCCGAAGAGGTGGACAGATCAAGGTTGACGAGACTAGAAAGGACGGTACATGCAAAATACTTTGGCAGCATTTCCAATCATATTTCCTGCCAATGGAGACAAATGAAAAAAATTTCTTCTATTTATGGCTGCAAAATAAACGTGCTGGTACTGATTAATTTTTTTTCTTCTTTTTTTTAGAGCTTAATTTTCAGAGACTATCACATTTTTTATTTGTGAATTACCTATTTGATGAACGGGAATGTTGGGCAAAACAGTGAGAGTGAATGAGAACGAATAAGCAATATTCAGCCGCATCTGTTCAATAAAATATGTATGTAAATTGCAACATGGGCTATGGCTGTCACATTGTAGCCGGCTCTAACAATCAGTGTAGAACACAATTAATTGCAGAAAGTCAAGCCGACTGATTTTGAGCCACCAGTTTGTTGATCTCAAAAGTTTTGGCCTTGTCACACCAATAAACAAATATTTAGCTGTTTTAAAAAAAATTTGCCTTTTCAGTTTTCTTTCCGCTGCACAACTTGTCTTCAAAAGGATTGTTTTAGTTATTTTTTTCATTAACAACATTAATTAATTTTTAATATAATTATAATATTTTTTTCAGTAAAAAGATAAATTCTTAAATTATGCATGAATTTCCATTTATGAACACATATGGTGGAGCTTACTCAGTATTTAATGGGGTGAGCTCCCTTTCCACTTTAATTCGTAGTGATTTCCCTACGCTCAACGTATGTACATCGTACGACATATGAATATATTGAAATGCAAATTTCGTTTGATCTCAAGTTTAGTAATTCTCAATAAAAGAAAGAGGAGGTCAGAAGAAGAGGAAGAATTATTAGGTTGTCAACTTTCCGTGGTGATGATGATGAAGTATGTTTATTGGCAGGGGGAAGTTCGAGTGTTATCTGTCATTGCATATCTCTCGTCTCTCTTTCCCTGTCTCTCTCTCTTTTTCTCTCTCTTTTTCTCTCTCTTCCTCTCCGTCTCTCTCTCCTCTCTCTCTCTCTCTCTCTATTACATTTCTCAACCTCTTTCCCGCTGCTCTCTCCGAGATAACGAGAGAAGTTATGAGAACCCCACAAAAGCAGCGGATAACCTCTGCTTTCAAGAAGCGGGAAAAGTGACACTTCCTCATGATATCCACGGATTCTGACTGACGGCTCGGCCCTTCTTCTGGCCATTTTTCTTCTCTCTCTTTCATAATTTGTCTGCCTCTCTCTTCCGTTCACTCTCATGTTTTCCGACTCTCTCTCTCTCTCTCTCATTCCCTCTCATACATTCTGATATTGTCTCATACATACTCCCTTTCATCCAAGATTTCCAAAATTAATCAAGAGCGTATTTATTTCATATACCTGAATTATTAGCCCCATTTTGCTGGGTATGTCTGACTTGCAAACATGTTTGCATAAGCAGGTCAGTTTATTATCAGAGGTCCTTATCAACAACCACACGATCAGGATCAAATTTCTCATGAACAACACTGTGAACAATTCCCAAACATTTTG